>CM031685.1:16165170-16370170 GCA_006182925.3 Reinhardtius hippoglossoides
CTCTGGATGACCTGCAAAGACCTGTCAGGATAAACAACACACACAAACACACAAACACACACACAGTCCCGCTCACCTTGAACTCCTCTCCTAGCTGGAAAGGAAAGCCTCCCTCACGGAGCTCCTCACACCACTGTCCTCCGATGTAAGAGTTGCACACCACCGCGTTCTCATCGCCGTGGGCGTTGAAACGAGGGTTGATGTGCATCACAATGTCCTGGTCAGAGGAGCCAACATTCAGTGCGAAACTGCGGCACGGACAAAGAGAAAGAGCGTTCACCACATTTCATTATGCTCCTCGTGTGTTTCAAATGGGTAAACAGCAGGTTTGTTTGTGGAATACAGTTGTCAACTAATGTAATGTAGCCTGAACCCCCAAAAAGACTGTGATTAATTCCTATCGAGATACTGCTTCACGTCAGCGCTTACTTGGTCGCATCGGGTTTGGCAACTCCAACAAGGGTCAGGGTCTGTCCGACCTTGAAGGACATGTTCTTTACCATCATGTCCTGTGAAGACAAAGAAGCACAGGTTAGTGATACAGTGCCGCTATTGTGAGGTAATACGACTGGATTTTACTAGAGCCAATTATTACTGGAAAAAAAAAAAACACCAGCAGCAGCAGGAGCCTCAGCCAATTCTCTAATCCTCACTCCATCCTTACAAACACATGTTTTCAATTATACTCCCACCGATGGGGCTGCTCACAGATTCCACCTCTTTCCATTCCCTCTTTTCCACTAAGCCACATTTTGGCAGAGATTATGTTGGAAAACAGGGGGAAAAAAAAGTCTGAGAGCAGCAGGAATCCTTAGATGCTACTGTACATGTGGCAGGAGAATACTGAGCTTGTGCTGCGGTTAGGAAATCATTACTGAGCCATCTATTATTTGGTTGTGAAACACAGATCGCCCCTATTTAACAGTTTCGCAAAAAGGAGAACAGTGATCTGTCGCCAAGTACAAAAACAGCAGCCATTTGAAGATTTACAAGATTTCACAGTAACGTTAAATATCTGTGCCACAGTGGAGGGTCAACGTGACAAATCAGAAATAGGAGAAAGAATCGGAAACATGAGCACAGCAATTGTTTATCCTGTTGTCATGGAAGCGATTCTGAAACATTCTTTACTTGCGAAAAAACTTTTGTGAAATGTGATTTTTTTTTTTTTTACTCGACAGTATTTCATCAGAGGTCGATCCTCATCACATCCCTTCAGGCAACAGGAGCAAGCATTTGAATGTGGGTTTGAATGCGCTGCAGCTGTTGTTAATGTTAGATACAGTAAACAGGAGATGAAAGTTGGAAAGGACTTCCTTCAGTTGATAGAGTTCAAGGAGTTGAGAGAAGTGTAATCACATAGTTCCCCAGTGAAAAATGACTCATTGAACTCCTTTATTAAAAAAGCCCTCATCCAGAAATAGCGTTGGTTGGTTGGTTCGGGCAGAAAACTAGAAGCTATATGTGGAGTAAAACTAAAGAAAATGAATTGAGACGGAAGAGGATTGGATGACATGGGTTCGACATTCTTTCCATGCTCGAGTCCAGTTGTAAAGCGCGCGAATGACACATGGCACCCGGGTGGGAGCTATGTGCTGCGTGTGGGGCAGGGCTGCCGGTCGGAGTCAGCTGTCACTCTGCATTTCTAACCTGATTCTGCCGTCTAAGGGGAACTGCATATTGGGAAAGACAGGAACAAAAACCTGCTACCAAGTAACGAGAAACACTCCAAGTTTCTACAAAAGGAATTGTGTTAATTGAGAGGCATTTGCTGACAGTTGCCTGTGTCGTGGGAAAAACGCCTCAACTATTTGCCACTCCTGATTTCTTTGACTCCAAGGGGGTAAACTTACAGCATCTATTTTAACCTCTGAATGATGACTTTATTCTATCTAACGCTATAATGTGATTTAAGCCTCCGGACCCTCGCTCCCCGGTGCCGTTTCCAAACACATGATCTGTAGCCAAGCAAGAAGCCGGAATGATGCAGAGCTTTGGTTGTGATCCAAGAGAAAAACCACAATGCATTGCTCTAGATACTGAGACTGAGAAAGGGCATGACTGGAATAATAAAATGGACAAAGGTTAACAATGTATTTTAGCTCTGTTGGTCGTGGAACCCACGTATGTTCGATGTCTGAATGAATGAACTTTCTTCGTCATGCGCCTCTTTTAACACCACGTGCTCTGCTTTGTAGCCAAAGACACATTTCCATGCAAGGGCAACAAAGATTGTGTTTAAGTTATCAGAGGACAAATATCTCAACACCAGCAGCTGACTTTCTCATGCATTTGCAGTAGTTGATATCTCAGTTGAAAGGTGACTAATGTGCAGTGAATACTTTGACCATAAAAGGCAATGAAACCAAATCCGCAAGGGCCAGGACTCTGACAATCTCACTAAAAGCTAAGATACAATGAGACGCTTCTGTTAAAGCACAGTCCAGCAGGTCCGGCTACATCAGCAGGGCTCAGACCGAGCTGACAAATGTCAAAGCAGCTGTCAGGTCCACTTTTAAAATGTGCCCTGACACTGCTTGACCTGCTGAGTCGTACAATACAGAGAGTGAAAGACATGCAAGAGCACCGTTCTGTGTAAATGATACTTACTTTCATTATTTCTGCAGATGTGGTCCAGGAGCTCGGCTTGAGAAGAAATGGCAGTGCTGCAATGAGGGAAGGCCTTGCCCCTCTGCAGCCTGAGTGGAGAATATATACGGAGTGGGAGGCTCCTTCGACCGGAGTGACACATTAGACAGTCAATAGAGTCCGGCCATTAGTGAACGTCGACAAATGGATTCAGAGTGAAGTTATCCACTGTAAATAACTAATTTACTGCTTAACAAGTGATCGCAGACTTTAGTGAAGAGAGGGTAACTGGTGATGGATCATTTCTTGACGTGCGGCTGCTACATTGGAAGTTTTAGGTTGTTGAGTCTGACTGCGAGGGGGGAACCGGGGCCAGAGGGGGCGGACAGAAATAGAAATGAATTCGTTGCCAGGGAGACGTGTAAATATTTAGCACACAGCCAGGAGCCTTAATGCCCGGTTAGTGGACACGGGCTGTAACTCACTGTGGGATCAGATGGCAGAGTGGGGCCGCAGAGTAAGAAAACGTTACTGAGGAGACGAAGCAGACGGAGGGAGAGGAGATGAAACTGAGTCAATCACTCGATTTGGATGGAATCTCTGACTCACAGCTGGAAATAGATGACACTTTCATCTGCTGACACACGCTGCTCTGACTCAGACTCACACACGTGCATGTGCTACAGGCTAAAGTTTGCAATCATTAGGGAATTGCGGGTAAGAGAAGGATGTAAGAGGAGGAGCAACTGTCAGGGAACAAATAGACACATTATTAGGACTTTGCACATTGACTTACATTGACCCACAACTTTAACCATGACCAATGCATGCCTAACCCAAACCATACCTAATCACAATTAACATCTTATCCCTAACCTTAACCAGGAGCTCAGAAATAACACTTTGCCTCATCAGGACCAGGCTTTGGGCCCCGTGTGGTCCACTGGTCCTGACAAGGGCTGTGTTTGTGCTGGAAAAGGTTATAGAAAGATACACACACACACACACACACGCTTATTACACTTCCTCAGACCCATCCCCTCATGCAAACTTGTGTGGTTGCTACATAATCACATAATCAATGCTGTCAATGCTGCTGTGTGTCTGTGTGTCTGTGTGTGTGTGTGTGCGCGCGCGCGCGCGCGCGCGCGTGTGCGCGCTGTGTGTGTGTGCGTGTCTGTGTGTGTGTGTGCGTGTGGTTGTGTGCTAACCATTAGCTTACAAAAACTAAGCTACAATACAATATTCAAAGTCTCTGTGATTATTATCCGTAAAATAACTTCAGAGGTTTGATATCCTCTCTGCCGATTAACAAAAGTCTCCTGATTACTAACATCCCATCTGCTCCTCGGTTCACTGACAGACAGGCACACACTCACAGACACAGGCAGGTTTTCAGTGTCTCTCTTTTTTATCTCCAGCACCTGGCGTGTGTCACTGATCCAAAGAATGGACACTATCCGAGCCACAGCTGGTTTTATGTTGACCTGCTCCTCGACACACAGAGAAGTGCCTCCCTCGTCATATGATTTCATCTGAAGGGTTTATCTCTCCACTTGACGTATCTGGGAAGATAATGCGCTTCGGTCACTACTGGGAAATGCAGTTCTTGCATCAGACGTTCGATGAGGCACGGAGACGTGTCACATTTCTTCTTGCCCTAAGAACTAGTCTATAGACAGTTAGTAGCTGCAATATATATATAAATAATACTTATGATACATACATTATGATTTACCCCTTATCATAATACTCTTTGAAACACTGCATGTCAATAAATAGCCCATCAACATAACTTTGTGAATATTTCCACACATTTTTACATTATCAGCATGGGAGAGATGATTTAGAAATGTCATGTGCAAGACATTTTGAAGAGCTGAGGTGAATACTACAGAGACGTCATGGAGGTCATGGAGAACTCAAATAAATCCAGGAGTCAGCTGTTATAACACAGTAGCTTCACACCGTCACTGTCTCATCGTCATCATTTGTTTTAGTATGTTTTGTGTGTCTTATTTGTCCCTGCTTGTATTTATATTTTAACTTTTTACCAGGACTCCCTGGCAAAAGAGATATTGTACCTCAATGAGAGCTTCCTGGTTAAATAATGGACAAATCAATCAATCAGCAAAGGGCATTGTATCTGGTCTGGGTTGTATTTAGCAGAGCAAGGAGGGGACTTCCTGGATTGTTTCCCAACACAACATCGCACACTCTGTTGAACAATATACCACTGGTGAAGAAGGATGATGAAATTACAACGAGCGGAGTGTAATTTGAGTATCACTATATTTGTCTTATCGTTGATTCTGTTAAATTAAGTTGTTTTTGATCGTCAACTTAGATTCAACGCTCATTACATCATATTTCACTGTAAAATGTAAAATGTTTTAAAAGGACCGGTACCGACTGTTGAATGAGTCGACTTTGATATGAGCTGAAACTTAAATAAAAGTGACTAGATTACAGGAAAGTGTTACGACGTTAGTATTTTATTACTGTTTTATTACTACATAAAATCTTTACTAGCGGTGGACTAGTGGCAGAGGCGGTGGACTAGTGGCAGAAAATAACGGACATCAGACTGGAAGGTCGTTCGAGGCCACGGACTGTCAAAATAAACGTACCTGGATATGGACAACACCTGGATCTGTTCAAGTCCAAAAGGACTCTCCCTACCCCACTGTCTAAGTGCCCCTGAGCAAGGCACCTTACTCCCCCAACATCTGCTCCCCGGGCGCCGTCCATGGCTGCCCACTGCTCTGTGTGCTCATTGTGTGTGTTGTGCCCTACTGTGTTCACAGATGGGTTAAAAGCAGAGGACAAATTTCCTCCATTTGCATGTAGTGTGTGCATGTGCATGTGTGTGGGACCAATAAATCTATCTTCTATCTTCTTCTTTACATCTGTGTCATGAAAGTTGCATCAACTGAAGTTACACTGTGCAGCATCGTCTTTCATCATGCAAGCTCCTAATGGTAAATTCAGCTTTTAAACTTAAGTTTGTTCAAAGTGTAATTCGAGAATCCCTATATTTGTCTCATCGTTGATTCTGTTAAATGAAGTTAAATCATATTTCACAGTGAAATGTGAAGTGTCGACTTTGATAGGAGTTGAAACCGAAATCAAAGTTATTGGATCAAAGGACATTGTTATCGTTATTATTGTATTATTACATAAGTTCATTACATTTGTTTCAGGAAAGTTGCATCAACTGAAGTTTGACTGCGATTACACCTGGTCAGCCTGTAATCATATGAACCGCCCCCTCGCTGGGATTGGTCCACAGTTTTCATATTCACAGACACTGAGACGCTATTGGGGGGCAGACAGGACGTGGGCGTGTACACGCGAGCCTTATTTATTATTATGAATGAGGCGGATTGGGATATATTTTTTTAAATGGCTCGAACACGAACTGACTCACAAACAAACCGCGTGTGATTCCAAAAGGTAAATATTCAGACTTGAAGTGTGTTGACTCGGTGTCAGTTGGTGTGAAGCTAACGTTGGCTAATCAACGTTAGCGTGTGTGTGTGTGTGTCTGTGTGTGTCTGTGTGTGTGTTTGGTTGTCAGGAAGGAAGGAAACAACATCAACAGCTTCAGATCCAACACTGGCACAGACATGGCATCGCTAGCTGCGGCGGAGGAGCCCGGTGCGAGCCCGGTCTACATCCCGCTGGCGGACGCCCTGGCCCCCGCGAGTATATTCGCCCCGGACCGGGGAGGCTGCGGGGACGACGCCGGGGACGAGAGCTTCGAGGACGAGGACCTGATCAACGGCGTGCCCGAGGACCGCGGGGTGGACTTCACCAACAAGGTAAACTAGGCCCCTGGACGGAGCAGCGACGTGGGGCTAACGTTAGCTAGCTCGCTGCTGCTGCTGCTAACGAATGAATGAAACAAATACTGTGTTATTAGCAAACACTGGCCGCTGCACCTTAGTCATAAACTGCCCACACCACTGGGTCTGTGGGCGGTGTCCGGAGTGTTGTTGTTGCACTAGCATAACAACACCGCAGCTAACGTTAGCCTAGCCGGACTGTTGGGATTTACCCATCACTCCGGGAACAGCAGGTATATGTGAGCTTTTCATTCTGTGTCTGAGGGAAACGCGACAACAACAACAACACGACCGAACCCACCGGCTGGTGACACGCAGGGCAACGAGCACACCCGAGGTGGGCTCTTCCCCCAGCTGATGTTTACATGCGTGTGTGTTTACGTGTATGTGGAAGGTCAGATGACGCATGACAGCGTTGCTACGTGACCCACAAACAGCTGATGCGTCAGGGGGGGCCGCTCCTTGTTCACCTTTGGCTCCTGTCGTCACTCTGCCTTCCGCCTGACACCAACTTCATCAATACACCAATAACTGTTGAAGAAAGTAGGTGAAACCGAGAACAACCATCGGAGACACAACGGGAGGAGGTGATGGTGTCGAGGATGAGGTTTGGGTCGTACAGGTGTGAACAGGCAGATGTGACAGTGGAGCAGATGTTTTTAGTCTGTCAACACAAAACCATCGACAGAGACAGACCCTTAAAAACTTGGAATTAAGTCTAAGATAAATATTACAGAGGGACTCAGGTGATGCAGGATATAGGTCGATATTCGGTTTCTAAAAAACACAGGACCTATAGCTGCATTTAGGTAAATATCCATTCTGACTCGCAGGCGGTGGCGGTAATGCGCCGATAAGTTGTTTGCCAACCGCCATAAAGCGTCAGAAGAAGAAGAATAACTACGATTGACGTACTTATATTGAGATTATTCATGTGACACCACACTTCGGGCCTTTTAGTGTAATTATTTTTGCATTATTATTATTATTGTACATATCACTTTTAAAGGTTATATCTGAATCGTAACACCTGTGCTGTTGATCTTATTAGAGAAACAAAAAGTCCCACTACATTCTGCTCATGTGATGTTTTGGTATAATATGTTTTGGTATATATTAAAAAAACAAAAAAAAACACACTCTTTGGTTTTTGATAAAAACAAAACAACCACACAATACGAGAAACTTTCACAGTGTTGAATCAAGTAGTGGGAGAAATGATTTTGGTCGAACCTGATCTTAGTAAACACCCTGATACCGTTTTACTTTGGCAATGGTTGGAATCTATAGCTTTTTCCGTCTGTTAAAGCATCGATAACACTTGTGTGTTTGCATGTAACCTTGAGGTGTGTAATGGGAAGAGAGACAGCTGTGTTTGCGTGAGGAGACCAGCTTTCAAACTTTCTACTGCCGGGGAAATGTCCTGAGTGAAGCCTACTCTGTCCAGTCCCTGTTGGGAGCAGCCACATCTGATGGAATCCCCTCTAATGCTTGCATCAGTCCCTAGAACAACCATCTCGTCATCACAGCAGCAGTGTCCATTGTTCTTTTTTATTTTCTTTCTGTGAACCAACAGCAGGCTCTTGTTAGCCCCAATGGAGAGCAGTATGACTCGTTACTGCGCCAGCTACGGGACAGGATGGAGGAGGGATGCGGAGAGACCATCTACGTGGTCGGGATGGGCTCAGGTGAGAAACACACTGTGCACATGACGCAAATTATTCATCATCCTTTTAACCTTATTTGGACAATTTCATTTATATTAGTTTGATCAGTGACTTTGTGAATCGAAGTTCCCTCCTTGCCCGTGTTTCAGTCTGTGCCGGAGCACTTCATAACAAATCACACAGGGCTGTGTGTTGTATTATGTACTTACCTCTTGTTCCCCTCCCTCCTCCATCACTCTGTCAGATGGTGGTGACTGGGGTCTGGATGAGAAAGATATGGAGGCCTCAGTGGCCACAGTGCACTCGATGTGTGAGCAGCTGGACGCCGACCTCATTCCACTCCGAGAGCGCAACGAGGCCGCGGGTTTGGTGCACGACTATCTGATCCGCAGGCGTGTGGGTGAGCTGGACTTCCTGGAGGTCAGGTGAGTGGTCAGAGAGCAGAATACAGAGGGTTGAGCGGATTCCACACATAATTATCCACAGCTATGGTCATAGTTGCTTTTCATTTACCAACTGTACAACTGTACAGGAGAAGTCTTTCCTCCAGTTTTCCAGCAGTGCACGTATTAGTCCCCCCAGTCCTAGATTTTCAGATTAGAAATAAACTAAGTTGTTGACAATTGTACAGTTGTGTTTTTCTCCATAATTTTCCATTCTTTTGATGGATTCAAACTTTTTCATGACATATTTTTAACGAGACATGTCTCAGTTATGTTTTCTTTGTTGAAATGTTGAAATGATGTTTTGGTACTCCTGTGCCCCCCAGGGTTGCAGTGGTGGGGAACGTGGATGCTGGAAAGAGTACTCTCCTTGGGGTGTTGACGCATGGAGAGCTGGACAACGGCCGGGGCTTTGCCCGCCAGAAGCTCTTCAGGCACAAGCACGAGATGGAGAGTGGCAGGACCAGCAGTGTGGGCAACGACA
Organism: Reinhardtius hippoglossoides; assembly: GCA_006182925.3. Lineage (NCBI taxonomy): Eukaryota > Metazoa > Chordata > Actinopteri > Pleuronectiformes > Pleuronectidae > Reinhardtius > Reinhardtius hippoglossoides. The sequence goes on from CM031685.1 coordinate 16,174,202, forward strand.
TCCTGGGCTTTGACCAGGAGGGACAGGTTAGGGCCAGGGAGGTCGACTGGCTGGGTTGATTCTAAAATAATTGTAATTGCTAATCATTTAAAGCAGTGGTTTATGTTATTGATTTGTGTGCTGTACAGTGAGGTGCTTGACTACACGTTGAATGGACCTTTTGTGTGAAGCAGCATGTGGACAGTGGGACTGCTGGGAATTGAACCCCTCTCCGTCTGTCCCCAGGTGGTGAACAAACCAGACAGTCACGGAGGAAGCCTGGACTGGACCAAAATCTGCGAGAAGTCCTCCAAGGTCATAACCTTCATAGACTTGGCCGGCCACGAGAAATACCTCAAGACTACTGTGTTTGGGATGACTGGACACCTGCCCGACTTCTGCATGCTCATGGTCAGCAAGGAGGAGCGAGCGAGGGGGGGGGGGGGGGTTATCAGGAAGGGGTGGATGTGGTTCTATCTGGTGTGTGGCGGCAAGAGGAAATTTGCATTAGGCAAATAAACAACACGATCGTGCTATATATTAAAAAAGGGCTGACTACATGACTTAAAAAGCTATATTTGAATTTGGCTGAATCGTACCTGTTATTAATTCGTAATGTGGAATGAAGTCTATAAACAGTGTGTTTAGAAGCAGAGTATAGAAGTGAAGTTCTCTGTCTCCCCCCCCCCCAGGTGGGCAGTAACGCAGGTATCGTAGGGATGACCAAAGAGCACCTGGGCCTGGCCCTCGCTCTGAATGTGCCCGTGTTTGTGGTGGTAACCAAGATAGACATGTGTCCTGCCAACATCCTACAAGGTCAGTCCCCTCTCATGTGAAGGGAATAACTCACACTACACTACTGTGGCATTTTTATTTGAACATATCTTTCCCCCCTCTGTTTTAAAAGAATTCGTTATTTGACTAATTATCTCTGTCCAAATGAAAACACAAAAACTTAATACAAATGCTTAAATTGTCACGTCAGGCCAGCAGGTGGCGATAAAGTCTACACCAACGATTCTTCTTATACTAGAAAAAGAGCTCTTTGGTCCAAGTAATATGAGCTGGACCTACTGTGACAAGTCCAAAATGATATTTCATAAACGCAGTGTGGCTGCTTCTTCTAACACAACCTGGCTGTAATGTGTCGTTCTCCGTATCAGGCTTTGTGGTGTAATTCTTTTCCTTCTGACAGAGACACTGAAGCTGCTCCAGAGGTTACTGAAGTCTCCCGGTTGTAGGAAGATCCCGGTCCTGGTGCAGAACAAGGATGACGTCATAGTCACAGCATCAAACTTCAGCTCTGAGAGGTTTCAAACTTTAATCGAGTGTAATACGCTACTGGAACTGGACTTTTAGAGCAGTAGCAGTGAAAAGGCCCCTTTGTAACGTGTGTGTGTGTGTGTGTGTGTGTGTGTGTGTCTTTCCAGGATGTGTCCCATCTTTCAGATATCCAACGTGAGCGGAGAGAACATGGATCTGCTCAAGATGTTTCTCAACCTGCTCTCCTCCAGGACTTCCTACCGAGACGATCAGCCTGCAGAGTTCCAGATAGACGACACCTACTCTGTGCCGGTGCTCAGACCGATCACAAACACGACACTAATACACCCTACTGTGTGGAATTATTGATAAATCTACCCAAATGCACTCTTTAACCATCAGTTTTCTTCCTTCAATATCTCAGGGAGTGGGCACCGTAGTATCAGGAACTACTTTACGTGGACTCATACGCCTGAATGATACCATGCTCCTGGGGCCGGACCCCCTGGGCAGTTTCATCCCCATCGCCGTCAAATCAATCCACCGCAAGAGAATGCCCGTGAAGGAGGTCCGAGGAGGCCAGACCGCCTCGTTTGCTCTCAAAAAGGTAGGGGGGGGGGGATCGTCTCCCACTGTAGAACTAGTAGTAGTGAAGTTTAGGATTGCATAGGTGTATAATGTAATGTTTGTTTTGCCGATTCTGTATCCACAGCATGGTCTCAATATAATCTAGTCTCAGCAGCAAGGACTTAAATGATCCGGAGCAATAATTATTAAACGAACAGTTGTGTCTTCCTCCGTCTCCTGTTGTCTCAACCCCTCTTTCCACACGACTCTTTGTGTAGATCAAGCGTTCGTCCATAAGGAAAGGCATGGTGATGGTGTCCCCGAGGTTGAGCCCACAGGCCACTTGGGAGTTCGAGGCCGAGATCCTGGTGCTGCACCACCCCACCACGATATCCCCCAGATACCAGGCCATGGGTGGGTAAAGGCTCGGTTCTGCTGCCTCTGCTAATGATACAAGTCTTAAGTCTTCGCCCACACGCTTCTATGGGTCCTTTACGGTTGGGATGGTTGTTAAGCAACACATCCACTAGAGGGACGTGCAGAGCTTATGACAGCAACAAACGTTCCTCTGCAGAGTCATGGTCGTGACAGGACGTTAAAGTTTGGTATCTAGTTTTCCCCAATAACATTTAATATTTCTTGAGTCTTGCTCGGTTTAAATGGTAAAATGAGAATAGGACATTTGAACAAAATGTCCTGAAGCCTTGTGCACACTGATGAGAACACAGAGCAGTAGAGTGTCTCATTACTCGGTACACATGTGATTCATCGTTGCTCATTAATGCATAATCTCACATCTCCCCCCCGTCGTCCTTTTCTCCCGTCTGATCAGTCCACTGTGGCAGCATACGGCAGACCGCCACCATCTTGTCCATGAACAGGGACTGCTTACGAACAGGGGACAAGGCTTCCGTCCACTTTCGCTTCATCAAGACGCCCGAGTATCTGCACTGTGACCAGAGGCTGGTCTTCAGAGAGGGCCGCACCAAGGCTGTGGGGACCATCACTAAGGTAGCAAAGCCTTCTGGAGGACGGCCACAGTTTCCCTGAAGGGAATCCGTAATGCCGATGATCCACAAATGTAGAATGTGCCTTGTTAATAATTATTATGACCTGCTGCCTTGTGAGACATGTTCCAGTGAGATAGGGCCTCGGACTGAGATATAGATTTTTTTTCCTTCTGATTTCTTCACCTCTCCGAGAGACTCACATATTTACTCAAATTCCTTTCAGCTGTTGCAGTCCACCAACAACTTGCCGTCAAATTCCAAACCGCCACAAATCAAAATGCAGTCTACAAAAAAGGTGCCCCTCCGAAAAGAGGACGGCACCCCGGTGGCCGGCGACGACGTAGCGACGATAGCACAGCCAGCGGGACCGAACACCACACAATCAGTGAGTCACAAGTCAATGGATGTGCTGCAAATGTACTGTACTGCACATCACTATGGATTTCCTATCTTTGAATGTACTTGTACTGTACTCGCCCTAACATTACCCCTCTCTTTCCTTTTCCATCCTTTTACTTTCCGCTTGATTTTGCCTCATTTCATCCCAAACTCTAATTTTGTCACGTCGCTCCCTCACACCCTCTCCTCTGCTTGCCTGACTGGCTCCATAAGGGAGAGGGGGATGAAGACCCTCAGATAAAGGAGGGCAACAAAGAGAACAAGGTAAAATGGGTTAATTTAAAACGAGCCAGAACAATGGAGAACCTGAATAATGGGAGTTTTTTGTTTAAAAAAGGTTGGTACCTCAGCAGTCTTGATCCGTCGTAGGTTGGGCAGTGTCTGCTCAACGTCTCCATCAGCTGCAGCTTCTCGGTTTTAGCTGCGTGTTGCTGGAGATTCATGGTTTCAGCTGTACCCATTAAACTTGATGACAGGCCTAAATTAGATTTGTCTGCTCTCCGCGTGCCGTCGTCTTGTCAGAGATTATTTATGAGCGAAGAAACGAGTCTCTGTAACACAACTGTGCAACCACCAGAGAAACGGTTGTTTTGTGCAGCTCCAAGAAAATGTTTTTTTTTTTTTAAATCAAGAGTAAGACATCTTGGTGTTTTGATTCATGTGACGGAGTATTCTCCAAACTTAACTTTAATTCGTACGTCAACAAAGTGAACATATAGATTTTAACCATAGAAATGAATTATAAGGTTTGGATCAGACTCGTTATTAGCAGATAACCAAAAATACAGAGCAGAATTTGGGCCAAAAAAGTCCATCAGGACACGGTACAGATTTCTCCATTACAACACTTTTGAATTTAGCTGTGCGTCAGCCATCAGTCCAACCGCAGCTCGAAGAACCAGTTAAATGTCAAACATTTGAGTTTGGCTGTAAAAAAACAATGTTTGTCTTTTGTTCTCTCTCCTTCGTAGCCAAAGTCTGGAGGAGGCGGGAGGCGACGGGGGGGCCAGAGGCACAAAGGAAAAGCCCAGAACAGCAGCGCCAACTCGACAGCAGCTCCGTCCTCATCGGGGACGGGAGGCTGCTGAACCCTCCTCCTCTCCCTCTGCGATCACTCCACCAAGTGTCTTCATCCCACAAACCACGAGAGATTCAGACGTTGGCATAGAGACACTCTCCTTAGTCCAACTACTTCTTGCCTTTTTTTTTTTTGTATTTACACCAGGTCTTATTGTTTTTAAAAAGGGAACACCAAGGGAGTTGTATCCCAAACCAGAAGGCATGCACCCTTTCTGTATTTTAATGTCCGCCGCCTTTGCGTTTTTGAACGGTTTGGATAATGGCAAACAGTGAGGTTTCTGAGGTTAGCCTCACTCGGGATGCTGATTTATGTAATTTTGTTTTTAATTCAGTTCTCTGGCTCAGTGTCAGCGGTGGGGAGGGTCTAGTACCAATATGAGCAGCTATAAATACCCCCCCCCTCCCCCAATGCATTCCCTGTGTATTTGCAATGAAAAACAATTCATGTTCTATTTATACTGCATATGTTAAATAGCTGTTAGTAGTGCTCCGTGTGGAACGATGCCACTGTACAAATGTATGCAAATCTCAAATGAATGTAGCAGAGGGCACAGTGATTTCAAATTCTAGATATATATATATAGAAAATATAAGCTGTTACGTTTTATAATTGTCAGTTATTTATTCAGCAGCATACATGCAGAACGTCGGCTTTCGGATGCTCTCGAGGTCTTTCCACCTGCTCTCGTCTGCGCTTTTAAAACTCAAGTCGTATCTGATGCTTCCACCGTCCCTCATATCCACGCACACACACCGTGTTCCAATAAGTGTAAGTACAAACAAACACAGCACATAATCCCACAGGGTTCCTACTGTCATGAAAAACCTGGAAAAGTCATGGAATTGTAAAATGTTTATTTCCAGGCCTGGAAAAGTGCTTGAAAAAAAATAAAATCCCAAAAGTTTTTGGAGAAGTCATGGAAATTTGTTATATTCATATTTTCATGTCGTTCATTTACGCTGAGTTTTAAATAATTCATATGCTTTTTTAAAAGTACGCTCAAAATATAAGCATAACGCTCTCATACTAATTGAAAAGTTCGGTGGGGAAGCAGGCGGGTTAATGCACTACGCCAGGGAAGTGTAGATTTAACCGTGCTTGGCTACAAATGGAAAAGTACATGGCACCGTGGGTTACAACAGACAAAGACCTCAATCAAACTATTGTCTCTCATTCATTTGTGTCATCTAAGGTATACTGTATGCTTTGGAATTCTCATTGTTAGCTTAAATACAAAATTGTCACTTTTCCATGTATACACACCGAGATTTCACAAAATGTTCGGTCATGGAAATTTGGTTTAAAGTTATTGAAAAGTCGTGGAAATCCATTGGTCAAAATGTGTATGAACCCTGATCCCAGCATTCCAACAGTCCTCGCAGTGACGCCTGTAACTAGTGCCCCGCGCGTTCAGGCCGGCTGCTGTTAACATGTTGTGACATTTCAAACTTTGCCGCTATAAAACCTGAACGTTAATAAACTGGCTTTACTGAACTTTCCAACAGCGTTTCTTCTTAAATTTGGGCATCTAAATATTTCTAATTATGTATTTAAAAATAATCTAAACATGCATCGGTCAGAGTGAAAAAATAATTTGACTTCAACTAGAGAATGAATGGACGAGTTTCTCAAATGTACTGGGACACATTTAATTTACCTTTACAAGTATATTTTGATTTACAGGCTACAATAGCTACAATCTTGTAAAAATAATTATGATTGTTGTTTTTTTACACATCTGAAAGTAAAAAAAAAAAGAAAAAGAAATCACTGAAATTACACAACAGTTTCAAACTTCATGCCAAGAACAGCAACACATTCAACTGATCGGCCGTTACCTCCGCCAAGGAGTTTGGATTTCACACGTTTGTCTGTTCGCAGGATTACGAAAAAACAACCGGGCCAATTTACATTAGGCTTCACGGAGGGGGCGTGGCCACAGCTGAAGGAAGAAACCATCGAAATTGTAGATCATCTTTTCACCTTCTCCAACATTGCAAGAAGGCGTTTTTCAACATGTTCATTGATTTCTCAGAGAATAATTAATAGAGCTTGATTTGAAAAAATAAATAAATAACTGGCCTGATAAGAGTGTGAAATTTGGTTTCAGAGAGTTTAGACGTGGTTTCATGAGGGGACTTCTGGGCCTTGGCGGAGGTTTGTGCACGACTGACTGTCATTCTAGTTTCTGTATGTAGCAAGTATCCAAAAATGTACCTGCTGAAAATGAAACAAGTGAATATAAAGCTTCATTTAGCATTACAAAATAAAGTCATTTAGCTTTGTTAACATTAACTTGCTCAAGTCCCCACTTTCGGGCCACAAGTTACAGGCAACTCGCTGTTTTTTAAAGAACCTTTAAATTAAATCGGATTAATTAAATCCTATGTTGAATTTCTTAAGCTTGCAAGTACACATTTAGTTGACATGTTTACAAACAAAAAACATTACAAATTGAATTTAGGACCCCACTGTATATACACACAAACACATACATATATATATATATATATATATATATATATATGTAACATTTATTTACTGTAGATTTTAACACAAAAAGCATCTGCTTCATTTACAACATGTCATACAAGTGCAGACTGCACACTACCACTGTTCAGGTAGCACACATTCCCATCGTCTTGTATCACAATTTGAAAAGGCTTTACTTGGTGTGTGCAACATTAGTGTTTACTGGAATATTTGGGGGAATTCATGATATTGAGGTAAGTAGCATTCCTTTAAAATAATAAGTAACTTTACGCCTCCGTGTTCAGGAATGTTCTGATTTGGTCTGTTTTAGGGAAGTTTACAGGAACACCAAGGGAGTTGTGTCCCAAACCGGAAGGCATGCACCCTTTCTGTATTTTAACGTCCGTCGCCTTTGTGTTTTTGAATGGTTTGGATAATGGCAGTGAGGTTTCTGAGGTTAGCCTCACTCGGGATGCTGATTTATGTCATTTTGTTGTTGGAATCTTTAATTCAGTTCTCTGGCTCAGTGTCAGCGGTGGGGAGGGTCTAGTACCAATGCATTCCCTGTGTATTTGCATACTGCATATGTTAAATAGCTGTTTGGAACGATGCCACTGTACAAATGTATGCAAATCTCAAATGAATGTAGCAGAGGGCACAGTGATTTCAAATTCTATATATATATATATAGAAAATATAAGCCGTTACGTTTTATAATTGTCAGTTATTTATTCAGCAGCATACATGCAGAGCGTCGGCTCTCGGATGCTCTCGAGGTCTTTCCACCTGCTCTCGTCTGCGCTTTTAAAACTCAAGTCGTATCTGATGCTTCCACCGTCCCTCATATCCACGCACACACACCGTATTCCAATAAGTGTAAGTACAAACAAACACAGCACATAATCCCACAGGGTTCCTACGTCATGGAAAACCTGGAAAAGTCATGGAATTGTGAAATGTTTATTTCCAGGCCTGGAAAAAAGTGCTTGAAAAAAATAAAATCTATTTTGGGGAATTCATGATATTGAGGTACGTAGCATTCCTCTAAAATAATAAGTAACTTTACGGCTCCGTGGTCAGGAATGTTCTGTTTTAGGGAAGTTTACAGGCTGAAGTGGAATTTGGGACCATGTTATAAAGGCCCAGTGTTTGGGATCACCTGCCGCTGCCTTAAACGTAGACGGAGAACGGACTGCATGTCTCCCTCCAGCGTAAAACTCAGTCAGCTGTAAAAAGCTGAGAGCTCAGTGTAGTCAGTTCTCCAGAAATGTTCCAGTCCAGTGAGTACAGACTGTTCTGTGCCTGACCTTTTTATATAGAGTTTTAAATATGAAGGGAAACCTCCTATAGAGGGTCTGAATAAAAATAAGTATGCACCTTAATGCACACGTGCTTCAGCTCATACAAACCAGTCGACCTTGGTGGTGACGTGAGGGTTTCAGCCGTCATTATGGAGTGTCTGTGAAGCGGTCACTTCTCGTAGCAGACAGTAGTGTTGCGTTTATGATGGACAGTCTGTAAGAAACGAGTGAGGAGACATCAAATATAAACGGACGCACAGGACGCAGGGACGGGGGTGGGACTCGGCCATGTTGAGCTGGGTGTCTAGCCATCGATGTCCCAGCTGAAGAGGTGATGTTTCACCAACATGTCCTGCACGCCTTCTTTCAGCGGCCTCTGCTCCTTCTCCTGGAAAGAGAAATGTCATTGAGCTGAACCCAGAATCAACACCACACGGACCTCTTGCCAGACTCCTGTCAGCAATTTTAAGGAACTATTTTCTCTTGGACAGCTAAGGCTGATTAGAAAATCCTTATGGCTTCACTGACTGGAGTCTTGCAAGAGACTAGTTAAATATTGAACGTATAGATAGAGTAGTGCACTAATGTTTTTTGCTATAGGACAACGACTGACACTTTGTCGATTGTACAACAAATCCACAAAAATACAAATTTGAGACAATTTGATTAAAAAGGAAGAAACGACAGAAACTGAGAAATGATTTGATTAATAGGAATTCTTGAATCAGTAGGTTGACAAACTAGTGGAACTAATGACTGCGCTATAGCATCGCTTACTTTGTCTCACACGCACGTTACCTAGAGATCCCAACTAAAGAGGTGATGCTGAACCAGCACATCCATAACTTCTGCTTTGAGAATAGTGGATTTCTGAAACAGTATAAAGTCACAGGGGTTTTCTTCTCTCCTGAATACTAATAAGTTGTCTTTGAATAGTGAGACGTGCTCACTTCTGTTCGCTAAGATGAGACTGAGGCGATCTGCTTTGCTCACCTGTTTTTTGTCGGGTAGCTCACAATCCTGGGAGAGACTGAAGGCAAACTTTGAGAGGACCCTGAGGAAAACAACAACAGCAGCAGACTGGTCTTTATCGGTTTTATTGGTCTGATTATGCGTCTTGCTTTTGAAACCATATTTTCAAACTACTGAATAGTGTTGTACAGATAGATAAAGATAGTGGGTGGACACAAAAGTTGGGAATTCAGAGCCGAGTTAGCCAGCACCTTATCCTGTTGACCCATCTTTAACTCGTTCAAGTTTCCACATTGTACCTTTTGAATCTCTCGCTGAGATTCAGGATTTTCTTACCTGAGCTCACATTTGATCTGAACCCATCCAGGACTGCGCAGGAACGACCAGGGGTGATACCATTTCTCTACAGCAGCCATGCTGGAACACAACACCTCCAGCCACAAGTGTAGCACCTGCTCACTGGAGAAGACAGACACACGTGTACTCAACATGTGTAGATCGGCTCGTTTTAAACCTGTACTAACTGATATTCAGTATAGACTGACACGTATGATTTCAGTCTTGTGAGTGTGTTAGTTTGGTAAACTCACTTGAGGCCGACGCAGATCAGGGACCTAAACTTGACATCCATCTGAGCGTGTGCCGTGTCGTGGCTCATGTTGACTGACTGTACTGCCTGAAAGAGTCAACAGAGGGCGCTCATGTACTTTCCACTAACCTTCACCAACTACATCAAAGGATAATACTAATTGCTGGAAGCTGAGAAAAAAAACTTTCATGTACAAAAAATAAATGATTAAATATTTTACTTTCAATAGACTTGATGCCTTTTACATTGAGCAAGATGAAAATTGCATTTGTTTTACATATTGATGACTCACTCTGTATAGCAGCTCCTCTGGTGTTAGTACTTTCCCATCTTCATCTAATCTGGTAAATGCCAAAGACAATAAATTGTTACTTTATAATATTAAACTGCTGAAGGCGAATTTCTCAAAAGCGAATTTCCCTTGTCAACTGATCACACTTGACAGAGTTTTGATGATCTGGACTCCAAACATTTTTTACAATGTAAAAATCTGTTGCAGATTCAACAGATTATATTAAATGCTCCTGTTAATACAGAACTAATGAAAACACAAAGAGTGCCTGTGTTCGACCTGTAAGTTTTACAAAGCACCAGTCTTGAGTAGACAGAGTTGAAGTCCCTCTCCACCTCTCTACTGGCCGCCTGAGAGAAAACCAGAAGAGGAAGAAGATAAATATGAGATTTAAACAACAGTGTGCAATATGCTTCCGTGTGCACTAAAAAGAAGTTCTCCTACCTCCTCTATGTATAACCAAGGGTGACAGGGCCCTCCCAGTATAGACGGCTTCTTGAGACCATGCTGAAAAATGGCCTTAAGTGCCGGACACAATGTGCCTCTGGCCAGGTCTGTAACTGCCTCTGTCACAGAGTCATCCCCTGCTAATGAATACTGGAGACAGATGAGAAGTCAATAATTAGGACACTTGAATAATTATTCAGGGTGCTGGAATGTGGACATGAAGAAATAAAGAAGAAAACAGACAAACATCACATGGTTCAACGGAAATGAAATGGCCTGAAGCCAAATGCAGAATCAAGCTCCAAAGTAATTCGGTCTTTACCTCTTTGCTTCTTTCATCAAGGATCTCCACAAACTTTGCTGGAAACCAGCCTGTTACAAAGCATACAAATGTAAGTCAAATGAGCAGAATATACAAATCAAATATCCGGATGGCAATAGTTACAGACGAGGAGGACACGCACCTCGGAGGCCGTTCAGATCCCCAACCCAACAGTGTTCATCCTTTTGTGAGATGATCTGAGGGAGAAAGATAAAAACCCTCGGATAAGTATTAAGGTGATGAGTGTCATGCACAGTTGTCATGAGTGGAAACATCAAGACATGTATTCTGTGTAAGTAAAGACTCACAGTGATGATGTCATTCTTTCTGAAGCCCAGTTCGTCGTCATCGTGTCGCTCGAAATCCAGCAAAGCCTTGCCCGTCTCCGCCGGTTACGGGAAACAACAAGGAAGTTTTCATGGTCTCGCTGGTGGCTCTCCATGGAGTAGTCAGGAGTCAGGTCCTAGAGAGACAAGGTGGGACGTCAGGTAACAATGAACTAAATAATTCAGGATTAATAGGCATCTTCACTAATAGCTATAAGAGGTAGGTTTTCCTATTTCGGTTGATTCTCAGTCCACAACAACACACACTGTTCTCTTGTTGACGTGTATGAACTCACAGTGCTGGAGTGACGCGGGTCCAAACAGTGGAAGTGCTCTGCAGTACGGGTTATGGCCTCTCGCAGGGCAGCGACCAGCTCCGTCTGCTTTATGTTCTTAGATTTTAGAGCATCTGCCTCATCCTCCCCAAACAACAGGGAGCTCAGGGTGGACTTCCTGCGCAGCGACTGTCTTCTCACCACCTGCTCATAAACAAATACAGTGAATTATTTGTTTTTTATTACTTTAATTAAAAAACAATGGTCACATAAACCTCCTAATCTGTCCATATGTGACTAGCTTTTAATTTTTTTTTATCACAGCTAGAACAGAACCGTGACACCAACTGACCTTGTTCAGATTTGTGTTGTGTGTTGTGTTGTTCCCATTGCTGAGCTGCGCCTGTTCATTTAGGATATAGGCTTGGTGCTTGTGTCGGTGGGCGTCCAGAGTTTCCTGGGACAGTGTCCCTGCGAGCCTCATAGCTTCCCCAAGAACTGCAGGTCCATCTCTCAGCTGGCTCGGCAAGTCCGACAGAGTATTAAAAATGGAAGCAGAGTTCTCTGAGGATACAAGCTCCTCCTCCTGGAGTCGGGGAATACATTTTAAATGGATTAATACTGGTCATTGACATATTTTGTAAATAGCAGCTAGTGAAAAGTTGGCCTCATTAGCATTATATACTTTACTGTATATTACAAATATTAGAAACTATTAACATAATCAGTTACTGAGTGACTGAAACAATAAAGTAAGTCTGAAGCAGCACAGCACACATAAAAAGGTAAATTGCAATAGGGAGCTAAGACTCAGAGCAGATACCTTGATCTTGAGCATCCCCAGTGTGACCTGGAAGAGCACCAATGACCCCTGGTAGTAGAGCAGATCCCAGATCCTAAGCAGCAGACGGATGTCCACCACACTGGCAAATGATGTCAGGAACCAATGGAGTGTGATCAGCGACAGCTCTGGATGTGTAAAGAGGAGGGGATGAGATATTGTATGCTATTGACTGTTTATACAAAATACTTAATTTGTTTTCAATTAGTGTCCATGTTGCCTCTCTGATAATGCACCATATTTCCCCCCTCTTTCCTAATACCCATCCTGACCTATGTCATGCTCCTGCAGAAGGCGGTCGAGGGCTGGTAGGTACTGAACAATGAGCTGGCGGAGAACCCTCTGGTCCGTTTGGACACCGAGCAGAGTGGAGGAGAAGTAGGATGGAGGGAGAAGGTCTTCGATCAGGGCACACATCATCCACAGGACATCCTCTTCCTCAAGAAAGAGCAGGAGACAGGAAACCACCTGGAGCGATCAAGCGGATAGGCGTGGGGGAGAAAAACAAAGAGCAGTGGATATGGAAAAAGTGAGGAAAAGGGCACAACAATAAATTAACTGGGGAATTAAATATACACTTAGAAAAGCTTCAGTATGCACAGTAGGTATTCTCACCATCCCAGTACCCTGACAGTACCCGATGTCCGGGTAGAGCCAGGCGAGACCTCTCAATACCCGTCTGAGCCTCGGCACTCCAACACTGGTCATAGTGTTGAAACATGCATTGGTTGGCATTGTCCGTAAGAGGTCCTTCTCTATCTGAGGGACAGACGTAGAGACGAGGAATAATTACGTTGAAATTATAAGGATCAATAAAAAAGGAGGTAATGATTATAAAACTGAGCAGTGTGTAACTGTACCGAATATGTAATTTCAAGAGATCTTAAGAATACTATGCTTCAGTGCTTTGCATTATAACCAGAGAGATTGTGTTTGTTACACGTGGACATGTAGTTTGGGATTGTACCTGTTTGGCTGTGGAGGAGTCTTCATTGGAGCTGTTCTTAATGATTTCTCTGTAGGAGATCTCAGTGGTCCTCTTTTTCTGCAGCGCTCCAGACAGCCGCATCCAAAGCTAGCGGACAGAAAATCTTTCAAACTCTACAGCTTGTTTCGTGTCCTTGGAAATTACTAAAATCTAAACAGCCCAAGGTAACAGGAGCTCTGCAGTCGAAATAAGTTAGATTTTTATGTATTCTCTATGACAATTTTGGGCAGTATCCCCCCCCCCAATTTACCACTGCTAGTAAACACCACAAATAGCTCACCCCTGCTGTGCAAGTTCACTTACCTGTGGCCTCATGCTGTGAGGTATGCCACCGAGCACCAAGGAACGCAGACGCTCGGAGCGTGGAAGCACAGGATCAATGAGCTCCCAGGTCAGGTCACCCACCGTGTGGTTGTGGGTGAACTCCAGGTGGGCTGCCAGCGCAATCGCTGCTGTGGATCTTCACGCTGGGGTGAGCCTTCAGTGCCAAGCCAGGACCTGGGTTCCCCACCGTCTGGGGAGTGAGAAGAGAGGCATCAGGATTTGGTTTGTCTGGTTCTAAGACTTCTTTGGAAATGTAATCTAACACAGCTAGGCACCATGTGAACTCTTGAATTGAGGGGGATGGAATATTGGAAGATGATAGCAAGAAGAACTGTAATGTAACCGAACATGATAGAGAAACAAGAGAGAAGAGAGTGAAATGAATGAAAGTCAGTAGATCTTGAAGATCTTTAACCAGTACGGGAGAAAATAAGGAATATCCGAGTCCCAGAGGGTATGAAAGAATATAACAATCCCAGAATAACTAAGACTTCCCCAAAAATGAAGATAGGTGAAGTAGCCTAGCCTGCAACCCTGGTATAGATTACAATCTATGCATCGTGCAAGAACATTTCTAACTATATAGTGCATTAAATGAACGTGAACATAATTTAGACCTACCTAAATGTATTTGAGACCTACTGATATTTTAATATATTTAAGACTTTACTCCAAATTTACATTATGGAATTTTCAACTTTAGATTTTTGAACCCAGATACCAAGTTTCCCATTTATGTTTCTTCACTGGGTTTTAGAAATGTTATCATTGTGGAAAAAGGAAAGAGTGAAGACAGAAGAAACGGGTGCATGTGTGAACAGGTATTACCTTCAATGTTCACTCTGAAGCCAAACTCATCGAAATGGAGCTCGGGCTGCTCTGATGAGGTTTTCTGTGGAGACGAACACATAACATTCATTAGGCCGCGTGTCATAGAAAAGAGGTGACAGTGACTAATGGCGGCCACAGCAGCTTTTATAAGCATCTTAAATGCCAGTTAGCAAACACACCAGATGTCAAAGTGTCACATGAAGGCGAAGCTACTGAGGCATTTTTGTTCATCTTGATATTCTGTCGGGCTATGCAGATGGGTCGTTCCTTCAAATATAATTTTCTGCTGTTTGGCGTCTCATATTATTGTCAATCTGTATTTAATGTTAGCGAAAAGAAAAACATGCTATTAATGCTGTAACAACATTAAAAGTCGTCCTCACTTGATGGTACTTGGCCAAGATGTCCTGAGGCCACATACTTGGAGTGAGAGCAGAGAATGGCCCCCCCGGGGCGGGTGTGTAGGTCCCTAAAACACAGAATCGTGTATTAGAAACACTGTCATTTAAACTGAACTAATAAAGACAATGAGGGAATTTTTTTAAATAACAAACCTGGATAAAACCACAAATTAGAGAAGGTATAAGGTATAACTTTTGATGAAATTTAATACAACAAATCAAATACACTGTTAATGCTGAATAGTCTGAAATCCAAGGCCAGTGGGCATTTGTGAACCTGAACTGAAGTCTTGTTGATTTACAGAAATTCACAGGCACTCTCTTTAAACTTTAAAAATCCATACCGGACATTTTGTTGGTAGTTGAGTGAGTGGCTTCTAATTGTAGAGAACGCAGTCACTCCGGAGAAAACAGGTCAGCCGATGGTATCTGCTCTGTAGACAGAACAAACAGAGGAAGAGAAAAACATTTGGTGGTTAAATCCTTGGCTCATTCTAACATGTTAATTATCTCCCGGCACTAGAGCCCCAGCTATTAATACTACATGTAAATGATACTGAACCCTCTATAAACCTGCCTATCCAAAACCTAAGCACTACTGTGGCTCTTTCCAAGTACCTTAACAGTGAAGAAACAGAGCACAGTCTTCAAACAATGTTGTACCAAAGCACTTCTTCATGAGTGAGGGCAAAGACTCAGGGGAATTAAATGTTAGGAGGAGAGGAAAAGATACTGAGAAAGATAAAGAGGGACATTCCTTCTCAAAGCCATACGAGTGATGTACTTCCTTGAGGCTGTTTACCTCACATGACTTCCTACGTGTTTTCATACTCGAATTTCAAACAGCAAACGTCCTGGGGCTAAATTAACAAGTGGTCTTTGAGATTACTCTCAGAGGATTCTGAACTAGAAATTTATAAAGAGTATACTCACTATTCACTATTGTCATCTCAGTGAACAGCTTGTGCCGGGAGGATTTGATCTTATCTTTTTAGGAAGGGAGGTGCTTCAAAAACAGAGGCCCTGACAACTTTTCTTGTACAGTAAATGAATGAAGGCCGTATACATGTGTCACCAAACAATAGATGCATATTGTTTTACTGGCAAGCACATAATTTAAATTTTTTTTTTTGTAATTAAGTTCCGGTGAGTTAAACACACACAACTTGTGCATACACAATTATTTTATAGCTTTCATCTACTCGTTTTACATCTAATTACAAAACTAGTTTTAATGCATGCCATCAAAACCCAGACAAAATATGTCTTTGCAATTCTAATGATTCAATTAAGAAATAACAAGCATATTATTAGAAGAGTACTGAAGTAAACAATGAGGCGATTAACAGAATATAAGGAATCTAACCTTTAACAATACTGTTATCTCTCCTCTAGATACAGTGCAGCCATCCAGAGCCCTCACACTGTTATCTTTGGTAAAGCCACATTTAAAAAGCGTTTCTCATAACAGTCAGCCAGCACTGCCTAAAATTAAATAATTCTAAATGTTTATAGTTGCTTCTGTGAGTATTTCCCTGGCCATAAACATTCATTTAGTACCTACTTCTTATAATCCTTGCAATAAATTGAAAAGTGTTTTTATGTTCCTGGATTTTTAAACCAATTTCTACTATATAGAAGGCTATACTGTTTGACATGATACACACAGAGTGAGTACAGATTGGTATAACTACAAACATACGGTGCATATAAACATGTTAAATCTTGAAGCCTGAGATAAAGAAAGCAGATCCAAAATATGAACGACAAACCTGTTGCCCAAATTAATTCTGAGCACACGGAATAATAACAATTTCTTTAATTATACAACAACCACACAAATATATTAAAATCAGAGCCAAAGCTCGCATGAAGGAGGGGGGGGGGGGGGGGGACTTTGGATTCTAATAACATCAAGAACTCTTGTTGTCAGTCATATCACTAACACTTCTACAGTGATGGTAATAATGTCTCTGGTGTGTAAAGATGGACGACACAGCTTCCAAAAAGCAAAGCCAAAGCATCTTGATTGCCACCTGGTGGCTGGCTGCAGTATAAGTCATTAATACCGGCCTCCTCAATGTTTATGAATGGGAGATGGACCAAAATAAAAAGTCCAAAGAAAGACCATGCAGTAGAGACTCGCTGGTGATTGGTCAAGAGCGCGATGGGATCTCACTACCAAGGCTCCATCCCCCGATTGCTACTCCACAGACTCTGGATCCAAATGTGCAAGATGGTGGAGTTTGTAACCAGCGTATTTAGGCATGAATTATGGGTGACGAGAGGAAGTTATATACACAGTATATGGTTCCTGCTCGGTCCCTCAGTTCCTACCCATCTATCTCACACACCAATGCATCGCTATGAAATCACTGACACATGTTGAAGTGTAAGAAAAGCACAGTACGGCAGCGAGAGGGGACAGTATTTGGAATCAACACGCCCGGCAGACACAACAGCGTAACAGCCATAAACTATAAAAGAGGCTCACCCGCATGCAGATGCTCTGCCAAAGTGATTCATTCCAGCAGCAGGCTTGTGGCATCTGAAGAGGGATTTAGGACTTAAGAGAGATGAGAAATCAATTTGAGGTTTGGAGGGTGGCCAAGTAGTTTCAGGCTAGCTGTGCTGTGTGAAGCTCAGGGGAGAACTGGGATGGGATTTTGGAGCAACTCCCAAAGACCACTAACACTTTTTTCACCTGCCAAGTAAGAAGAAGCCCATCCTGCACACTGTTGCATCAAACTGTCAAATTTCAGCACATCGTGAGTTGTTGATGCAGCTTTATCGGCAATGAAGCTGTCACAGTTTTACAGTAACAGCAAGTACAGGTGTTAACAGATGGGAGGGTTGTGGTCTCGACAACTGCTTATCCAAAACTCCTCAAAGTAGACAACACACTTCCTAAGGTCCGAGGAAATACACTCAAGTATGTGGTTGATCCGAAGAAGAACTCTACGGTCAGAGGTTTATTAGCAGAAGTGTTCATCTGTTCCACTACATCTGTTAAAAAAGTTTTTGTTTTTACATAATTTGAGGGTTTCTTAGCAAAAATGCTTGTGTTATATAAAATATCAGCTGAACTTTTACCATCTTTTTATTTTTAACTACCAAATTGCAAAAATGTCTTTGACTTCAAAAGTCCAAAATCAGAACAATAAATCATTCAATATACTAATATCTAACTGTGGTGTATTTAATTCCCCACTATGGCAAAATACAACCAGATGTATTGAAGTGAGAGAAACCGTGGTGCAGATTACAAACTCTGACGTTTTATACATTTGAATAATCTCCCAGTATATGTCAAACCCTCTAACAGATTAGGCAGATAAGCATCAGTGGATTTTAGATAAACTACTAATGTTTGGAGTGAAATCTAAAACGTTTGCAGGGAGAAGTCAGTAGCTGTCAGGTGATGAATAGAATTGGCGCAGCTCAGCAAAAGCCCGTCAATGGTAAAAAAAATAAACAATCTCCATTCCTTTCAGTTCCTGCTACCAGCTTCAAACTCAATCTCTGATATTATAATCTTGTTAATCTTGTTAAAATCAGCCAAGGATTAAACTCCCCAGAACACAAATGAGGAAACCAAATGAATTCAGGTGACTTGGCCGAACTGGAGAGACTCAAACAGTGAGTCTCTCCATCTTACTCTAAAACCAAAGAAGATCTTTTCCCCATTGTGGAGGTGCGGCAGTGTTCACCTGTGTTTGCACACACTGGCTAACACCCTGCTGCAAGAAAAGCAAAGAGAAACATCCTGCTCTCACGTCCAGTCACTATCACACAACTGCCTGAAGGGGCTTTGCAACCCTCTGTCCTGTCATACAAACCCACCCACCAGCAGCCATGTACGTCACTGGATTATAATCATAAACAATAGTACTGTTTTATGTGCTTCACAATTAAGAAAGAATGTAAATAAAAAATACTTTATGGAAAGTGATGTTCATCCAAAGGATAAGTAAAATAGGAGCATGATTACAATTGAAAAGGAGTCAGATCATTTATTTTACCAATAAACCCCACAGTATAATGTGTGTGTGTGTGTGTGTGTTCCTGTACTTCTACCTTCGTGAGGTACAGTTTCCTAACAGACCAGAGTGAGGACATTTTGACTAGTCCTCACTTTTTCAATGGGCTGTTCGAGGGTTAAGACTTGGTTTTAGGGTTAGAATTAGGTTAGGGTTGGTTAGGTTAGGGTTAGGAATTATGTTTAGGTTAGAATTTGGTTTTGGTTAGGTTAGGCATTAGTTTGGATGGTTAATGTTTGGATAAGGGACTAGTGGATGTATTATATCAATGAGTGTCCTCCCTAAGATAGAAGTACAAACGTGTGTGTGTCTGTGTTCGTATAAAAGCTGACGTTGTGCACAGTTGCACATCAGACACACCACACACGGGACGAATCAAACCACAACACTGGGTGTAACGAAATTGTCTGTAACTCGTGTTAAGTGTTCACACATGACGTCACCGGTCTCCTATGGACGATAATGCAATTTAATGGTTCATTGATCGCCTGCTGACGTCCGCCGGGGGGGGCTGTCAACACGTCATCGTGTCGGACTGAACCTCCGTTTATTTGCACGTGTCACGACACAGAAACAAATATGACGTGTCCAACCGCTAAACATGCGTCAATCACTCAGTATGGAGTTATCAGCTGTTAGCAGCGCATGCTAACTTTAGCCTTTAGCCAACGGGACACATCACGGCTTCTAGCGGCCCTTGCTCAACGGACTTACCGTGACATTATCCCGGTGAAAGCGCGGGGTTCCGTTGCGTGGTTTCACGTGACTTCGGTGGTTTTAACGGTAAAATCACCCTCAGCCGCGGATTCGTTCCTCCCGTGTTATTCCTCGTTTCCCTGCGCAGTGCACCTGCTAGCGACGCGTAGCCCCGACGTATCCTTACGCCCGTCAACGTTATCCCTTTCCAATCCCGAGAAGTAGTCCCACATCCCGGAACTACTACTCGGGGGGGAGAACGTATCCTTCCGCTGAGGAATAGATGACGTAGGATGATGACGTTGGTTTGTTCCACTCATTCATTTTAATTTTTGTTCTACCTCTGTTTCCTCACGCGCCCCCGGGCAGCACAAATGTCCCGAGACACAACGTGAGCAGAAAACACGGAGCACGATCTGTGTGTGTGTGTGTGTTCGTTTGAACCTTTGAGTTTTTTAAGAAGCCCATAATAAACTGACAAGAAGAGGGGAAAAGCTTCATGTCATAATAATAATACAAATACAAATAATAATAATAATCATCAGAAGAAGAAGAAGATGAAAAAGAAGCTGTCAAACAGATACAAAGTGCTTTACAAGTAAAAAAAATGATGGCAGACAATAAGAAATAATTACAAAGCAATTTGAATATAATAATAGTGAACTTTATTTGTTCAGCACCTTTCATACAAGAAATGCAGCTTTACGTACAGTATATGGATAAGAATAAAATGTAATTCATATAAAAGAACAGACTTTAAGTGACAGAAGATGTTAAAATGACTTTCAAAAGATACGGAAATAAAATTAAATAGAATAGAAGTGATAAAATACATTATATACATAATACATTTTCTTTTGGTTCTATTAATGATTCTGGCATGAGACACAGTTATTGAGTCAAACATAAGAAAATAACCCAAAATGAAGCAAACAGAAGAATTTCACTAATTGTTCCAACATTGAATCTTTAGCCTTGTGATTATTGGGACTGTTTACCACTTGTGCTTTCACACTCTTGCCCCACAAGATGTCTGGAGTGTGTGTAGTGACGCTTCTGGGCACGTCGTTACGGCTCAGCCATCAAAAGAAAGACTTTATGTTAGGTTTCTTTTATTACAGCCCCCACAAGCTGCTATCCTCCCACTCTACTCCCCCCCACACACACACAACACACACACACACACACACCACATGCATACAAACATGTCTGTGTTATCTTATACATTAGTTAGTGGAAGTTGGTATTAGAATTAAATAATATGCCATTCTCCTATCTCTGAGAAGATTCATGTGTGGCAGGAGCTACTGTTTTGACAGTAGAGAGAGAATTTGCCTGTGTGTGTGTGTGTGTGTGTGTGTGTGTGTGTTTGCACTCGTTGCACAGCCTCCTGACTGCTGAGGAGCCAATAATCCTTTAAAATGTAAATCACCTTCCCTCTCCCTGTCTTTATTACACTTACACTAATCCATCCCTTCCCTCACTTCCTGGGTCCCTCCTTCACTCGTCCAGCGTTCTCTTGCCACTACATCCTGCATAGGCCACACACAGTGAAAAGTTACAGCGTCCTTCTCCCTAAAAAAGTCTCTTTCACTTCACATACCCTTCCCTCAGACGATATCTTCCTCTAACCCCCTCCCCCTCGCCCTCTGCCCTATGACACATCACTATGACGCCACTCTGTCTCTAACCCTCTCGCATGCTCAGTTTGCTGCACCATGCCACAGTGAGTCACATCATTAAAAATGCTGCAGCCTAAAGCCGACCTTGCCAACAGCCTGCCGGCCAAACAGCCTTAAAACTGCCTCCACCCTACATATCACAGTGACGTGGGTGTGGCTCAGCCTCCCTCTGCCACATCTCCCCCCCCCCGCTTCACCTGCTACTCTTGTGATCACTGGTCAGGATTGATGGAATGACGTGCACAGTGTCGAGCAAGCCTCTGGCTCGCACATTGCTGTTGCTATGAATTCAGACAGTGCTGAGGGAGGCAGGAGGAGATGTCAGGGGGGGGGGGGAAATGAGGAGACAGACAGAGATCAGGAGGTGCAGAGGGTGGGAGGACACATGGTGGGAAAACACATAAGGGAAGTGTGTGTGAGAAGATAATAGATCTAAAAAAGGATGAACAAGAGAATAAAAAAGGAATGGGGAGGGATCATTGGTTGAGGTAAAGACAGCAGAGAACATAAAGGAAGATGTGGACTCAAAGAAGATGTATGACTATGTTCATATCAAGCAACAGACGCCTCACGGCCCTGTGGGTGCTTTTTTATTCGGCTCAGACACTTGTACGCACACACATCCGCGTGAGAGAATTGGTACTGACGTGCTCATTGGAAGGTGAAAGAGTTTATCGACCCAGATGAACCAGCAGGTTACACCATCAGACAGATGGGGAGAGGAAGAGGAGTGACAAGAGAGAACCACTTGTTCGCAGTGGATTCGTTTGCTGCAGTGTTGCATTCTCTGCTCAGGACATGAGATGGCGCTGTTGCATTACATCAGGCAGGACACATTTAATCGTGCTCGTGGGCCATATTTGAGTAGATTATTGTAAATGTAAATGTGCATGTGTGTGTGTGTGTGTGTTTCTGTGTGTGGCCACATGTGCGCATGCGTGCGAGCATGCAGTGATGCATATAACAATGAGCCTGTGTTCATGTTTATTCTCTATGTGTGTGCATGCATTACACATATGGCTTTCTTTACCATATGTGTATATGTTTTTTAAGCATTCATCATGAAATCCCAATGGGTCGTAAGTGTCTCTTGTGTCCATAAATTGTTTTCAACTAACTTGAAACCACTTAAGCGGAACATATTAAGTCTACGTGCCGTATAGGGGGCTCCTCAAGCAACGCCGAGCACACGGGTTTATGTAACCTGCATGATGTGGCCTCTGCCTTTGGGATAGTTTACATCATTTATGCTTATAAGGATAGACTATAGGCAAGGCCGCGTCTCTTGGGCTGGATCATGGGGCTTTCTGCTCAGCTGCTCCCCCCCAGCCTCAGAGGAGCTCTGCTGTGATGAGGAGGATTGGAGGTAAAGGGCAGGGGGCTCTGAGGCTACCCCTGAGGCGATGGTAAGTGATTTCTCCCGGGTGTTGTGATGGGAGTGGCAGGACTCTGTATTTATGACTCTGTGTTTTAAGATCGTTGCGGTGGAGCAGAGAGAGAGAGAGAGAAAGAAACCTGTTAAATGAATGCAGGGAGAAAAACACATATTTGAAAATCATCCTTCTTCTTTTCTGGGTCATGGGAGGGCAGGAAGTGTGAATGAGGGGGGGGGGGGGGGGGGGGGGGGGGGGTTGGTTGACAGGAGCCTCATGAATCATGACATCTTTAATGCACCTCTATACCAACCACATATTTTCCTTTTGATCTGTCTCAGCTTGTTTGATCATTCACAGAAGCCCGGTCATTGGGGAAATGCGGCGCCGAGCTGCCACGTGTGCACACATACAAACCCATTCACGCCGTGTGGGTGCCGACGTGTGACACGTGACGATGCACACAAAGGTCGAAAGGTATACCAGCATACTGAGTGTTGGACTGAAGGAGAGGGAGGCCCAGGGGTTGGATTTACAGCACCAGATATAAAATGCAGAGCCAAAGAGAGAGAGAGCATGAATTTGTGGATGGTATTTTCACTGCAGTGTAAAAAAAAAAAAAAAGACACGCGCTAATGCATCACTGCAATAAAAACTTGCTGCCCTAATAAAGTGCCGCAAGAAGCCTCAGCTACTTGGTATCACCGTGAAAGTAAATCTGGATCCTGCAACAACAACAGGACGATGTATCTGTTGTATCATAGCAACTACTTCATTTAAATGTGTTACACAAAGTTATATAACCTTGTGCGTCCAACCTTTGTTAATACCCAATGTACATTTTACAGCAGTCATATATTATGCATATGTCCCCACTGTGCAGTGACTTTACTTGTGCGGTTCGTGCAACAATTATGTCACTTTGTTCTGTTCATCTGCTGCCGCCATTTGTTGGGTGGGAGGCCGGTGATTATTTGTTTAAGTGGTAGACGCAGTGGAACGGAGGCTGCCGCTACATAAATCCATCTAACCTCTTCCCTCCCCTCTTGTATTTATGACTGTGAGTGTAATGCTTGTTAACCCTTGAACCCCCCTCGCCCCGCGTTGCAGTGTCAGATTAACTCACAGCTGACGGCGACGACTAAAAATAGTGCGGATCACAATCCATTATGAACGAGCAGATTTAGCGTGTACTCACTTTTCATTTCTGCGTCGTTCTGCAGCAGGGTGCAGTGTAGCAGCTGGGGATACGAAGGCATGAACACCCAGTGTTTAATCTTCACTCACTTATTGCGCAAAACTGTTTTGAATGTAATCGCTGTAAGATGATCAGATCGGTGTCTGTGGCTCCTCATAAAACCTCCATAACTCTCATCCTGGGCGTCACTGTTTCTCAATAACTGTGAATTACTTCTTGTCAACGCTGAGCTTACTTTTTTTTCTGCTGCTGCGCTTGTACCTGCATTATGATGCTTTCACGATGTTGCGTTGAAAAAGGTCTGACATACTGTAAGAACCAATTTTTCTTAAATATTGGCAGTGTTATGGGCTGAATGGGTTTTGTTGCACCTGCAAGTTTCTCACAATGATTCTGTAAATTGAAGAAGTTTAAACAGTCGGAACTTGTTAAGTAATATGATGATGGCTATTGATTCATGTATAATACAGTGATTTGTGAAAAGAAAATCTGAAATGTTAAAGTTTTAGGTAATATTAATCAAATATTTGTTTCCCCTGTTGTTAATATAATGTGTAAACAAGTCTATTGTTTTTTTTACTCTCCTGAAGTGATTATTATTATTTTCTTCTTCTTCTTATTGTATTCCACTGATGAGCACGACACTGAGCTTAACACTGCTTTCACATTTATTGTCAGCAATCAGCTTACATGTACAGATGGTCATCTGCTGCTTCAGTGAGGAAGTTTAATTAAAAACTGATGTTTACTCGTTTGTTGTTCTTAAGTTAGTAATTATCAGCTGCACAGCGGCTTGTCTTCGCCTTCTGCTGCACTTTTTTCCCGTGCAATTCAGCAGCAAATACAACAAAAAATGATTGGGATAAATTTGTTGTAAAACTTTGATCTGCCTGAAACAACAACAAGCTTCTGTTTTGTTCTGCTCGCAGCAAAAAAAAAAGATGTACACGCTAACGGCATCATTTATTGAGATGGATTGTGATGGTCCTCGCTGAGGCTCGTCTCCGTCTCCCCCATTAGTCTCTGTCAGGACAGGGGGGAAAAAAGGAAGGAGCAGCCGCAGACTCGGGAGGACAGTAAATATCACAGAGTCAAAATAAAGGGGGTGGAATGTAGATCGTGACTTAAGTCGACACGTCTGTCTGTGTGTGTGTGTATAGGTGTGTGCACGTCCGTGTGGTTTGTATCACTGAGTGCAAGCTAAGAGGATGAAGGAGCGGCGTCCTTGATGTGTATGCTAATCTGTATCACAGTGGTTATAACAATGGGTACGCACACACATTGTCTGCATTGACAGTGACGACTGTAATCACATTCAGTTGTAAGGACGCTGAAATGGGTGAAAAGAAAAGTGATTATAGAAATTGTAAGTGAAATATTCTCAGTCAATGAAGTTGTTCCAAAAACTGAATGCATATCTGTGTGTGTGGGTGTGTGTGTGTGGGTGTGTGTGGGTGTGTGTGTGTGTGCAAATTGCAGCAGAGCAACAGATGCTCATTCATCTCAATTCTCCTGCTGCTCCTGTAATTTCATTCCATTGCTTTAGGTCGGTGTCAGAATAGTATACACTATAATATACAACATATCTCTCTGCTTCATATTTCATTCAATTTCCTTTTATTTTATTTGTTGCTCAAACATTTTTTTTTGTCATTTCCTCACACACTGTCAGCTATAATCAGATCAGCGTGTCAGTCTCGTCGACCTGACCCGCTCTGAAAGATCTGTGTCGAAAAACAAGACAATCCCATGTCTCCCCATGACATATCAAAACCCTGTTGATTCATTTGCATGCAATGCAGTATCACCAGGTGAGTGAGCATTTCCTTAGAAAGCATAACAATTTATTTAACTTTCTCAAAAACATATCCATGGCCCCAGGTAATCAGTCACAACTACCCTCTTCCAAACTCATTGGATCCAATAGTCCTTGGGCCAAATGCTCAATACACCCAATTATCCTTGAGCTGGAAATAGTTTGAGAGCAGAAACCGTTTTTCTCATCGACAAGGACTGTAATTTAACCGTGAAATAATCCAGATACTGATCTAACAAGGTGTACAAAGGTCCTGCAAATGTCCACTGCTGTAAGTCTAATTCTAGGCAAGCTCTCGATTTCAGAAAAATAATGGAAATATGAATGTTCGTCACCTCATCAGCGGCTGCAGTATCGTCTGATAGAGATCAGTTGGCCTGCTGGTGCAGATACGAATCAGGAGCAGGAGGAGCACTCAGTGGTGGTAATCACTGATAATAGGAATGAATGGGGTCCCTGTAGCACTGATACACATCGGCTGATAGAGACACTGCTGTTTACTTTCTGTCAACACGCGGGCTGCTGATAAATGCTGCTGGCTCTTTGTGTGCGTTTGTGCATGCATATTTGGAAGAGAGAAAGAAGGGGGGGAAAGAAAGAGTGTAGCAGAGAAAACCGGAGCACAAAGGAGTGTGCACGTGTGTCAGAATCATCACCAGCAGCTCCCGAAGCGGATGAGAGCTCATGGTCTTGTGCATATGCACTTGTGGGAGTGGGAGCGTAGGAACAAAGCAGGGTTTGTAACCTCCAGTAAAAATGAACCCGGGCCTTTTCCAGGTTAGCCAGCGATCAACTCTTGGGTACGAGATCCCAGCAAAACAGTCTGTTCCACCCGTAGATCATGGAAATGAAACTCTAACAGCATAAAGAATAACGCTATTCTCATTGGACATCAACCAAAAGACTCGGCGCAACTTTGATGCAAGTAACCATCTAACATGTTACCACTGAGACCTCATTAAAAACCTGTTTTGGAATAAATGAATCCTGGTGGTCATCGAATCAAATGAGCGTCTGTGTCCAAATTTTCAATGACTCCAGATATAAAACAGTAAAACCAAAATATAGAACCATGCTAGAAACACATAAACAGTTCAGTTCGATATTTAAGATTTTGGTGCAAGGGAGTGCTGGAGGACCTGTTCATGAATAATGTGCACAGCTACAGTCGTCCATTCATCCCTATGAAAACATACGCACACACATTGTCTGAATCAGAGAAATGTCCAAACAGGCACAATTTCTGAATTTAACAAACGGTTAATAATTCATCTCAATGTAAAAGCTGTACAGATTGAAGGAGACATATTAGTTTCTCTTTCCCGTAGTGTGTATCTATAGGTTTTTGTGTGTGTGTGTGTGTGTGTGAGAGGTTAAAACACCCAAAGTCCATGCAAGGTAGCAAACAGATGTGGGCCACTTCCTGCAATGATGCGGCACTTCTGCGGCCCAGAAAAAAAACGTGTGAACCTTAAGGTTGGCAAATGTGGCCCAAATATCCCAAAACAAATGTGGGCCTCTTATTTTTGGCAAATATGCAGTTCTCTAGGAAAGCTGTAATCTTGATATGCACCTAAAATGAACCATGTGGTAAATGTGAAATGGCCCAAATAGCACAAAACAAATATTGCTGTGGCTTACTTGTGGTACAGATGTTACAAAAAGGGCAGAACCACCCAAGTACCATCATTCCATTCGGTGTGCGGACCGGATCTGGGATGTGGGCAAAATCTAGACCAAACCAAATTTGCTATGAGGGGGAAATTAACCTACAGTTCTGTGAAAGTAGCTCCTCTTGTTGGATAGCTTGTTTGTCAACAGCTGGCCTCATCTGTATTCTGGTTTTCATACACAGCCCAGTGCTGGTTATTTTGGGTAGATCAGTTAAATGTGTCAACGTCTGTGCGTGGGGGATCTGAGAGCAGCTTCTTTCAATTCCCATTCAAATCACGGGGGGGGGGGGGGGGGGGAATAGTGAGGCGAGGAGGTGGAAGAAGAGGAAGCAGAAAGAGGAGGTGGAAGAAGACATTACACAAACCTGATACTCAGAGTCATCATGTATTTGTGAGATGCAATGAAATGACTCCAAACCACAAAGAGTAACATGAAGAGCCATGAGGGAAAGATCTTTTCAAATCCCCTTCTTCAGTGGCATCAACTCGTCATCACCGTGTTCATACTTCTCCAGCTTCCTGTAAAACCGTCCCGTCTCATCAGCGTCTCTGTGTCTATTTGTATTCCTGCATGTATGTGTGTGTGTAAGAGTTGAGCTCGGAGCGAATGGATTATTTATTGCAGTGAAACGGTCCTAAAAGCTTTACGAACCCTCTGCGACCGTCTGACTGAGCGGGATAAACTGAAATATCAACACAAGGTCCAGACGCCACAAACAAGTCCACATCCGAAAGGTAAACATGGCGATACAGTCCGTGTGTGTGTGTCCGCGTGCAGAGTGTCCAGATCCATGCGCTGCCATTACATGACGGACGTTACGGCATTTTGGATGACAGAGAATAGGTGCAGGTCTTTACTATTTGTTTACCCCCAGTGATATGAAGTCAGGTGAGCCAAGGTATAAAAACCACATTAACATAATGAAGAAATAAGTCGTGCACACAAAACTATTTATTTTGTGTCTCTGTAAAAAAAGTTCAAGAATCAAGAGTAACTTAAACCGAGGTGCGATCAGCCTTTGATGCTTATCTTGTTTTAGATTCACTTCTCCACATCGTTTTGGTCTGGAGTTAAACGTGGGGGTTTCTCAATCAAAACAAGAAAAAATAAAAAACATAGCTTGATGACGTAGTGAAGCAGCGTGGGATCATGGGAGTTGTTGTCTTCACCACCATTACCAATCTACTGGGAGAGCTCTGACGATAGAATGCGAAGCAAAACATCGATGGATAATCATGAGCCATTAGAAATGAGCAATACAAACTTTGGAAGGGAAAAAACACAGACTGGCTAACGCATGTGTCTTTGCTTCCTTATACGTTGTTTGCACCGGAAGTTAAAGCAGAAACGTGCAAATCCAATGAGTTTAGCAGATATGACGCAATTAAAAGTCAACCAAACTCAAACATCCCATTAAGTCAAATAAAATCGAGAATTTCTCTGGGCTTGAACATTGTTGGAATCATTTTGGACGATGTAAGAACACAAGTCCTAGAGTTGTCACGTATTATATCTTTAAGCTTTTCGTTCCTTAAGCTGCATCAAATTAAAAGAGCAGCAGATCTCTGCTTTCTATTCATCTTCTACATGCTACATGCTAATTAATGAAATCTGAAGCATTCTAACATAAATATGATGACGCACATACTGCAGTGCACATGTTTAGTATGTGTACCTCTGAGTGGACTGCATGCAGGGAGGTCAGCTGGTCATCAGCTTGTGTGGACCCCACATTTCTGTAATATATTCTCTCCAACAGCATCGGTGTTCATCACATGTTTTTTTCATTATAACCAAAAGGGTTTATTTTACTGACACTCACTGGCAGATCAAAATCGCTTTTTGCAACCCGCATTGGAACGAGGTCATCAGAGTTTGTTTTGCGCGACTCGAGAGGTCACAGTCGTCGGTTATGCTCATACAGAGAACGCAATAGCTGCACCGTTCTCTTGAGACCATCTCTCCTCTGCGGTTAAAGCCAGATACAAGCTGTTGTGTTTAAGTGTAAAAAAAACTGTGAAACCTTCATTGCAGTATGTAGTTGTGTAGTTGTAGTTGTGCATGTGTTCCCTGAGTTTGATACACACACACACGATTTAGCTCATCCGTCTTCGGGACAGGAAATCCAATATTAAAATAGTGTGTTTTCATAAATAAGGTTAGCATTCGTGAGCACATGTGCAGCTATGCATGCATAACTACATATTTACATACAAATGCACAGAGATGTATGACATTCGAGAATACACACACACACACAGTCACACACACACACACACACACACACACACACACACACACACACACACGCCGGACAAATGCAATACGATATGGTTCTCAAACCCAGTTCTTGCAGCAGATATCCCTTGAGGACATTCCTTTGACCTTAGAGACTTCTGTTGAAAAAAAGGGTCAGCCTCAAGTTCCACATGGCCCCGATCACATGCTTCGTTATCTCCACTCCCCAAAGCAGTCCCTCATGCTTGGAGCCCACAGCTGTTACGGCTTCACAGGGACTCGAACACTCTTCTCTTCCATTTGATGCTTGCTGACATGTCGGCGTGTTCATGTACACACTGTATGTGTAAGTGTGTGTGTGTGTGAGAGATAGATAGGGTAAACAGCGCACATAAACCGTACACATGGAGTGGCAGCACTGGGGTGACACACGCACTCTGGGCACTGATGTACATTAGAGGCACATGTGACTCTGCAGCTGACCGACATTGGATAGCATGAGGCGAATGATGAGTTTCACAGTTAGACAGTATGCAGTGATATGATTGCTGCAACTCAGTTTTCCTTTCCAGCAGTTCGGTCTATTGCCTCGTGCCAGCTCCGGGCTGTTGGACAATCGAACAACTTGTCCCCTACATGAACCTCCTTCGGAATCGCACAACATTGGGAACAGTTAATGCTCAAGGAAGTTTTTTTCTTCAACATTTTCATGTATTTTTACCTTTTTTCCTGCTCTACAATACATAATGCTCACGATTAGAGTGCGTGCATTCCCCATATTATTACAGGATAAAGAAGGTGAAGTGTGCAAAGTAACCATGACTCATAGAACAGACACATTTATGGGAAATACACCATAAAAACAAAACAAGGAAGACAAGGCCGACTTATCCTTGAATACTCAGTGCTATATTGTTCGGCTTCCTGGTGTGTGCTTTGTATTTTCTCTTATTTTTGTACTCTCGTGATTTAATGAATTTATGTATTCACATGGACCGGGATGTTAATCTGCCTTGGGTACACTTTGCATCTATTCTGTGATGTTCTCTGTGTTTATCATTGTGTGTACCTATTAATATTTTAGCAAGGTAACAACGGGGCCTGGCCTCACTGCAAGAAGGTGCCTGGTGTTTTGTCTCTGTATGTGGGCACTGTCATGGGCTGGCTCGGTGTCAGCTGATTGGCTCCAGCCCATTCTGCCACCCTCAACAGATAAGCAGTGTAGATAATGGATGAATGGAAGCTAATAACAGCCAAGAGCAGTTCCTCAAATATTTTCCTCCCCCCCCCCCCAAGCTGTTTCCTTTCATCATCACTCCTGGACACTAAGACCTCATAGGTCATTTGTCACAAGCAGCTTATTACTACGCAATTAAGTTTTATAGTTAAGTGACTTCTAGTGGTGGTGGATGGGACCAAGGAGACAGTTCTGACACGTCTGCTTTAAGAGGAGGCTGGGATGGATGGATAAGATTAGAAGGGCACAGGACATCGCTGTTCATTTCCCACAATCCAGTTGTCAAGTGTTCTTTTGATCACCCTAACCACGTGTTAGTTACTGTAACCATGATGACGAACATCCTCCGACCTCTCCGATGGAATTATTCTAACTCAATCCACGATCTGTCCTGAATCCCAATGTTTATTCTTGTTACTATGACAACCAAGGTATTTGTATACGCCGCCATTGGTATGTTCCCGTCGGCTGAAATCAGGGACAAGTGACTCAACGTGGTCATTCAGGGTGGAGGACTTGTCAGTCTCAGCCGTCAGCACAGAGTCAAGTGTCTCTCTGTCTCTCTCTCTGCCTGCATGTCCCCCACCCCTCCATCCCTTTTTCTTTCTGACTCTCCCTTCGTCCCTGCCCTCCTCCCTTATTGTTCTTAATCTGTGCTCATCTCTCCATTCACCTCTGTCCCCCCCACTCGCCGGGCCCGCAGTCTGTCCTCGTTCTCTCCACCTGATAACAAGCAGGATAGTGCAATGCCACGCTTGGCTGGCTCTCCTCCCCGCTGCACACAAAGAATGTGAATGTTGTGCAGAGAGAAAACACACACACACACACACACACACACACACACACACAGGAACGTGTTTGATTTATCCATTTTCACTATGAGTCATCAGCCTGGTGAGAGGCTAGCTCAGGCTATGAAGTAATGAAATTTAAAGCAGCCTTTCTATAGCTAGCTTCACTTTCAATAGGAATGCTGAAGCAGCAAGACATGGATATGAATAATGCCATAATTCATGCCCAGAAAGTTAGTAATTTTTGTGGCTTGCCAGCTTTACATCCCAGGGAAATATTTTTGCAGAGATCCACTCTTCCTTGTTGGCGCGTGTGGTACTGTAATGAAGTTATGAGGAATTATATTCTTTATAGAGACACAAGAGGAGCCTGGGGTGGTATAGAAACAAGAGGAAATCTGTCTCTTAAATCTTTAATGAGATTGGTTATGACATCAATGGAAAGTTCTCTGTGTATAAGAAACGTAGACACATGTGGGCCGATGTAAGCTGTAATATGATAAATGTTCATATCGCCTGTCAATAATTAAAGGTCCAGTTTTCATATATTCTGTTTTATGCAATATATTTGAGGATTTGTCCCTTTGTTTTTAGTACTGTGTATTGTCTCTCTGATTAGAATTACTTGTATATACATATTTGTATGTTTTTTATATTTAATCCCTTTTCACAGTGTTTTCTTATAAGCTTTTACTGTTGATTCCATTACTGTTCATACTGTATAGTCTAAATTAATAGATGTTATCAATACGGTATCTTGCTCCACACAAAACAAGACGGTGTAGGATTTGGGATTTGGATTCCTCTTCCACAGACTCTGCAATGGAGCACTGCTATGTTTCTACAGTCGCCCATGAAGACAAACCAAACACTGGCTCTGTACAGAGCGTCTTTGACATATTTGAACAAATGAAGGCCACCCTGAAACGAGGAGTTTTTTCGTTGGTTCCAATAGATAACACAAAATCCTACAAACGGATCCTTTGGCTATAAAATACACTGCACACATGTTAAACAACTGAGATGCCGGCTGTGCAGTAATCACCCGAACAAAAGGAGCACTGCAGGTTTCTGGCTGCTTTGTCTCGGGCATTGTTGCAATTCCTTTCCGAAGCTGAACTTAAACAGCATGAAGGAAAACAATGAATAGTAATCAACGTTTGAATTCTCGGCTGGTGGTGCCACTTCCAGGACGCTTACACTCACACAAAGATCACAGCGAGTCCTGGTGCCACTAAAACAGATTGCTGGCCAGCAGGGGCGGCTGCGTGTTAGTTGGCAGTGTGAGAGTCACACCTGTGGGAAAATGTCAGAAACTATTGACAAAAATGCCAAAGAAAGTTATAACAGGGAGAAAGAGAGACATAGAAACAAATACCACAAAGATCTACGTGGTTAAGACGTGGCGGCGAGGACAGTTGTAACAAAAAAGAATGTAAGTCAATTCAAGTAAATTTGATTTCATTTGTAATAACTCATGGTTTCAACGCCATCCAGTTTTCTAAAAGCGTCAGCTCAACTACAATCAGACCTGACTATTAATTCAGATGAGTGAATCATAATCAGAAGGTCCCTTTGGCGAGGAGGTGATGTGGAGAGAACCACACGACTGGAAAACGTCTGCCTCTGTTCAAGTGTTATTCAGTTGACTCTGAACTTTGACCTCGCTATGGAAGGGGAGCAATTAAGAACATTTCCCCGCAGGGAATCCAACCAATGTCACTGTGCAACAAAACAAAAACAGAAAAGGCTGCTGGTGAGATCTGGTGAGAGCACAACATAAGCATGAAAAGAAAGTTTCGTAGAACATCGTTGGCCATACCTGTGACGTATGGCTGCAGAGTAACGTCCATCCATCAGCCCATTAGTCAATCTACCATTAGATTGCAATGTCATGACATTTTGAAATGCTTTAGCAACAAGCTATGCACTGAACTGGGATATTTCCCTGTAATTTGTCAGTTGCTCAGGACATTTTCTGGGACTTTTGCTGTCAGCCCCTGGAAAAATGTCCGTAGAATGTCCAAGTGAGCCCACAAGAGAAAACAGGGGAGACACCGTGAACCGAGAGCTTTTGAGGATAACGGCCGATGCTGGTGTCGACGAGCTGTAGACAAAAACATGTGCTAGAAAGGCATGATAGGAAATCAGGTAGTAAAGATGTCTTAGCGTCCTGACGTTAGCACATCTAGGCACCGCTGTGACGAAGTGCAGCTTCACAAACCTGCTTGAGAGGCTGTAGACTCTTGGTCTTGTCATGTTTAAACGTAACATGACAGCATACCCAGTTTGTATACGTTGTGATGCATGTCTTCCTTAATGAACGCTTGAGAGAGCGAGTGAGCAAATGCAACAATGCAGGGTTCGGTGACAGGCCAAGACATGGAGACTAAAAACAAGGCGAAAAAAATGTATGTAAGTGTGCGGGCAGAGGAGGACGCGAGTGAACAAGAACAAAGAAAAGAGAATGCGGCAGAATCTGCGATAAGAAGATGAGGAGGGAAAAGGAGGAGGAGGAGGAGGAGGAGGAGGAGGAGGAGACTCCTCTGGGGTGTAATTAAGGCTCTGTATCCTGTCGCCCACTGACCGCTGGACCTTGAGAGCGATGAGGGGAAGAGATGTATAAGAGAAGATGCAACAGGAAGAGGAGAAACACAAAGGAGGGATTCCCTCAGAGAGAGACAAAGTATAATAGGTGAATGAAAGTAAATAGTGAGGACAGCGGAATAAAAAATAAAAAAAGCAATGTAAAGCAGTGGTCTCCAACCCTTTAAGCCAAAGATCCCCCGAAGAGTCTCGATGAAAGTTTAACCAGCTGAAGAGTAGAGAGAGAAAAACAGCCCAGACACCACTGTGGCCTGTTTTTATTTGCAAAACTGAACATTAACCGTCACTCGCCATCTATTGATTGTAATAACTTGAAAAGCCACTTGACCTCCAGAGGAAGTCCAGAGGATTGGGTCCGGACCCTCTGCGGACTTTGCCTTTCACACATGAACAACGCAGCCGGAGATGCTAAACCTCTGGAGCGTTGGGGGGGGGGGGGGGGGGGGGGAGCAGCAGGCAGACGCAGGCGATAACGTCAGATATATGTTTTTATCCCCCGCTGTGTTATCACATCGTCTCCTCTGGACCTTCTGCAGACTTAATACGAGGAGGCCAGACAGAGAAAGTCCTCAGAAACTCCCGAGGCTCTCTCACACACACACACACAGCCCCTGCGGACAAAGTTCAGTGCATGTCTGAAAGCAGCTTTAGTTTTACATGTCGAGCAATATTTTTGGGGATCTGGTTGAAAGAGTCAGACACAAAACGTGGAGGAGAAACAGGAGTTTTTCTACCACCGGCACTGGACTGTTAGGAGGCTCTGAGACAGCTGAGACATTCTGTCACATTTTCACGTCACTTTAATATGAAAAAAATACAGATGAAAACCAGAGTTTCCATCCTACCTTAACGATACCATTTCAATAGCGTGGCCGAGCCTGTATACTACGAGAACAGAAGTTCATGAGACGACGTAACGTTAAAACCTTGTGATTTGAGGGCAGCGAAAAACACACATGACACATTTTCTTTTACTATTATTATTCATTTCGCAAAAACAGAAAATCAAAGTTACCTGTAACAATGAACCACGTGTCCGAGCCTAAATATCTCAAAGTCAGCTTCTTCTTCTTCAGCCGCCCTGTAGCTCCAACCATGCTTCAGTTGACCATTTACTCCACACGCAGCTTGCGATGCTGAATCCACAGGAGTGTTTAAAACTTTCACAGCAGATGGTTTCAAACTCAATATGAATATTCAAAGTTGCGGGGGAGGGAAATCGTCTGCATACCATAATGTACCACCGAGATTCGCTGTGACATTCCTTTGAAAGTGGCGTGCCCTTGAAAGGAAGTTCTCTCGGGATCAGCCGGGTTCCCACAGGATACAGTACAGCCCACAGAACATCTGTGCTCTAACAGGCAACGCTGATCCGATTGAATTTGACATCCGTGACACATTTGATTGATTGATCAGGCCGGACAGACGCTGTTAATTATTTCATCTGGTCCTTGGCCATAGAGGGTTGTGCATCTGGACGCGTGTCACTAATATAAACCACCATCATCTCAATATCCCGACTTTCCCAGACTGAACCTGATAATGTGTCCGATTGCGGAGCGCTTTCACTCAAGACCATAACTGATGATGACAATTCAGCTCCAGTTCAGCAAGATGAATCGAAGCATGAATATAATTTGAAAAAAAGACTCTGTAATTGCCGCTGACAGTCGTCGGATGACTGTGTGTTGGGTGCTGTTTCCCTCCGAAAGGAGCTTTGGTGCTGCGAGCGCTCGTCTGGATGGGCTCGCCGCTGATTCCGAGCTCCCCCGGGCGCCGTGGTGAGTCAGGTTCCCTGTCGCAATGCATTCGCCACAACACAGACATGCTCTGGGGAGTCCATGACTGATCTCTTTGCCCTGCAGTGTACGGTTTGTTTGTGTGTGTGTGTGTGTGTGTGTGTGTGTGTGTGTGTGTGTGTGTGTGTGTGTGTGTGTGTGTGTGTGTGTGTGTGTGTGTGTGTGTGTGTGTGTGTGTGTGTGTGTGTGTGTGTGCGTACGTGCGTCTTGGGGTGGATGTGTACACCAGTGACCTACAAAACTTCAGAGCTCCTTGTTGATGTCAGATACCTTGATCCAAAAAGCTGATGGAAAAGATAAACAGTGCACAAACTGTATTAATGTCACAGTTTGCTTTTTCTTGCCGTTTTCAAAACTGCAGTACAGAATGTTAAATGCCCGATACCTGCGAATACATACATGTCGAATATTCCACGTGTTAATGTGATTATTGCTGATTCCAGGTATGACCTACAGTAATTAGGTAGTCAATGTGATAACTATAAAATGCTGTTTACATGCCAGTGTCTTAATAGGTGAAATATTGGAATATTGGTGTCCATGTAAATGTGCCTACTGCCAAGTTCTACAATCAAGTGCTATATGCTGCTAGCAGGTGAGAAATTGTAGTGTGTGTGTGTGTCTGTTGGTGTGTGTGTTTGTGTTGCTTGTTGTGCCTCCACTGTATCTACTCATATAAAAACTCACATCAATGACAAATATTGAGGTTTTCCAATTGCAAATCATTTCCGAATAAATAAATAAAACTTAGTAACAATGAAAAAGTTGTACTGAAATAATTGGTATAAATATGTAAATGATATTTGTGTGTGTGTGTGTGTGTGTGTGTGAGAGAGGCTGTCCCTCTCCCCCTATTGGCTCTTGCTCTACCTGACCTGCTCTTACTATAGAAATGTTTTTCATATTCTGTCATTTTGCCTTAATTTTTTTAAATAGAAAAAAAAAGTATTGATTTCCTCCCGTACAGAGGAAACATCGATTTTTCTCCACCACCCAAGTTTTGTCGTTTTAGTCCCTTGAAGCTTCTGTTCTCACCCTGTGCATTGATCAGTTGAATAAGTACTTTAGCAACATTACTCTGCATTGTCCCATTTAATGAAGCACTTTGTTCTCCAATATACAGGAGACTAGTTTTGGAAAATGGCCTCGGCGCTGCTCGGAGTGAACGCATCGAGGGAATTAATTTGACATGACAGGAGTACATGGTTGGACAATTATGTCTCATAATGCGTGACTGAGCCTTGATGGATTTTTGTTTGAACTCTTCAGCATTGTAGTCCGGAAAGTAGTGGGAGCACAAGGTCGTTGTTCTACTCCCTGCAAGTCTGTGACTCATTCCTGACACTTGAGTGAACGGGGTGGTGACTGCATGATTTTTCCACGAGTCTGTTTAATCCTTGAACTCGGTCAGTCAGTCAAATTGTCCGAGCAACCGACGAGTTCACTGCACGTCTGGAAGCATCTCAGGAAACAAAAGCAAGTCCAGTTGCCTCAACGTACACATTTACAACCCCTGCACATTCCACTCTTACTTGCTGGAGTTCATTCTCTTCTGGGTTGAAGATGTCCTGTCGGTGTGGTAGAGCGTGGAGAACCAACCCCGGTGTGTCTGGCCTCTAATTGCCTGAAGATGGAGGCAGTAAAACAAACACTGCCCGACTGCTGTGCTCCAGCCAACTCGATCCAACGTGAAGTAAGAGCTTTGCATCAGCAGCTCACTGCTATTTATGCAGAAATTATTGGACGTGTCTATATGTCGGACACACGTCATCACTGACATGGTCTGTCCCATGGGACACGATTACAGGATACATGCAGAGGTCACAGTCACCGGACATTTATATCTGAGGATGCCTCCTCACTGCAGAACCTACATACTTTCCTTGCGTTCTATATGTACATGCAAGGGAGGAAACTGGTTATGGTGCCTCGTGAGTTATGTCTCGTATGTTGTTTGTGTTATCAGAGCGAGCTATATAAACTCTGTCTGTGTCAATTTCCCGTGAATGAACATTGACCCAGCGCTGCATTATTTGCTCATGAAGAACCTTCTGCTTCTGTATGAAATGTCCCTGTGTCAAATGTGGGGAGAATTCAGTGTGTGGTAAAAACTATTCGGGCAAAAGTTGCATCGCCTGCCAAATCCCTAATGACAACAATTTTTCAAAACATTTTCACCTGAAGGGGGAGAATAAGTCACCGCTATTTTCATGTTTTCCTCAAATGCTCTCAAATCTCTGCCCTCCTCTCTGGCCTGGAGGGAAACCACTTAAATAAATTGTCTTAAATTGTCTCTTAAGAAGTCCTTATCGCAAGGAAAGTGAAGGGGGGTGCAGAGGTGATGGAGATTAGAGGGAGGAGGGAATTACACAGAGGAGTTAACTTTCCACAGTTGTTTAACCTCCCTGTGCATTTAATGTCTCATCCGTCTCCTCAAATCCTGGTTATATATCCAACGCTCTACCCCTCCTCCTTCTCAGCACAGTGACAAACACAAAACATTATTTCCTCGTATATTTTGTAGCCATGCTCATTTAGTCGACATACATCTGCCCGTGATACAGTCTACTGTGCATTTAGAGCTGATCTAAAGGGGGAGGCTGTCCTTTCGAGGGGCATGTCAGCAGTTTTTTCCTGAACTGCCTGTGCCTCTGTCAGGGAGGATCGTGACATATGCCACCTCCTTGTACATGCACGTTTAAAAATGAGCAGCCATGTACAAATTAAAAACTCCACATTGATTTAACGCGTCGATAGAGAAGTTATCATCAATCGTCACACAGGAGCATATAACATCTTCAAAAACATCGCTTCTCGAATGGGGGTTTCACCTCGAGACCGTGTAAGAAGATGGAGGACACGACTGCTCCTCAAACCTGAAGCCAGAGTGTCAAAAATCCTGCCTCCTCCGTGTGAGTGGATGGCACATGAACCAAACTGAAACGTGAACACACCCACACGAATTTGTCTTTGATTTGAGGTTGTTCTCATCCCACAGGTGTTGGTTCAACTGCTCATTTTTCCCAGTAAATTGTTTTTTTTGTGGTTCATGATTGACAGCAGAGACTGAGTCACGATTGGTGGAGCGGCGTGCCTCGCTGGGACCTCGATACCGTGGCTCCACCCCTTGATCGCTACGGCGTGGATTCAAATTCTCAAGATTGAGGCAGCAGTCGTATCCGGGATGTTTCAGCTTCATTTCCGGATGGTGGGAGAAAGTGGAGACATGCCATCAATCCCCTTGGAATCTAGAGTTGTTCTTTCCTACATACATAGTGTTTGTTGAATATATTGTACGGTGGTACTACTACACATTCTACAGGCAGGTATTGCAACCTGTATAGTTTTGAATTTATGAATTTAATCTATGTATTTTGTTATATATATAGACTATTGGAGACAGAGGAAAAACAATTATGGCAAAAATAAATGTATTCATAAAGACTAGATCTGATTTGAGCACCATCTCTGTCAGTAATCTCAGGTGTGGGCATATGGTGACTTTAATATTTTGGACCAAAAATGTCAAATTGACTTTGCTGAACACAACCGACTTACACCTTCACATCCCATTGTGTCTCACGGATTATCTGCTTGGCTGGAACCATCTGATCTAAAATGGATTATTTAAATCATACTGAATGCTGATGGTGAGAATATTGATTTGCTCCTAACACGGTATTTATTGTGTGTCAGTATACTTACTATAATTTGATTCTTTCATAGGCCAACCACAGTTTTGATTCTAAGTCGTATGAAAAATGGAGGCGAATGAAAAGAGCCGTATATTTATGTGTACGGACACCCACAGTGCACATGTGCATCCCTGTAATTACAGTGCAAGGGACATGAAACCTTTCCACTGCCCATTCAACCGGGCAAATTATCATAATCATGTTTTTCTGACTCGTGTTTTACTTTTTTCTCCCGCTCCGCTCTGCTCTCTCTTTCAACCTCCTGCTCACTCCCCTTCCCTCTCCTCCTCGATTGGCGTTTTTTGCAGCAGAGAGGTAATTACAGTCTGCACCGATGACTTGCTGCACACACACACACACACACACACACACACACACACACACACACACACACACACACACACACACCACACACGTACCGACGCACACACTCGCACACTAGAGGCCTTAGTTGGAGAAATAGAGCACATTAAATATTAATGTCGGCACTCTGAGAGGTTATTCCTCCCTGAAATTTTAATGTCTCTTCCCTGGTAGAACCTTGAGAACATATATACATACAGCCTCAGGCCAGAATTGGGTGAAAGGTGCTTTATGAATGTGGGACCTTTTGTCTCCTGATCCGCCATTGGGCACATCGTAGATCCCAAGTGTTGCAGCAGTGATATAAAACACTGCTGAGGGTCTCGCGGAAGTTTGCATTAATCAATCGGTAACTTGTTATCTGATCAATTAGCTTTGTATTTCTTACAGAAAAAAATGGAAAGATACATTTTTTAAAGCTACGAAAATAGATTCCCCACCAGGTTTGATTATTTCTTTATTAATCTTGATTAAACAAAATAAGTCAATATGCCACCTCCCATTTAAATCGATACATTTAGTATGAAAGCAACATTTATCTTCCACCGTTTCTGTTCGTGGTGAAACTGTATTTTAAGAGTAAAAAAAGACAGAACTCAAAGAGCTGACGCAGACGCTGAATCGGCTGTTTGAGTTGTTTTGGGGGATTCTGCACGGCAGCGCACACGTCCATTCGGTGTGCGCCTTCATGTCCGACTAAGAGGACAACAAGATCCGCAGCCACGACAGTTTGTCAGTCGGGGTCCATAGCGTGATGAGCTTCAAGTGGAGCATGACAGGCCTGGCGGTGCACTGATGGTGCACCCTCCTCTGGGAAGGTCAGTTCTCCAGGCAGGGGGACGAGAGGTAAAGGTTAGTCACGATGCTCCATCGGAGCAGTTGGATTAGGACAGAGCGGTTCAGAGCTGAATAAAAATACATGGTATGAAATTGAACTGACCTCAGAATCTGAAACTTGGGTTCACTGCATCTGCGTTGTTGTGGCGACCGATATGCTGTTGTTGAGTTGGTCACTGGAAAAGGTTGAAAAATAATGTTTACAGACACACAGATCAATTTGAAAACCTTAGTTTGAGACTAAGTTTTTGTTTTGTTCATCGCTTGTTACTTGGTAACTAACCAGGATTTTGTGTGAATAGTTGCTAGAAAGATTAGTTTTTTAAATACCAGTAATTCTTACATCTTTGAAGGTACAACTTTGGTCACTAGGGCCGTCTCAATCAAAACAGCAACAGAAGACCTAGTTGTCAAGCAGCGTGGGATCACGGGAGTCACACACACACGAGTCACTCACAAATCCTCACGTCAAGTTTTCACCAACTTTGTAAATTTATAGGATTTACTTTTGCTTCGCTTTATCTCTTCATGAGTGTTTTTGAGTCACTGAACTACAGGTTGGGAAATATTCCAGAGAAAGAGTGTGGCCTAAGATTAACAGTAAACAAGTTATTGTTTTCAGAATTTATCTGTTAAAACACACACACACACACAGGGCAAGACACAGGAAATTGGCTGAACAAAATCAAATTACCCATTCATACACACAACAAAAAAAAATTTCAATTCTGAGCCTGTCATATAATTCATCTCAGTAAAAACCACAGTACACTTATATTTCCCACGTCCTTGGTCGGTTACATGCGTCTGTATCCCACAGCGGATTTAAATGACTTGAGCAGCTCCGATAACTGAAATCAGCCATCCACAGCCAATTACTCCCCTGCACATCGTAAATGTCCATTAGTGATTCTGATGGGGTTTGAATCCCGACTGTGACACATCCATATCATACGTTAAAACAACGACACACACACACACACACACAGCGGCAGATAAAATGTCATATTACAGTGACTGCACACACCCCTCATTAAGTGCATATGCAAATAAACGCCCATAGTGCATGAATCGTAATGGGCAGACCTTAGCTCAGCTTCCACAGAGTGTAACCCCATGTGGGATTAGTGGTATTTAATGGTCTGTTGTGACAGTGTGAGTTTACTGAGTTGCAAACATCTATAAAAATGCAGGAGAGAAATTATCGGAAAAAGTAAAAAAGAAATCCAATCGAGGCTGAAAGCAGAAATGTTTAGTGCAATGTAATAGAAGGAGAAATAAATGAAGAAAGGGTGTTAATGACTGAATTGTTTGGATATTTGAGCTTCAGAAAACTTTTATTTTAAGTTTAAATTTGAAGTTGATGCAGGGTAAAGTGCTGGGAAACAAAAGGGAAGTTTGGGAAATTTGGTGTAACCTCGTAACCATACTGTAGTTAAAGAGGAGAAAGGGGCAGAACAGTCGACACTTGATATCGCAGCCCCCATAGCTTGTTCTTACATGTGGAATCAAAAGAATAATAATTAGATTCCTCATTAATCATTAAAGATCAGTTATTTTGATCCACCTACATCTATATTTTATAATAGCAGATTACTTTAGGATGTCGAAGCTTTCTCCCCCTCAGACAACAACAGGAGCCGTCCACGGCTGATCCTCTGAAGAAGGTGTGTATCTGGTATTCGCTGCTGCAGTGCCCGACAAAGGAAATTCTCAAAAGTATAGATTTTTTTTCTTCTTGCCTTGTCCTCATTAGTGTATATCCAATTACAATATTACATTTCACAATAAATCCCTGTAGTGTGGTTATAGCTTGTCTGCAGAAATTAGGCCTGTGATAAATGAGTTTTCTGCAA
Organism: Reinhardtius hippoglossoides; assembly: GCA_006182925.3. Classification (NCBI taxonomy): domain Eukaryota; kingdom Metazoa; phylum Chordata; class Actinopteri; order Pleuronectiformes; family Pleuronectidae; genus Reinhardtius; species Reinhardtius hippoglossoides. The sequence continues at coordinate 16,216,784 of CM031685.1, forward strand.
CAAACAGCAATTATTGTTTGTCAATTCAAGAAACATCAACCGTTACATAACAATACATAACATATACCTTAGTAATAGTTCTCATTACACAATGAAAACAGTGTATGTGGCCTTTAATATAACGTATTGACATTCTCCCCTTTATCCTCCCTTTAATTAACATGGGAACAACAACTCTCCCCAAACTTCAGTCCAGGTTTTCGTATTGTCCCCTGCAGGTGCCCACTAAAAACTAAATTGAAGTTGGAACCATAGGCTGTATATGAAAGTAAACACCATGTTCTCACTTCCTCCTATACTATCAAATAATGAAGCCAAAATATCGCTGCCATCTTGTCCATTTAGAGCCGTAGTCTGTGCAGTAGTGAAGTCCTGCCATGTCCCATCCACTGACATGGAGGAGGTGGGATTTATGACGTATACTGCAGCCAGCCAACAGGTGGCGATCGAGAGGCTTTGTCTTCACTTATTGGGAGCAGTTGTGTCGTCCGTAGAGTCTGCGGTTGGAACCAGCAGGTGGGCAATGGGTCCTAGAGTGAAGGGTTTTCTTAATGGCTTCAGTTTTCAGTTTGTTTGTGCCTAATTTGAAATGTTGCTGGTGCCAGTAGGATTATTGTTGTTGTCTTGCAGTGAATCACTGTTGGGTCTGAGGTGAAGTGTGAGTCAGTAAAGGATCAATGAATCAGCGGTGGGCAAAGACTCTTTTTCAGTCCTTAGAGACTAAAACCACTGAGTGATGACAATGCTTTTATCATCAACGCTGTCAGTTTGATAGCGAGGGCAGATCAGGGCGCTTGTTCTATATTGGGAGAGTATGAATGCATCGCTTCTTCTTCTTCTTATTATTTTTGCTTGTTTCTTGACTTGTTTGAACAAGAAAATGCTCAAAGGATCCAAAGTCTTTTGGAGATCAACTCTGTAAAGCACACACAAAAAAAAACCACTTCTCAAACCATGCAAACACATTTATTTGAATGTGCTTGTCTGTTGACTATTTAAATAAGTAGCTCTAACTTAACGTGTGTAACATCCGTGTAATACTGTATGTGCATGTCATGTTGTATCCGATAAATTTCACACTTTTGCTACAGCCTTCAAAAATAAGCCATTCTCTTTGTCATGACTAAACACTGCTACGTTGGCCAGTGATAATGTAGCATGCGTTAATATTTACTTTTTATTATGTGACCTATATAAATCATGGCTTGTTATTCCACTGAAGCAGCCATTTGTCGATGTGTGTTTTTTTTGTGCGTCATCATATCAAATACAGCACGAGTAGTATGAAAATGTGGACCAGTTTATATTAGGCCTACTAAGTACTAGCTACTATGCTGCTAAGTTACACTGAAGTACCCTGATTTCTAATATCTGTTCACTTGTCGCTCCCTCGTGACAAATAAGACTAATGCCAGAATCATTACTTCCTGCTTATGGTTGAAAGGGGGTTTAAATGTGTATGATCCAATTATAGCACGATCATTTGCCCGAAGGGATTGACGAGCTTTCTTTACATTACACTTCATATCATTTAGGCTGGCGCTTTTATCCAAAGCGACTTCCAATAAGTGCATTCAACCATGAGGGTACAAACCCACAACAGCAATCCTTCGCTTTCTTTGACGTAAGGGCCAATATTGGGATTCCATTGTTTATTTAAGGGTCTCACAGGTGCAATTATGCGCTCGCCTTTGCTAATGACCCTTGCGTGCATAGCTTTGACAAGCGCAGCTGCTACTGGCCAAACGCACACAAGGCTTCAAGCGAAGCTCCTGGGTGTGTGGATGCCTGTTGTTGATTACTCGGGGCCTGGCGCTCGTGAGTCCGGGTTGTTTCGGAGGCTGAGCTGAAGTCTGACATCGCTACGCTTGAGTTAACAGGCTCCCGGTCGCTGATACGTGTTCGCCTGTGTGGTGTTGTTTCATGTGCTTGCTTGCTGATATTCTGTGGCTATGTGTTTTGGCACTGACAGAGTGCGACTGCGGTTATTTGGACTCGGAATCTGATGGATCACTGGAGGACAATAATGTCACTGGAGCTGGGGGTGAACAGGTCTCCAACCACACACAAACATCCAGACACTCTGTAGCTCGCTGAATCATTCTCCCAGTCCTCACCCACTAAATGTTGGTGCAGGGATCTGGGATTTATTTTTCTTCCCTTTCTATAACAGTACAGACAGTCATTCTTCAACTTTTACGTTCATTTGAAAAGTGGGACTAAGGTTCATCAGTTTGCGCTATTTGGTGTGGATCCAAATGAAAATCTGAATCCATTAAATTCAAATGTGGTCTCACAAGCTCGTGTTTGGAGTTGGCGGAGGTTTGCTCTCTACTGAGTGCCATTCTAAGTGCTTATTAAATACCTTGGTGACGGCTCCACATGCCCACATTTCTGTGGGGTTGCCAATCTGAGGAGTGGCTCATTGTCGGGGGATTGGCTGACAACTGAGATGGTGTCACCACCAATCTTTATACAGCCTTTAGCAGCCTGAGCAGTCAGTCTATCTCCTCTCTGGGGTTGTTTTTTTGTTGTTATCCTGCACCTGCACCTGTTCCCACACTCACACACTTCACACACTCGTGATAACTGACTGCATGTTTAAATTAGTTTTCTTAAAATAATTGAGTCTACTTTAATGAGTCATGTTGACATTTTGACCTTATTCCTAATTTTTTCTCTACAACACTCGAGGCGAACGCAAAAATCGAGTATGCACTCCACATGTCAAATACGTGGAATTCCCAGCTTCAGTCTCCTTTACTCTGCAAGTGCTTCCTCTACACCCCACGTGGGACCTTTCCTCTGTTCTCACATCAGCTCTACTTTCTGTGGTATAGTAAAGAAATGTTTTGGTTCTGACAAGTAAACTATGATCATGTTATGACCTGGTTTATGGTTAAAGCCCGTTAAAGGCCGTGGTCAGATAAATCATTAAATTACACGACTTTGATTGAAGCAAACTTTCATCTCATGCATGACCTGTTTTCTCCATCCATCACACTGACCTCCATTCCCTTCATTTCTCTATCCCTGCAGAGAAGGTTATCTCACGCATTGGCCTTGAAGATTGGATGTAGTTTATGAGGTGTGTCCAGCATGAACAGAATTACCAAGTAAACCAGCCTCTGGCCCACAGCTGACTGTCCCAGTTGGTTGAATTCAGCTGCTCCAGTTTTTGCCTTTGGTTTCAAAAGTCAAAGTTAACTTTTATTGTCAATTCTGCCATTTGTACAGGACACAGACTGAAACACAGGATCCCCCTCGAATCCCCAGAGTAAACATCTAAGTAGACACAACATAGAACATGCAACATGCAACATATTTGGCACATAACATAACATAGTACACAGGGTAGATAGGATGTGAGTAGTGCAAACCAGAATAGTGCAAAAATGGATTGAGAAGTACTTCATTCCAACATAATTGTACATAATAGTCACAATAAAAGTAACTGCAAAAGAAACTAAAAGTATTGTGTCTGTTTTTAGCGTTTTCCACATGTCAAATAATATGGAAATTGCAAGTTAATAATAAGAAAGTAGGGGGAGGAGAGAGAGAGAGAGAGAGAGAGAGAGAGAGAGAGAGAGAGAGACTTGGAGTTATATCAAAAGAAATGGTAAGAAAGCCTTACCCCCAAATGAATCAGCCCACATCAGTGTCAGCACTAAAGCTAACAGCAGTGCAGTAGTTCACAGTTTGAAAAGCAGCCACGTGTAGAGGAAATCACAGAAACACATGGGGGGCTAATGCACACACAGTACATCAACTTCTCCGTCTTACTTCATTCTATGTGTGACATCTTACCCTGAGCCTTTCCTCTACCGTCCAGAACACACGTGCATATATACACAAATGTAGCACACACACACGCACGCACACACAACCACACATTACTCTTGCATAAGCAACTGTGCTACGGACAAATACGTCCAAAAAACACATTCAACATTCATCACACGTCATTTATATTTAAGCACGATGAATAAAACATCTGTCAGAATCCTGGATGCTCACTCGGCATTAAAAATGCAGAGGAGCCCTCCAACAGGTCTTTAATGAGCCTGATGAGCCATGTGAGAGAGTGTCGTTGGTGTGTGTCAGGTTGATTGGACACCTCAGCTCTATTTCATGACATATTTGTATTCAAACACCGACTCGGCTGCGCGGTTGATATCTTTGTTGCACGGTTGTCAACAGCGGCAGGACTCGACTGTGATTACCAAAGGTAATTACAATAAAAATACATGGCAATTATCTAGATGGTGAGGGGCTGTATAATTAAAGCTGCTATTCTTGCTTATTGTAATTAGAGTGAATGGAGTAGCACAGCTGTGTGGAGTGTTCCCTGGGAGTAAGGTGATTGTGTTTCTCTGTTCAGTGCCACACTTTGTACATTTCTTTTTAAAGTATATATGTATTTTTTGAAATGTACACATGTCTTTTCACATCATTGTTCAGTCAGACAACTCACGTTCAAACATTTATTGCAGCATTACAACAGGTTTAGTGTTTGGCGTCTAGGCTCCAACTTAATCACTCCCCCATATGATTACACAGGAATGATGGGAGTGATGAGCAAATACTTGTAACCCCCCCGTTGGAGCCTACAGGTGGATGCTGGGGTGGTGGAGGGGCTGAAGCAACTGGTAGCCATACTGCTGCAGCAGTGTGAGCAAAGGGGATGATGGGAAATTCCTCTCTGGTTAAATAGACCGCCTGATAAGGTGGGTGTGTAATATAGATGGTTGTGGAGAGTGAGGTATGTCACATGATGTATGTCACATGATTGGCACAGCACAGCTCGAGTTGCTTGCCAGAACTAGCTCGCCGGCGTCGCAACATTTATTGGGCCACAGATTCAGTGTTTCTGGGTAAGAGGCACCGGTGTTAATGTACTGTGGTCAGTTTCACTCACTCTCACACACACACACACACACACACACACACACACACACACACACACACACACACACACACACACACACACACATACACACTCATAATCCATGCTGTTCAATGCAGCCCTACTTTTTATAGACCCTGATTTTATGTTTTTTTCTCTGATTGGACGTTGTGCTTGTCACTCCATTGATGCTCGGTTTTGATTGGCTCACTGTAAAGGTCATTTGTTCTGGAGTGAGGGTTCAGGCTGTGAGATTGAGATTGATGGGTGTTCGGGCCCGAACTCTGTGTGAGGCTGGTTTATAACTTTCAGTGACCAGCATGACGTACAGTGTCATGGCTGACTAAACACACACACACACACAGTTATTATTTAATACATTTCAAACAAGTTGCTGTTTTATGTTTTTAAATGATATATATTTTTGTTTTGTCCACCGGGGACAAATAAAGTTTGTTTGAATTTGAATAAAAAAAACAACATCAAAGACAACCGTTGTGTTGTGATGTCACAGCAGCAGAGCTTTGATGTAAAGGACTCAGTTCGCCTTTGACCTGACAACCCGAGGTCAAAGCAGCAGAGCTTTGATGTAAAGGACTCAGTTCGCCTTTGACCTGACAACCCGAGGTCAAAGCAGCAGAGCTTTGATGTAAAGGACTCAGTTCGCCTTTGACCTGACAACCCGAGGTCAAAGCAGCAGAGCTTTGATGTAAAGGACTCAGTTCGCCTTTGACATCACAACCCGAGGTCAAAGCAGCAGAGCTTTGATGTAAAGGACTCAGTTCGCCTTTGACATCACAACCCGAGGTCAAAGCAGCAGAGCTTTGATGTAAAGGACTCAGTTCGCCTTTGACATCACAACCCGAGGTCAAAGCAGCAGAGCTTTGATGTAAAGGACTCAGTTCGCCTTTGACATCACAACCCGAGGTCACATCAGCAGAGATTTGATGTTAAGGGATCAGTTCACCATTGGCAGTTGTAGTGAGACACACAAGCGAGAAGACTCTGGATTACAGATCAATTCTCAGTTTCTCGTTATTGAACTGCAAATACTGGACATTATGTCACTGTGGGGAACTCCAGAAGTTTCTTCTGCGTCCTCTTCTGGTTCTTCTGGTAAGACTCTGAAAACAGAGTAGCTATGCTAGCAGAAGTAGCTATTGTAATGTGCAACCTGTGTGTGTCACCTTCTGCACTGACTTCATGTCCAACAACTCATTGTTTGTTACTTGAGGCCAATGAGGTTTTTGCTGTTTTATCAACAGCATCAACATTATCTTGTCTGATCTATTTACTGAAAACAGAAATGTCGGTCATATTTTTAGTCTTCACATGGTCTTAAAATGACAACTGCAGAAAGACAAAGACATGTGACTCCTGTTGTGCGTTTGTTCATATTGTGTTGACTGAATGAATCTCTAACACTGAAAACACCCACGTCACATATTCTGTCTCCACCATCTCTCTCCACAGTTTCACTGACAGCACCTGACGCTCAGGACGGCCAGACGCTGCACAGCAGCTCTACCTCCTATTCAATGCAGGACTTTCTAGGGGAAGGGAGTTTTGGAAGGATCTTCTCGGCCATGAACCTCAAGACAGAACAAATCGTGGCTGTGAAAATCCCGAACGACGCCGAGGACATTAAGCATGAGGTATGAGACTGAAGTCTTTGTTTATATTCCTGTGCTCAGGTGTTGTCTGCTCCATCAGAACATGAAGCTGATCAAACTGTTGATAGTCTTGTCTTATCACGTGTCCTCTTCTCTCTTCAGGTTACCATGCTGAAATTCATCAGTGGCCTGAATACAGATCTCACAAGCATTGTCAAATTCCACGAAGAATTCCAACACATGGAAATGACATACTTGGTGTTTGAGAAGCTGGACACGAGTCTCTATGACCTGCTAGAGCAGCGAGAGGGGGAGCCCCATCCTTTACATGACATCCGCCCAGTTGCCAAGCAGGTAAGCAGGCGCGATCAATGCATCATGAAACAAACACTCATCTGTAGAGAGATCCCCAAAACCTAAACCTAACACCCAACAACAGAACATGGGAGAAAATAATTCTAAATGTTGTGTATTCTTTGTGTCCCTGCAGCTCATGGTGGCCTTAGATGCCCTGAAGTGTCTCGGCGTCCTGCACACTGACATAAAACCAGACAATATTATGTGCGTCAACATGAAGGACCAGCCATTCAGGATTAAATTAATTGACTTCGGCTGCGGCATGAGGGCGTCCAAAGTCAAGCCGGGGATGGAGATCCAGCCGTGTGGGTACATGTGAGTTCATCCTGCACAGCATCTGTTTAGCAACATTATTTTCTCTGCCCTGAAATGTTTCAACAGATTTTTCATCTGTGGCTCATGTCTGTCCTTCTCAGAGCTCCAGAGGTCTCTCTGGGTCTCCCATTATCTGAGGCCGTCGATGTGTGGGGGGTCGGCTGTGTACTGGCGTTCATGTACCTCGCTCAGAACCTCTTCTCCGTAGAGAGCGAATATCAAAATGTATTTATCATCCAACCAAATGGATTTTTATTTATTTTTCATATTCATTGAGAATGTAAGTGGATGTGATTCTCATGATGTGTATTCTGTCTGCAGATGAAGAACATGGTGATACTGCTGGGCCAGCCGCAGGACCACCTGCTCCGCGCTGGAATGTACAGTGAGATGTTCTTCATCGAAGAGGAGGGGGAAGACAGTCCATCATGGAGACTGAGGGTAGAGTAAACACGTTCTTCTATGTTTGTGAATTTTAATGGAGCATTTTTAAATCATACTGCCCTGTTCTCATCTTTATTTATTTTTGTTCCTTCAGACTGCAGAAGAATTTACTATTTTCAATAAAGTGGAAAAAGAGGAAAAGGAGGGCTTCCCCGAGCTGCCGAACTCCCTCAATGGCCTGATTCATGTGAGTACTCTCTCATGTGTTGTACAAGTAAAGACTGGATCTGTACCAGTTATTTATCTGTCAATCGGGAGCTGGATCATCTGACCTGAAACCTGTTTTCAAATCCAGATCGATCCAATGTTGGGGGCAGCTGAAATGGAAGACCGCATGGCCTTTGTCTCTCTATTAGAGGGGCTGCTGCATATTGACGGGACTAGGAGGATCTCTCCTCGTCAAGCTCTGGAGCTGCCATTCATCTCCATGAGCCACCTGAGGGAGGACGTCTACAGCAGAGACAGCAGAGACTAGTAAGTGACCACATGTCCTGTCACACTGGAACTAAACAACACATCAGGTTGGATGGACTGATGGTTTTCATTAATTGACAGTGACTGATTTACTAATTGATTGTCTTCCCTCCTCCAGTCTGACCACCACTGAAGTAGCAATGAGGGTCTGCCCAACGGAGGACAGCGTCCGCGGTTCAACCTCAGGCATCAGCTACTCCATGGACGAAGGCTCCTGGGATTCTGTGGAGGCTCTAGACTCCACAATAGTGTCCACAGACACCACCTGGTCGCCACTTTTCAATGACACCAGGGAGGAAGTGTCCGGGTGTTGTGACCTGCCTACGGACTCCACAGATATCTCAGTCGGGTCGTCCATCAGCGATGATGACACCAGGGAGGAAGTCTCCGGGTGTTCTGACGAGGCTGCAGACATCACCGCTGCAGCCACAGCCTCCTCGGGCGGCAAGAGGAAGCTGTGGAGAAGAATTAGAAAATTCTTCTCAAGCCTCACAAGCTGCTGCCGTCCAAAAGTTGAGGACTGAATTACTTCTTTCTTTATTTCTTTATTGGTGTTTTTCTATTTGAATATGCATTGTACATGTACATAATACTAGTTTTTTACTTACTTTTTTACTACATTTGAATACCTTTTACTACTGTAGTGGAAAATTCAACTGACCAGTGTCTAAGGTTGTAAAGGTCACCTAAGTTCGTTCGAATCATGACCACAGATGAGCTGCCAGTGCGAAGGAGGGCCTATAGAGCATCACTACACAAACAAGCAGTCATCGAGGAGCAGATTAAGAAGATGCTCAGGGAGGGTGTAATAGAGCCTTCCTCCTCTGCCTGGGCCTCCCCAGTGGTCTTAGTCCCAAGGAAGGATGGGACACCCCGTTTTTGTGTGGACTATAGAGGCCTCAATGCCAAGACACATCATGATGCATATCCAATGCCGTTGGTGCATGAAATTCTGGAGTCCTTGCAGGGTGCCCAATATTTTAGCTCACTGGATCTCCAGAGCGGTTACTGGCAGGTGGCCATGGACGAAGAGAGCAAAAGGAAGACCGCCGTGACCACCCATCTAGGCCTCTTCCAGTTTAAAGTTATGCCATTTGGTCTGCGGAACGCGGGTGCCACTTTTCAGCGGCTGATGGAAACGGTCCTGGGGGAGTTAAAGGGGAGGATCTGTTTCGTCGATATAGATGACATCATCGTCTTTTCCAAGACTCAGGAGCAGCATCTACGAGACCTGGATGCGGTCTTCCAAAAGCTGCATGAGGCCAACCTAACCCTCAATGTGAAGAAATGCCATCTTCTTCAGTCTCAGCTAACATTTTTGGGGCATATAGTATCAGGGGAAGGGGTGTCCGTGGACCCAGCAAAGATTGTGGCCATAACAGCCTATCCAGCACCCACAGACTTGAAGAGTCTTCAAAGATTCCTCGGATTAGTAGGCTGGTACCACAAGTTTCTACCCAGGATGGCGGACATAGTGGCTCCTCTGAATAACCTCAAGAGGAAAGGAATAGTTTGGGAGTGGACGGAGAAGTGTCAAGTTGCCTTTGAACACCTCAAAAGTATGTTGCAGTCACCACCAGTGTTGGCTCAGCCGCGGCCGCTCCTGGGCTTTCAGGTTCACTGTGACGCCAGCGACGTGGGACTAGGCGCCGTCCTGATGCAGACTATCGAGGGAGAGGAGAAAGTTCTAGCCTTTGCCTCAAGAACACTGCAGGGTGCTGAACTGAGGTACTCCACCTCGGAGAAGGAGTGCCTAGCTGTCGTCTGGGCAGTGGAGAAATGGCGGCACTACCTAGATGGAGAGACATTTGAAGTATTCACAGACGACAGCGCTCTAACCTGGGCCTTTAACTGCCCCAAGACATCGTCACGCCTGACCAGATGGACTCTGCGGCTGCAGCCTTACTCATTCAGAGTCAATTATAAAAAGGGCTGCTGTAATGTTGTCCCCGATGCTCTATCACGGGCACCACCGTTATCAGAAGGGACCGTTGGTGTTGCAGTTGCAAAATTGTACTGGTCTGCCTTACCCAGCTCCCTTCAGGATATCGAAAGCTTTGTTTGCGGGCACACAGGGGGTCGTGTGTATGATTGTGTTTTGTGTCAATACAGACAATTATATGGCTTTTGTGAACTTGCGGCCAGTTCCATTTTGAGTACCCGTGCTTGTTGTGTAACCTCTGCAGAGCTTACTATTAAAAAGACTCAAAGGCAACTCCAGTCTGAGAATTTCATTATTTCAAATCTCAAGATGAATTTCCATCACACTACATTTAATGGTTTTAATACTTTTTAATACTGTGTGATATTCTTACTACATTTTAATACATTTAATACTTTTAATGATTTTGAATCCTGTTGATATTTCTTGTTTTATTTAAATACCTTGAATAATTGTTGTCTTTTACAGTTTGTAAATAAAATGTATTGATTGTATTTCAGTCCAGTGTTTCATAATCATAATCAAAGTCAACTAAAGATTCAGGTCTGAGTGAGCGGACATGTGAAATGCATTTTCAGGTGATTTTTAATGGACGGGGATTAAAACTGATACAGAGTCTCAGATCTCAGGATGCATTCAGACACATTCAGATCTGTATCATAGCATCGACCACTTGTGATTGGATCACTCAGGATGGATGTGGATACCTGGTCTGAGCTGTGACTTAGTGATGCTCAAACCTTTACCCTTCATTCCATCCACAGTTATTCTCTGGTGTTCTCTCACTCTTAGTCTCCAACAACTTGTTGAATCTCAGCAGGTCCTCACACTGCAGCCATGAGGCAGAAGCAGATCCAAACCGTGTTCCCCTGAGGAGGAGGCCTTTCAGCTCCACCAGGCCCTTTAGAATTAAGACTAATGTGACCTCCAATGGCAGCATTCAGCGTACGTGTCACCTTCTCTATACACTGGTGAGAGAGATAAAGTTTGAAGGTGAACTGTTAATCCTTGGAAAGAGATTATGGGTGAGAAAGGTACCGAAGGTAAAGAAGAAAACACGCTTTCCTCTCTGCACATTCTGATATTGACCAGTTCAGTCAGACAACTCACGTTCAAACATTTATTGCAGCATTACAACAGGTTTAGTGTTTGGCGTCTAGGCTCCAACTTAATCACTCCCCCATACGATTACACAGGAATGATGGGAGTGATGAGCAAATACTTGTAACCCCCCCGTTGGAGCCTACAGGTGGATGCTGGGGTGGTGGAGGGGCTGAAGCAACTGGTAGCCATACTGCTGCAGCAGTGTGAGCAAAGGGGATGATGGGAAATTGCTCTCTGGTTAAATAGACCGCCTGATAAGGTGGGTGTGTAATATAGATGGTTGTGGAGAGTGAGGTATGTCACATGATGTATGTCACATGATTGGCGCAGCACAGCTCGAGTTGCTTGCCAGAACTAGCTCGCCGGCGTCGCCACATATAGTGACAAACAGATCTGCCATTATCACAGACACATAACACCTCTGATGCTCACCTGGAGCGTTTGTCATGCAGACATTCACACATTCACACGTTAGAGGGTCAAATTACTTTGATGGTTACTTACTCCGATTTGTGTACACGCGTAATTGCAGGCATGGAAATAGGGCAGAACGTAGTGTTCAGCTCTCAGACATGAAATCGTGTTTGACACACCTGACCAGTTGTGTAACAAAATCAGTGCAATGACTTTATAACATCTGTTTTTTCAGCAGCAGGAGAAGAACCTTCAGTAAGTAATGAGAGCCTCGATGCTGCCAATGTTTTTTATTTTTTTTATTTTGCCTCCATCCTTTCTCACTGTGACATACTGTCGTAACCCTGTGTCTGATAGACTGTCCATCTTCATATACAATCACAATCATTAACGCGGCACGGTAAGTGAATGATGTCGGCAAAATATGTTACTTGTACAGTTAAGTTGAACAGTTTGTTCCTGGTCAATGTGCAAAACTGTGCTTGAAGCTAAAAGCCTGCAGCTTGCTCTCCTGCTGACATGCTGATGCAGGGTTGGTGAGATAAGGTTGGTGGTAAATAGAGATTTGGACACAATGATGTTGCAAGATAATACGACAGATGTGAGAACCTATTTGTGGCACCACAGGACACGTCAAAGAAATAGTTCTACCATTATAAGTGTTGAACCATCGGACTGGCAGACCCACAAAGCCACACGTATCTCTTGCCACCTTCCCCAACATAGGTCAACCAAGAAAAGCATACAATAACAAAAAGTTGACTGCTTGAAAGGGCTCCCAGTGGAATAAGATGTATGGTGGCTGAAAATGCACAGTTAAATAATGAAAACAGACAAACCGACTAATGGCATGGATTCAGCATTAGCTCCACTTAGCTCATCTGAACGTAAGAGAGGAGACCATGCATGGCGAGATGAACTAATACGAGATAAGAGAGGATTAAGGATGGGGGGGAGGTTTGAAAAAGTGAAAAGAGGGCGGAAAGGAGGGATGAAGAGACATCCAAATGAGTGTTAATAGTTTTATAACTGCACAGGGTGAATTCCAGACACGATTTTAATGCGGCAGCTAGGATGACACGTAATATTCAGAGTAATTACATGGTGCCATGGAGGCCTTTTAATTCCTCGCCCGCAGTAACTGACTGTGCTGCTCTTGTGTGTTAGAGCCAGAGAATATCACAGCGTGACACTGTTCATCTACACAAACTATACGGCAAAGCAGGAGCAGGGAGATTTTAAGCTATTAAAGCTATCTGTTTGTGTGCTGATGGTTGGGTTAGGTGTAGGGGAATAGTTAGATGTTTGAAAGAGCAATGCGCTGTTGCAGTAGCTGAAGTTAGACACTTCACATTTCCCCCCAAAAATGAGTCATGCCGGATAGAAGCACTCTATCTGGGATATTGACTTGTTTTAAATCATTACTCTCTGGGGTTAGGGTTCAGGGGTTTGAAGTCCAGGAGTCCATTCTCCAGCAGCTGATTGATGGCACTGACCACTCCACAGGAAAATGGAGACTGTGCCTCGGAGGTGCTGTTTGTTTCCTCTCCCTCCCACGCCCTCCTACCCTTGCTGTCCACCTCGCTTGTGCTCCAGTTCAATTATCACTCTATAACCAGGACTTCAGCTTCGCTTGTTCGGGCTACAGCAACTGGCCATGTAAACAGGGACTCGTGGAAACTCATTGGTTATTTATGATTTAGCTGCATGATTAATTTTGATCTTTAATTCACTACTTTTAACACAAGGCCCCCTGTTTCCCTTTTGGGATAATTTACTGTAAACAAGCAACCACCCACAGTATTAGATGTTCATTTTTAATAGTGGCTGACTCATGATGCAGTCTATTCTTTCAGAATAAACTTAACACAGTTACTGACTCTATATAGATCATTACAAGTTTGCAATAGACTGTATATAAAGATGCACAACATCATTGCGCCACAAGAGTGCTGGTGGCTGGCTGCAGCATAGGTGATAAACCCCGCCTCCTCCATGTTAGTGGATGTGGCGTGAGCCAATCTAAAAAGTGTAGGTCAAATAGTCATTTTAAGTAGTTTTATCATACAGACGTATGTCCAAGTTCTTACATTTTCCAGTAACATTGGTTTTAATTCGTTTTTGATGCTATGAAAATGGAAAATTTAAGATGGCAGCGTTGGTCTCTGGGATATTTTGGCTTCATTTTGTATTTTGAGGAAGTGGAGATACAGACTTTTATTCATTACATTCATTAGTCAGTCTGATAAGTAATGGACAACATTAAATTCTTACTAATATCATATCACCAGGGAAGTATTTTGTGTACGTGATACTATGCAAACACTATTCTTATTCGTTTTTCTTGATACACACGATGATATCCTCGAGCTGCTGCAGAAACATTTACTGCCACATCTGGGTCAGAGCTTTAATATAAGTTATCCTTGACCTGCTTGTTCTCAGTGTCTCCTCGAGTGGTTTGGTTGAACGTCCTTCTTCTTCTCTCGGCATGTACCTCTGACATTTGATGGATGTGTGAGCAAAATAAAAAGGTCTCCAGGTGACACGTCAAAGTGGAAAGTTAAAGGCAGTGAATACTGTGCACACAATCGGAGGGGTTTTCCATCGCCGCACATTTCACCTGAACGACAACGAGATTGACCACGAGCAAATACCTGGAATATAAAACGATGACACGCTTTGAAGGCACCTTGAGCTCCAAACCGCGATTGTTGCATCATTTTTCCCGTCCATGCGCGACCATTTCTCTCTGAGGCGATGCACTGAAAAACATGTCAGCACTTCACCAACATGAAAGCAGCAGAAACGACAAAGCGATGCAGCTTTTTCCCTTTGAGAGAAGTCTTTGTTTTTTTGCGAATTACACAACCAATTTAACTTTGGCATTCTGCGAGGAAGAGAAGACAACGCGAGGAAATAGCTGTTACTCCTCTGAATTGAAAGGGTCGCCTCTCACTGTGAAACAACCGCTGAGAGCAAAATATTGCACAAGCCCCCCCCCCCCCCCCCCCACCCCACCTCACCCCCCCCAAAAAACTTCTACCTCTCCAAACTTTGGAAGCAGCCATTTAAGACTGAAAATACAGAAAGGTTTCCAAAGAAACAGCAACGGGGACAATGAATTATTAATTGTTCCGTTTTTTTCCCCTCCTTCTGCACAATGTACACTTCTGGCCTTGTTGACGTGCACTGCATAACACTTTCACAGGCAGGGCAGTTTTTATGGAGGGTCATTAAGTCGGGAGAAAAGGTTTTGGCTCTTAGTGGAGCCTTGACTTGGACTGTAATCTTCCGCCCTGATATGCTGTCCAGGGTGACCCCGCCTCTCGTCCTATGTCAGCACCCCCTGTGACCCTTAAGCACAAGTGGTATCGATAATGGATGGATGGATCTTCTCATGTTGAAATCTAATTCCTGGCGTTCCACAAATTATCTATTTGGATATTTCCGAGACGGAGAGTAAATATGATTTCTAGTCAGTAATTTAACTCTCCGATCCAATCTCGATATTTTGGGAAATGTACTTGTGTCTGTTCCCTGTGTTGTTTCAGTAACCTGCACTATTGTCTACATTATCTACATATGCTACATTATCTACACATGCTAATCCTGTGAGGGTTGCTAGGGGACTGGAGCAGATCCCAGCTGACGTGGGGTACACTCTGGACAGGTCACCAGTACAACCATTCACACCTACGGCCAATTTAGAGTCTCCATTTAACCTAATCCCAGCCTACAAGTCTCTAGACTGCAAACCAGACACAGAACGACCCCTGACCAATCTGGGATTTGAACCACTGCACCACCCAGGACATGAAAACACTGACACTGCTTAAACAAAGCCTGGAGATTCGTCACAATTTGAGAAAACAGCTTAGATTCACACTCATGTCATAACACACACACACACTCCTGTTTATCCTTTTAACTTTGATCCTGACGCTCCTCTTATTCTTTCTGACGGTTTCCCACACTGATGGGGGCTACCGTCTTTTTCTCCCAGATGTGTGTGTGTGTCTGTGAGCGACAGAGATATGGGAGGTCAAAGGGAGATTACACTAAGTCTCAGATTCTCTGGTCAATAAAAGCTCTGTATGGAGTTCCCACATACTGTTGAAGGTCATATCAATTCCATTTTTCCCCCCCTGCATGGTGCTTTGATCGTCTGCCCTCCTGCATCCTTTATACGCTTTGTGTCCATCTCTTTATTTTTACACGCGCACAAACAAACCAGGCGCACAAAGCGGTGACACAATGAGAGAGATGGGTGTGAAAAGGCACTCGCAGATAGCAGGCAGGATTAACTGTTTGGTTTAAAACGCAGAGTGGATCGCCAAGGGTTAATCCAGCCCCCTAATCCTCAGGTGATAAAGAGCTTAACATGGATGGTTCAGAGTTATGGATATTTAGAAATATGGGATATTTCTATAGCTGCCAAGTTTGGCTTACGCAACTCCCAGCAGGGATGTTGAGGCGACAATGGAAGGAGGAGGAGGAGGAGGAGGAGGGGGGTTGGGGAGTCGTGGTGGTGGTGTCAGGGTCTGAGAGAGACCGATGTCACAATCGAGAAAAGACGAGATGAGGAGGAGAGAGAGGGAAACAGATCGATATGACAATAAATAGGTAGAGAGAGGTGATAATGATGATTTCTTTAAGAGGCCCTTTGTTCCTGGCACGTTAATCTTCTTTAGTTACACACTTAATATTTCACGTAAAATGGACGGAAAACTTTGAACATTGCACCAATCTTCAGGTTACAAAAGCGGGACAGAAAACTTGAGCTCGGACGGTAAATAGAAACCAAAATGTTACTTAACACCGACCTCTTGAACGGTAGAATTACAAATATTACTGTAGTTTCAATAAATGCATAGTCCCCAGAGGATGAATCCCGCTGATTTTGGGGACTTTGGTTGGTTTACTTTAGAATAATATTTAGTAACAACTATTGGATGAATTAACATGTTGAGAGGGCTCATCTCACAAAGATGGTGTTGCCCCCGATGCAATGTCCAAGTCACTGACCACAGAGGAATAACGGTGAAGTTTTGCCTTGGTTGTCGGGTTACAAAAGCAAAGAACTGTTATTTTTCCAAACTGGCTTCACTTTGAACGGGGCAAAGTCAGATGACCTCACTCCCTCCCATGACTAACAGTGAAATCATCAGGGAACAGGTCCCCCCGACAGCGATCACCCCACTCCCCACCTTTCCATCCTCCATCCACCAAAAAGTCCTTTTGTTCAGCCGAAGGTGGAGGCGGCGTAACCAACAGATATTATTAGATTTCACACGAAATACCTGATACGAAATACTAACTTTGTGTTTGTGCAAATTTCTGAAAGGCCGCAACATTTGTGATGACCCAGAGCATTGACTAAGTTTGTCCTCAGGATTGTCGCATTCATCATGATCTAATACAGCGCGAGTGTATTACATTATGAATCAATACCCACAACAATTTGTTTAGCAGGTACCATTATTACCCTTTTTGTTCATCTGAATGAGGCTCAACGTAGTGATAGTTGACTGCAGATTTTCCAATATAGTAATCTTTCACTGTATGTTTTAGTCGTAGACATTTTTCCAGTGTATAGTTAGATTTTCCTTCTGATTTATAATGTCTTTCTTTTCACTATGTCCTTTCTATTTTTGTGTTTACAGCCCCGCAGCACATTTTGAAGAGCACCCTAATGCCAACAATCCGTCTGATCTGTGTCCAACCAGCACTTTGAAATCTACCAGCACAGCCCAGATTCCCTCCGTGCCTTAAGGTTCAGAAATCTCACTGCTCATTTTTCCGACACCATACTTATTAAATCTGTATGTCCGTCGAGGCTTTTAACCGCATTAGACTTTAACATCTGCCTCTCTAAGGGACCACGACTGGGGTGGACGCGTTCGTCATTTTCATGAGTCATCAACTTAAGGTTTATTTTGCCCCCTGTGTTTGAGTGTCCATGTGTGCCTGTGTATCAGGGCCCTCAAACACTGAGAGGTTTTAATGGACAGCGGCCAAGTGTGTGTGTGTGAGTGAGTGTGTGAGTGGGTGTGTGTGTTTTATGTCGATAAGGGAATTCCCAAAATCCCACTATGGACAGGTGCTTTGTGGAATAACTGGATTACTGGAAGCAGCCAAAGGATAGAGTAGGAAATATTATATATAGTTAACACTGTATATTACCAGATATTAGCATTGGACACATGCATTTTAAATGAGAGTGCAGTCGGACATGTCCCAGTCAATAAAAGAGACCTCGCACACATTTTATTTTCATTTTTAATTACAAATTTATTGCAAATATAGAAATAGATCTTTTGTACAGAAATCGCAAAGGGAAAAGAAAAAAAAAGAGTCAACATCAGCGACAAATAATTCAAACAAAGCAAAAAGCCAAGATTTGTTCCCATCGCTCCAAACCTTTGTTTGGTCTCTGAACATGAACGAGTGGTGGAGCTGAAGCCAGAGGGGGGGGAGAGTCACAGCAGATTGGAATAGAATACAATAGAACTTTTGATTTCAAACAGAAATGGCCCTTTTCCACCTCTGGTCTTTTCAGACCCAAACTCCTCCCGATGTCGTCCATCTTGCCAGAGCCATGTTTTGACACAAATGTTACATTCATGTCCAAATAAGAACTTAAAAGTCATATGATATTGTAATGTGAGAATTTGCTTTGGCCCTTGGCCCTCAGGGGACACACAGATGGTGGTTATACTTCAGCACTATGTTAATTTGACCTTTTTAATTAGATAGTTGTGTTAAACCAGGCAGGACCACGGAATCACTGGTATTTAAAGTGTTTTGGGTTCAAGTGTAAACCTGTTTTCAGCTTCTAAAACCTGTGTCATAGTTAAATGTCTCAGATCTCAGTGTCTTTAAGGTAAATGGTGACTACAAAAACGTTTACCTCCGGGAGCCGCAACACGACGGCGGTGGATACTTGTGTATGTGTTCTTATGGTTTACTGGTCTACTGGTTTCTGACTGAGCAGGTTTCGATATTCTTTATACTTTCTGAATATTAGTTTGATTCAGGCTCAGAGTTCTGCATCTAGTACACGTCTGTGCATCATGTGTACTTGCAAGGGCAAGCACATTGAATGCTTCTCTCCCTGTGCGGCCAGAAAACAATTAGCTCACAAACGGATCAATCCACAGATATTTCATTTCCTCATTGAGTTGAGAATGGTGCCCCCCCACCCCTCTCTCTCTGTGAACCGACAGCGATTATTATTTTTTTTTAACTGCTGAGTTTTCAATATCTGGCACTGGCTATCTAGGTTAATCATTCTATCTTTGGAAGTACCACAGCGTCGGGGTTGTGTGTTCAGAATAGCAATGGACGGCCAGCCTTTGCTTTGTGAGCACAGAAAACATTAACGTTGATCTGATTGATGGGGCTTCTGACACGGGACGTCATCTGCTCCTCGCTGCAGTGGGACCATATGGAAAGTTTGTTTGATCAAGGTTGAAGGGCCAGAGTTCCCAGAACAGCAGCGACTCAGGAGGCCCGAAGCAAAAGTGAAGAGATTTTTACTTAAAAATAAATCAAGCATGCAAAAATCCAAGCATAAAGGGTCGGGTTGAAGTAGGGTCCAAAACATAATCTGGATCAACACACGCATGGAGAATGAAGCGCTGGATGGTTAAGGCACAACAGACGGAGTGCAAAGTGGGAAATGAAATGATTGTGGGAGCTTAAGAAGGGATGGGGGAAGAGGGGGGGGATGAAGAGGAGGAGCAGGTGATGGTGGAAAAGGCGGATGGGGGCGGTAGGGTCTGAAATGACGGCAGAATTCAGAACACATGTGCTAAAAACAACTGGACCGAGCGAATGAGAGGATGAATGAACAGACTGGAACTCAAAGCCACGACCCAGAGAAACAAGCTCCGAGTTACATTTAGGCCTCTCGTGCCAAAGAGGAAGAACTAGAAGTGCCTCATCTGATTACAGTGCACTTCTACCCAATTAGAACACAACTACGAAGTGGCCGCCCCGCAGCACAGCCATGTTGACAAGCTGAGGAGCAGACTTAGCCGAGAGGTTAATGCATTTCATTTTCTCCTCTTGCTATTGACACGAGGCGGTTTTAGCAGAGCAGGCTGTATATCTCACTTGGGGGAGTCCTGCATTATCACTGCGGAATGTAAACATGACAATGACTTATGACTCGCTGCCACCGCTCGGACCCTGGTGCAATAACTAATGTATCAGTACAGCTGCAGTAGGAGTTACCAGCTCATTACTGGTCGGGTGCCAGATGAAATGAACTCAAGACTCTGCCTCCCTTACGAAGCCCCGGCCGTCCAACGCAAATGCTTCTACTTAATTACACTGTCAATAATGTAGTTTCATGCTAAATGGAATTCAACCCCGAGTATTGTTGTTTCTCTCTGTGGTCCTGCTCACTCAATTGAATTTAATTTCTCTAAAAAAAAATAAAGATGAATATCTGATGCCAAGTGCTGTGGAATACAAATGTTAATGTTTTGACTGCATCGGTAATTGTGAGGACTTATTTCTGCAGTAGTGCAACTATTCTCTTTGAATCAAGTCAAGATACTGTCTTTTCCGTGCACGCAAAAAAAGCTATTCAGCAGAAGACCACGTATAATAAACCGGTCGTATAATAGAAGATAAAAAAAACGGTGATTTAAATGAACTGACTTTAATAGAAACCCCGGCCGGCTCCGGGAGCAGACGATGAAGAATGAAATTCACTGATTTCGCTAACAGCCGTGTGGGGCCGGGGCCGAGGGAGAAGCTGCTGATGCTGCATTGATTTCCCAGTGACTTCCCAGTGATGGATTGGGATCAGTTAAAGCCCATTAGACAATCCACAACGTCTGAGCACGCGTTCCTCCCGCCACACTTTCCCCTCAAACACATGTCTTTAACCAAAGAGAAAGCGTAAAGTGAGTTATGAGGAAATACAACCACACACTGTGACAGGGTCCCATCTCGAGCCAAAGGAGAAAGCTCCTCGTCTGCCGTGGAGAATAGTCTCTGTGATGGAGAACAATAGGACAGTTCTTATAACTGATGGTTGTAAACAGGCACCAGCTTCATTGTTACCCCCTTATTTGCATTGCATTGCACACTCCACCAGCCTTCGGCTAGAAGAGTAGCAACGGCAACTGCGGCGTCAGTATAAAAATGTAAATATAACGTTACAGAGAATAAAATATAAATGTCTAAAACCTAAATGTTCAAATCAAAGGTACTTGACAATGCTGTATCTCAGCCCCGACAGTTTTAGTTTTTCAATGTACGTCCACTCATTGTACACAACAATATATTTTTGTCTCTCCAAAAAAATACAGGGAATCATGCAAATATAACAACTTTTCTTTTATGTAGTACACTATGTTAAGCTTTCTCTGCTCTTAAAACCTTTATAACATATATCGTTGCAAGTACTAAAAAAAGTCAGCCCCATACTTCCCAAGGACCACCCCCCCCGACCCTCCCCTCACAGAACCCCCCCATCCAAAACCCCAAAAAATAAACAAAGACAAACAACCACCAACTGAAAAAAGAGAAACACACAGACATATCAAGATTTCAGGCTTGAGTATAAAACATCTATAGAAGCTTTTTTTTAATTTTTTTTTACCTTAGCATCTTTTTTTTCTTTTATCTAGTGTACAAAATTCACAGATATTTCACAGATTCTTTAAATCCTTTGTCCGTCTTTGGGAACTAAAAACTTGCAGTATGCATATTTTGAGTGTGAATAAACAAACTGGATACATTTGTGGGAATAAAAAAAAAAAATAAAAAAAAGGGTTGTCGTGAAAGGTGGCGTCCAATGGAGTTGCAGATCGTGGCCCCGCTGTGGCTCACTTCGGATGTTCAAATGCTCTTCTGCTCAGGAAGCCTGTTATTTACAATCATCAAAGGTTGAATTCGTCTCCAGCTCAAATACCTGACAAAGAGATTTAAAACCCTGCGCCGACGACATGCGTATCTCTGAGCTTAGAACGGCTTACAGGCTCGCTTTAGGCCTGTTTACTTATTTAGCGTTTTAGCTACCGAGCCCAAAGAGCAACGCAACCGAGAGGACACGTGTAGTCTGTTGCATTCTGATAAGAGTTTCAGTTGAGTAACATTAAC
The DNA here is from genome assembly GCA_006182925.3 of Reinhardtius hippoglossoides. Classification (NCBI taxonomy): domain Eukaryota; kingdom Metazoa; phylum Chordata; class Actinopteri; order Pleuronectiformes; family Pleuronectidae; genus Reinhardtius; species Reinhardtius hippoglossoides. The sequence continues at coordinate 16,238,475 of CM031685.1, forward strand.
ACCGTGAACAAAAATAAACAAACAAACCTATTTACTCTTCACCAGAGCGCTTGGCAGTTGGAGAGGAACGGCTGGCAGTGCTCGGCCCCGTCGGAGCTGCCTCGTAAAGTATGAAGAGTGACCAAGAAGTCGGTCACGCCAACGTGACAATTCATTTATCTCAATAGAAGTCCATTATCCATTATAAATATAAATTCACAATAGAGCACCAATACAGATGACATGCATTCAATTCCCGTCGCATAAGCCCATAAGCTCTGCTGTGGCAATTGTGGGGAGACGTGGTAGTTTCTCCAATTATCACATTTGGCACGTTATCCACACGAGCTAATCTCCCTCACAGTAAACTAATGGATTTAACGGACTATTAGACAAAAAGGTCAAGAGATACTAAAGGAAAGGATTTGAAACGGTGCTATTACCTGCCTGTGACCTGCCTTAAAATCAAGCGGAAATTAAGCCGTCCTCCTTAAGAAAAGCTGCTTTCAGATGCGAGAAATGCAGGAGCTTGTTCCCACCTGGGTTACGGTTGGTTTAAAGCGTTGCACTGATTCATGCATGGTAAGTTTTAGCGCAGCCATGCCTCCACATCTTTTATCCTGGATGTCTGCCTGCATTCAGCCACCTCCCCTCCCCAAAAAAAGAAAAACCCTCTCTCATTGCTCTCTTCTCTTTGAAGAGTTTGCCCATTACCTGCCTTTTAGGAAAAAAGGAGTCGTTTAAGTTTAATCAGACTGTGACTCATCCTGACTCCGCCACCAATACCGTGCCGTGATATGAATCAGTTATCGAGGTCACACTAAACTCTTTCGTCCCAACCCTGTCTCCTTCAGATAATGGAGCCTATTCCCCATTCCAATGATCGACCGGAGTCGGCTATTTGGACCAGGCTTTAAATATCCGACGGCATCAAAGGATTAACACGTTGGAAACTGAAAGTGTCCGTGGTTTCCACAAAGGGATTAAAGAGTAATGGCACATTAGATCCGTTTCTCACGTCTGGCTCTCCGGTGGCTCCGAGACAAACAACAAGGACGGGGCTACAAAAAAAGGCCCATCGATCTCTGAGCGAGCCGCCCTACAGGGGATCGACGCAGATATAAGACCGGGTTTGTATTTATTTTTTTGTGCTGGCTCAGTGCGACAGAAAAAAAAAACCAGACTTTGTGGTCCTGATAGGTTTTTAATAATTCAGCTGGTAAATTATTCGAGCCGGCTCTCAGCGTATTGAAAGCATCAATCCTGTCGATTGACACTTGTAGATATGAGCTGCATCCTCAATGGTCCCATAACCCCAATGGAAAAGCGACATGTTATTAAATACCCGTCAGGTTCCAGGGACAATTACCACAACAGTTTGGAGTAAACCACCAACTGTTGATGTAGGGGAGCAAGCAATAATGAAAGCAGACCTTTATTTTTGGAGTCCAGTGCTGAAACAAATCTGTCAGAATCTTTAGTTTCTCTCACTTTTTGCATAAAGATTACGATTGTTGAATTAAAATTATTCATGTCTGTGTTTGCATTTTACATGCAGGTTTTTTTTATTAATCTCTAATCGTGAGAAATATCATCCCTTTAAAATGTTACAATAGCCCATATTTGGGCTATAGTGAAAACATTGTTTATTAGTTATTTGAAAGTTTGACATTTGTTACACAGGCATTGAAATTGCAGTTGGGCCAGTAATGCTGGTTAATCACAAAGAGTAATTGAAAATAAAATAAAAAGTTTGATAGCAATTTGAGCAGAAGAGCAATTGAACATAGATCTGTCACCTGAAAATCGAATAATGTGTTACTTGTAATGGTAAATGTATTGAATACATTTTTGTCAGATTCTATTTTGTCCGGTAGATGAACATAAACTGGAATCGAAATGTCGAGCAGTCATGATATTACTGGAAAACCTCAGAATTTGTTGCTGCTCTTATCCTTAGTGTCCATTTCTGTGAACTGGTTGTAGCAGTTGAGGCTCTGGGGAGTTCAACGGTGATAAGTTCCTTTAGAAAAGGTTGTAATCTCACATAACAGGAGATCGTCATGTGTGTTCATCGTATCATATAAAGACAGCGGACGAGGTGGTGCATCCCAGACACGTTATGAATAAAACACGACAGTGAGGCCCTTGAACTTGTGTGTTGCCCACTCACAGCACGAAACTGACTCCCAAGGGAAACGACCTCCTGACCCAGACTGTATGCACACATCTTAATAAAACAGGGGGGGGGGGGGGGGGGGGGGGGAGAGAGGGGATAAATGTGGCCTGAAAACAAACAAGAGGGAAGAAATACACAGGCACCAGCTTCATTGTTACATTGTTAATACACAGTATCGGGATGAGCAGTATCCTGCTCATCCCGATCCTATACATCCAGGTAACATGGGCCAAATGAACACTGTCACAATAAACCAAAGAAGATAGAGGAAAAAAAAGAGATTAAAAACATTCCTGAAATTAAACTTGTCACTATGCTGCTGTTTCTCTTAAATGAAGCAGTGAAAAAAAAAAGAGTGTGACGCGATGAGGATTCAGTTTTCACATTTTCAGGGTAGGGTGTCTCAGATTGTGTATGTTGGCCGATGATGCATGGGTTCTTTTAACGGGTTCGCAGCACTTTGGGTGAGCAGAATGCTTTTTTTTAATCGAAAAATGCCTGGCAATGACACGACCATTTTTTTTTGCAAAATCACAATAGAATAGAAAAGGCCAGGTGGATGATGGGCGAATGGAGATTAGATCATGGGCGTGTTGGCAAGAGGCACTCTGCTACGAATATCTGAGCGTCGTGTGATGCAACGTGTGGGAAAATACATTGAACACTGTTGATATTTGTACATTTGTCCATGCCATTAATAATCTAGTATTGTTGAGACAACCAGCCACTGCTGGGCAAGATAATTACAACTATCAATTTAAATCAATTTGGGCATATACAATATAATCTGACAAGGCATGCCGACACCCACTTATACTGACCACTGTGCACCACACAGCCACACACAATCATGAGGCATAAAGTGCAAGCAAACGTGCCTGTCACTAGTTGGCTAATTAAGTTATCAATAGACAACGAGAATATTAATTTCCAGAACAGACATGTTGGCAGTAATTAGACGTGTCCTTTCCCTCTGCGCCTCGTCCACGTTTGACGTTAGAGAAATGATTTGGAAAGCAATGTGGTGCCAAAGAGATTTCCCCCTGTAACCTGCTTGTAATCTACTTACATTCACAGTGGCTGCAGGAAATAATTGATATCATCTGCTTTTATTCACCCTCTCGCTTTCAAGTTCTCTCTCATCCCTGTTGTACACAGGTCAGTAGCACATAATTAACTTCATAACAGGGGACATTATTTTGCGATCAGTACTTCAAATTAAAATAATTCTTGGGGCAAAGTCTGTTTCGGGCAGTTTGGGACATCTGTGGAACAACATCCTTTACATCGCTCAATGAACTATGCAAGACTGTTAGTTGGAAAGATGTGCTCAACTCCTCAGGGTGCAATCAAAGCACTATTTTAGGCGAAGGCTCTCTCTCTCATGATTTCCTTACGCTGCAGGAATTTGGAGCCCACCCGACTCTCCTTTCATGGTTTATTTGTTTCTTTCTTTCGAATGTCTCCTTTTCTTTCTATGTGACGAATGCTATTGAAATGCAAATATGTCAGCTGCAGGACAGATCCCATGGAAGAGAGACGGACAGGATTTCAACTCCATTATAATCTACTTCCACGAAGAAGCCCAAACAAACCCAAGTACCTCACTGCAGATTATATGAAAAAAAACCTCTTGAAGTGAAGGGTATCAACATTTACCTTCAGTGATTACCCATAGATGAAAACATGGCACTGATGAAGACGGTTCATAGGTCACAAAATAAGATCACTCAAACAGTAGGAATCCCACAGTTGGCAGTTGCTCCCTGTGCTGTAAATAAAACCCACAAAAACTAAATGAAAATGACTCAGAAATGGGGCTACAGCGAAGTGTGAAATAAAACACCATAATTACTCTTGTATCCCAGGCACAGTTTCACAGTCCTTGCTTTAGCACAATATTCTATACACCGAGCATGCCAAAATAACCCAAAGGCAAAATTTTCTTGTACATTTATCTCCCCGTGAACTTCAAATGGTTTCTTTAGCCCACAGGCCTTTCAGGAAAAGAAGTATTCAAACTCTTTCTCCCACAATGCTTTGGTCCCACCGTCACAGCTTCTGCTGTGCTGACACACCTTTCCAATAATCAAGGATGTCATGCAGGTCCTCGCCTTTGGCGAACTGCACCTTTTTTCGAAGGGCATTTCCGGCTGTCACATAACAGGCCTCATCACGCTGGCCTTTCCGGTAGGGACGGAAGCGCTCCCAGATGCGCAGTGAGCTCTCTGAGGAGTACTCTGGGCTGGAGGAATAGCCAGAGTAACTGGAATGGTTGCGGGCAGGCGAAAGCTGGGAGTAAGATGCTGCATCCCTCCTTGAACGCGTCAGAGGCTTGAGGAATGAAACCCTCTGAGCTGGGGAGCCCTGGTGGGAGCCTTCATAGTAGAGAGCTGGGACAGAGTGGCGGTGCTCCGAGCAGTGGTAGTCCTGCTGCACCTCCAGCTGCTGCTGCTGCTGCTGCTGCTGCTGCTGCTGCTGCTGCTGCTGTTGCATTTGCTGCTGCTGCTGTTGCATTTGCTGCTGTTGATGGTAATGGTGTGGCTTTTGACTGTCCTGATGATGGGCACCAACACCACCACTGTCGCAACCACCGCCACCCCCTCCACCACAGCTCCCACTCCCCACTAAAGGCAGGCGCTCTAGGGGCTCCCCACATCCCAAGGGACTGGCCCTGTCTTGGTACTGCTGCTGTTGTTGATTACATGCATCTGGACTCCTAGGTTCAGGAACATCCAGGCTATACACCCTCGCTGCTCCACGGTCCCTGTCCCGACCCATGGAACTACAAGAGGTGGTGCTGCACTGTTTCTTGACAGCATTCACAATAACCACAGCTGCATCTGCACTCATTTGTCGCTGAATTGGACGTACAGCAGTGGCTGGAGGAGGGGGCCTGTAGGGGGGACTGATGACAAAGCCACCACCACTGATCCCTGGGCGCTCAGAGAGAGGGGCATTCAAGGCAGGTAGTGGAGGTGGTGGGGGTATTTTGTTAGGAGCTATGACTTGGCAAGTCTCTGTAACCCCTTGGGAGAGTGGGATTAAGCCACGAGTAAGGGCGGATGCACTGGTGGGGGGAGGAGAGGTGGGATTGGAGGAGGCTGTAGGGTTAGTAGAGGCCCCAGAAGCAGCAACTGCTGCATCTAATTTCAGTGCATCAATGCAGTTGTTGATAATCTGGTTAACCTTGTCTACCTCCATCGCAATGGTGGATATCTCTGATGCAGAGCCATGGCCGTCATCATCGGAGTCATCCCCAACATCAGTTCCATCATCGTCCCTCAAGTCTTCCCCCCTCATCCCTCCATGCCCACCATCTCCTACCCCTCCAGTTCTGACATCCATATAGTTTCCTTTACTTGTAGACATGGCCTCTGAAAAGGCAGTGGCCATCTTTTCCACTTGTGGGATACAGGAAAGTCTGGAGGAACTGGTGTTGGCTGAGTGGAGCATTCCTGAGCTGGAGGATGCGGACATGGGAAGTTTGCCACCGTGGTGATGCTGATACTGGTGATGTTCTCTGGACTGCTCCTGGAGCTTATGGACTGCCGATGGATCGTTTCCCACTGCTGCTGCCACCTCGGGTCCATAGCGCATTTCCAGTATTGTTTTCTTGACACAGATCGACTTCTTCTTCTCATCATGCCTCCGCTTCTTACGCAGACAATAGTAGACAACGCCTAAAACAATGAGCATGCCAAAAAGGCAGCCCACAATAGTCATTATGTAGTGAGTGGTGGTGGAAGGTGTGGGGAGCATGTCGTCTTGATTTTGAGCCCGAGTGGAAAACTGGAGGCAGGTGTGGTTATAACGTTGAGAGTTGCGAATGGATCCTACACAAAATGTGTAATTGTTGTGCGGCTTGAGCTTGTTGAGGGTAATCATCTCCTTCTTGTTCTTCAAATTCATGACATCAGACACGAATGTCTGGTTGTATTGGGTCAGAATATACATTTTGCTGTAGGGCCTTGGAATCTGCACAAGGAGAGAAGCTGATGACAAAGAGACATGATGGAGCTTGATGCTGGGAACACTGGGTTCAGTAGACGATGAAGAGGTGGTGGGCTGGTGGTACGGCCCGGCACCACCAAACATCTCTGGCCCCATCCCGGAAGAACCATCCATATCTGGTGGGAGAGAGGTCATCCCTGGAATCATAACTCCATCCCGGCAGTGATGGTTCAATATGTTTTTGGCATTCCGACCAGCATGGCCAGCAGCTATAGGACTAAGTAAGGGGTAGCCAAACATCTCTCTCGGTGTCTCGCACTGGAGACGGTCATAGGTGTGTGTGACGTTGTTGAAGGATTCCAACCAGGTTAGGAAGCTGTAAAGATCGCATCCACAGTGGAATGGATTTGCTGCCAGCTCACACACCATTAGCCGCATTAGAACAGTGAAAGTGGATGGATCAATGCGGGCAAGTTTGTTGGATGACAGGTCAATGCTGCTTAGGCTAGGGCACTCCCAGAATGCATTGCTGGAAATTACCTCAATGAGGTTGTGCTGGAGGAAGAGGCATTGCATGCGGCCCAGGCCTCTCATCATGCCCTCAGTTAAGTTTGTCAACTTGTTGTAGCCCAACTGTAAAACCTAAAGAAGACACAGAAGAAGAAGTTTTAGGGTGTGGTTGATTTTCTCACTGTTGTGATTTCAGTCATAACAAATGTATTACAAAAAATACAAAAGGTTAAAGGTTAAGGCAAGACACCGCAGACGGGAAACAATATTTTCATGCACGGGGAATTTTTGAGATCTTCAGTTATTTTGCCTCCTTAAAATGTTGTCTTGGACTAGTGAAAAGAAAATTGATATTTTACAATACATATCTTTAAAGGCAGTTTTCTCACAATTAATTTGTTCTCATACTCTAAGCCAGAAATCTCGTACACTCACATAAATGTAACTTTCCCTTGTTACTGTACTTTTATGGTTATTGACAGTAGTTTTTAATTCAGGGAGTGATTGAGATCAGACAAACAAAATGATCCCGGTAAAAACATTTCACTTCAATATGTCAACAAAATCTGGCTTTGTCCACTGTGTAGATATCTGTTCTGTGAATGTATGCAAATGAGCAAATATTTTACTATATAATACTTTATCAGCATATTTACACATACAAATTAAAAATAAATCTTGTAGTGACTTGGAATGTGGCATGGTGATATCTATTAATTTCTCAAATTTATCAGAGTCCTACTTAATTTAAAAATAAACCAGTATCATACTCATGCTCTAGCTAAGTGACAGGGTTAGGTTCAAACATGTTGCGTTTTCCTGCATTAAACATTTCCCCGTCCTACTCCCTTCACCTGTAGGTTGGCTTGTCCTGCGAAGGTTCCATCCTCAATGTAGCTGATTTCGTTTTTGGTCAGGTTGAGGTCGGTCAGATTGGTGAAGCGGTACATGGAGCTAAAGAGCACGGCTTTCAGCTTGTTCTCGTTCAGCCTCAAGTCGTGGACCGTGTTGTTGATGTGCTGCGGGATGGTCTCGTAAGGCGGCTGGTTCTGACTGCAGATAGCCAGCCACACGTAGCCTTTGTCCCCCTCAATGAGCCAGCAGTCTCCGCTGGCCATGTCGGGCAAGTAGGAGAAGAATAGGAGGGAGGGAAGAATAAGCAGAATGGGGGTGGTAGAAGCACCTTGCATGATGCCCGAAGTAAAGAAGAAGAAAGAACAGGAATCCGTAATTATTAAGGGGAGAGAAGTGGGGGGGGGGGGGCGGGCAGGTCAAGGTAAAGATTGAGTTTTCAGGAGAGAGGGAAGCAGCACAGGCTGAGAGGAAGGATTTCCCAAGAGGAGGAGGGTCTGGGGTCAGGTGTTGGAAAGGGGCGACGGCTTCACAGTAACAGTCACAGCTTTATGGTCGTCATGGTGATTAGCACGGGACCCATGTGAAGTCATATCTTGTCGGGCTGCGATGTGGGGTGACACAGCTTGTCCTCATACTCTCTGTCTGTCGACTTCAGCTGCGAGTGCTTCAAATGGAGGGGGTCTCGGAATGATGGTGAGTCTGTGGAGGAGATAAGAAAAAAGGGACATAAGAAATGTGATATTACAGATATTATATTATTTATAGTATTAAAAGAGACTCTTTGCACAAAACTAATGGAGGATGGCAAGATTGGTTGTTAGGTCACAATCCCTGTGGATCATCACTCTAATTGACTGGGGCCATTCTGATGCTGGGAAGGTTTTTGGGACACGTCCTCACTTGTATTCCTCATTGGGTGTTTCGGCCTCCACTGAGGCAGGCCCACTGAATAACAACTCTTGTTATTGGATGATAAACGATCTTGCATCATGAATTTAAATGAATGCTAATTTGTTTGTCTTGGAATAATCTTATTCAATGACCCTGCAGGTATCCCTAAATCAATTTCAACTCTCCTCTGGACTTGCACACCGTTTTCTTCTGGTGGTAAAATATGTACAAAACATTTTGCAAGTCCTTGCACTCGGTCATTTCCTCCTGGATCCGAACCTCGTAAGGCTAACCGAGCTTTGGCAGGTGCTCGCGTACACGTGCCGATCTCTCACCAGCCCTCAAACGGCAGCAGTAATCACCCAAATGCTGACAGCACATTGTCTCCACAGACATTCCTGGGTATGACACTATCCTGCCAAACCTTAAGCTCTCTATCCCATCTGCATGTCATTTGAGTAGCAGTCAAGTGTTTACATAAGGAGAGGATTAGCTGCCTGTTGCATCATGACAGGCATTGTCCTCTTGCCAGCTCAGCAGCCGAGGGAAACACACAATTACACACATATTATACAAATCTGGACACTAAAAGCGACACGTGTCCTCAGACAAAGGGCTACATGTGTAGGCGCACACGCGTCTTCATGTGAGAGTGTGCGTGTATGTGCACGTGGTTCTCGTGAAGGTAGCCGGGTCACAGCTATGGATTCTGCGCTGCACACTAATGGGATGATGTCTATGACACTTTGTCCATCTGCAACTTCCCTCCCACATCTCTGTTTAAGGTTGTCGTGATTCCCATCTTCATTCCATGAAACCAACCCAGAAAATCTCCCTCCTTCTTCCCCCGTGCTCCAAATTCAGACGTCTCTCTAATTCCGACAGAGAATTGAACTCATTCCAGTCTATTCCGGTCCAAGCTCCCCAGAGCTGCCAGCCGAGAGTCAGGCCCATCCTATTTCGCCGATCTATTTATTGCTGGAGAAACTTCTACCACCTAAAGTGTGAAACGTTACATTATCATGCAGGTTTAATGACCTTAAGCACCTCCTGCGTTAGTTGTCTCTTCTTGTTAGGTATAAACAGGGCAAAGGAGGATACAGGAAATGTTGCCAAAGTGGTTTCTAATGCTGGCGTGTGACAGATCGATATAATCTGTCTGGATATGAAGCAGAAGCTGCATCAAAATGTGTATATTCTGGTGACAAGTACACAGCAGGAAAAATTGGTGTGAATGCACTTGACCATTCGATCAACCGATCCTCAATAGCGCTCAGTGATCTGTTTGATTTGATTTTACTGCCGTTCAGTGTCTGTTCTCCACATGAGACATGATCTCATTTGGTGCTCCACATACTGAACTCCACAGGGTTTACATGTGGGAGGCCGGAAGCACAGAAGGTCTGCATGTGTGCGTGTTTCTGGATATGATTACATAATTAGGAATATGGGACATGCGGCGCCTGTCTCGTATGGGAAAGAGCGTGACTCATAACGCTGGTCCACTTGTAGGTATGAACATGTAGGATGTATTATAAAACTTTTTTCCCCTGCACTGCAGCACATCATTTCCCACTTGTGGAGCAGCTCCACTCATCTGACCTCAGTAGGCCACAGCAGCAGGAGGAGTAGTTCAGATCATGCAAATAAACAGGTGAACAGGTGGGAAGCTGCAGGTGTTCCACTGTCCTACTTACGCGTTCTCCAGGAAAACACCTGATTACACAAATCCTTCTTTTCCCAAAAGCCTCATCTTGTACGTTTTGATTATTTTCCTTTGAATGCCTACTCTTGCTCTTGCACATACACACACACACACACACACACACACACACACACACACACACACACACACACACACACACACACACACACACACACACACACACACACACACACACACACACAAACACAAACACACATTATATCCCACTTAATCAGACCCATCCCCTCATGTAATACAGATTTAGGTTATTCAATACATACAGGCTCATATTGATCCTCACGGTTGCCATGGAACACACTCGTGATTGACAGTGCCAATTAAGCCTAACGATAGCAGAATGGGATGTTGTTGGCGTTCACATCAAATCAGCGCGTCTCTTCCGCTTCATTAGCCACAAAGATGAAACTCTCCTTCCGGAAATTCTATTAGCCTCCAAAATGAACATCGACTGTGACAGGTGCTGGAATTGGAGAGGGTCCACATCTCTTCTATTACCAACACGACTCTTGGAGCCGGGCCACCGTCGGGCCCAAATGTAAATTTGTTCAAAAGGAACCCCTTGTGCTGCCGGCTGCATAGGACGCTGTCGATTTGATTTGTGTCACCTGAGATTTATACGCACCAAACGAGCCGACACCCGAAAGCAGAAAGAGGCAGATTTATGAACGTGCAGGGCACAGTTTTAACTGCACCTTTCATTCAACTCACAATTCGTTTCTAATTAGCGACTGATTCACTCAGGCAGCTGCTCATTTTACAATCGGACGAGGAGTTTTTTTTTTTGTCTGGAATTGAAGAACCTTGGAGCTTTATCTGAGACAAGGAAATCAAATTATGGGGATTTCTTAATCAATAAAGCCATGATGTTCTTAAACATTATCATAATTATTATTGATGTTAGGATGCTCAACACTTGTTTTTAACAGGGATCGTTCTGTACAGGCACTCGGAGCCACGACACCTCAGTGTCTTCTCTATCTAAGGGATTTAAAAATAAATGATGACAAAAATAAACAGTGAGAAAACTAAAACCAAAAAAATAAGGTTTGACAGTCTCTTAGGACAGATGACTCAAAAGTAAAATACCTTTGTCATATGAACGTTGTGACTGTCATCAACTTATTTTCACCTCGAATACTCTTTTGAAACCGCGGATCAAAACAACCACTTCCACAAAATATAAAATTCCATAAATGTGAAAATGACTGTCACTGAGTAGAGCCTGGTACGCAAGAAAACATGGTTTCCATATCAATCACGTTTCGCTTGAAGCAGTTTTCCCCCCAAGGCGACGCTAATTTACCCATCACGCTTTCAGTCAGTTCATCATGATGCTGGAGAGAAAACTGATTTTATTCATTTCACCATGAGTCAGAGGATTTTAAACAGACTTAAAAGATGAATTTAAAGTGGGTACGCTTTGCAATTCAACTGCCGAGTGCAACAAGAAGTAATAAAAATGACAATGAAAAAACAAGTTTCTCTCGGCAAACACTTATTGAAACAAATATATTCTCAGTGTGTTTCCATTCAAGCGAAAAAACATATTGCTTCTTTCTTCAATCAGCTCAAGTTAAAAAAGGGACTGGAAACGACGATCCCCTCTGAGTATCCTCAGTCCGATGTCACGACCTGGAGTGAATCCTATTTTTATTCACTGCAGTGAATTTGGGGCAGGCTCGGGTCACCATGGTAACCGCTATACCAAAGTGGGTGTGATGGGGTGGTTAGCTGACGGCTCAGGGTTTTTTTTATGACAGTGGAGGAAAAACAGTACGTCGGAGCTGTCAGTCACGCACAAACACAAACTCACACAGTCAAACTATCTAACCTCGGCTATCCATCGTCAGTATCCACACGCAGCTCAGTCCGCTCTGTCACTGCAGGTTCCATTTTTTTTAGATCTTCATGCGCAGGCTTTACAGCATCATGTAAACTTTAAATGGGCGGTGGTAAACACACACGGGAACACACACAGAAACGCAAAGTCACAGTCGCTGCACTTTTTTATTCCTGAACAGGAGCAGGAGGAGGAGACGTTGACAGCTGTTGCGGAAGAAGTGTAGGACTTGGATTATTCCCCAAAGACATATTAGGTCAAACTCTGGAAGCATGTAGATTTAAGTGTGTGTGTGTGTGTGTGTGTGTGTGTGTGTGTGTGTGTGTGTGTGTGTGTGTGTGTGTGTGTGTGTGTGTGTGTGTGTGTGTGTGTTTATGTGAGGCTCAAGCCCCAGGGTCCGACGTTGTAAAGGGCCTACGAGGCCTCGGGGCAAAAATAAATAAGATTGACAAGGAGAGGAAGGAACCATGATTGACTCTCTGTGGCACGTCCGACACTAAATGTCACTTCTACATTACGTCGATATCATCTACGACTTTCCCGTCTTTATTATCCTGTCAACTTTTTGATTCCCCGGCTTGAGTCTACGCTCAGGAAAAAAATAAAGTCGAGCTAAAAGTGCAAAAAATGAAAGAAAGAAAGTCTGACAGGAGACACAACAATTCCCAAGGTGACACGGTATTTCAGAACAGCAACCCCCCCCGAGATGCAGATGACCGAAAACATCTCCAGTGAGTGGGCAGCAGCTCTTTAGGTAATAATTAAGGAGCTTGACAGCATTTGCAATTTAACAAATAATGACAGGCCCCGTTCCAATTGCCTTCATCACGTGCAATTCCAGATACACCAGTTATGAATTTGAGATTTAACTGTCCCACAACAAAATGTCTGACCAAAGCGTCTTCATCGCCCCCTGGTGGCTGGCAGTAGTATAGGTCCTAGCTATGATAGCGGTTCATAGATGGACAGAACTTTCTTTTAATTTCTATGATTTCACGAAAAACAATCAAACTTGGAAGGATCGGGTACGGGTCAGGTAAGTACCCATTCAAATTTGGTGCCAATCCGGATCAGGGGGGCTGATCCAGAAATTTATTTGAAACTTTCTTTATTGCAACATTTTGACTGTTTCTGCCATGAATGATTCATAGACCTTGATTCATTTTAAAATGACTGTTGGGCCTTGGCAGAGGTGTGAGCTCTACCGAATGAAATTCTAGTTATATCTTTGACGCAGTAAAAACATTAACACCATAATTAACAGATGAGACTGACTTGGTCAAGTGTGTATTTGCGGGACCTCACTAATGTGGTTACACACTGCGATCACCGCTGTCGCTCCAAAAGATGGCAGCAGATTTCTTGGCTTCATTTGTGGATGGTGGGAGGAAGTGGAGGCACGTCCTCCATCTTTATTTACGGTCCATAGCTGACCACTGACCAGCATTAGATCATTTCACATGGTAGAACTCACACACGTCAGTAATGCTCTGACACATAATGGTTTATCTTAAGGCGCGTTTTTACTGCAGGATGGATCACAAGCGATCAAGTCACTGGGACTTTATGGGATTAGATCACACATTCAGCCTCAGTGCTGCAGTAAAAATAACTTCACGCTCCTATAAGACGTTTACAACAGTGTAGGTGGAATATGCATTGTTTCTTTAATTGCATTTGTATTGAAGGTGTGTGTGTGTGTGTGTGTGTGTGTGTGTGTGTGTGTGTGTGTGTGTGTGTGGTGTGTGTGTGTCCATACAGCGTTTTCGTCTGGCAGAAAAGTGCTGGCAGGGCTAGTGGGAAGTCGTGCCATGGGTTTTGTTTCTATGACAACAATATCTTGAAAATGTTTCACCACCCGATAGACCGGCATCATCCCTTTTTTTTTTATTACTCCGTGTTTGACATCTGTTTTTTCATTTTTTTTTTCCACCATAAGCACCGACTGGAGGATGCCTGGCATTATGAGCCATGGAGTAAAGACTTAAGTTGATGCCTTGTGTGTTGATTACACAGCGAACAACACACTTATTCAGGGTCTGAATCTGCTTCCATGAAATGGGCTTTCCTCTCTTTGTTGGGATGGTTCTATCTGGACAAACACGGCTCGGTACAGACAGACGACACGCGGCCGGGGCTCATTTTTCTTGGTAACCAGGGTGACGAGGAGCCACAGTGACAGCGTCAGCGCCTCGTCGGGAAAGTTCAGAGATTTCCAAGCAGAAGCGCCAGGAGCGGCCGCACAGAGAAGGCAGAGCGCTCTGATACCAGGACGCTGGATGCACGGGTTTTTTCTCTAAGTGGCCACATGCAGATGCAGAAAAACAGCTGGCCCTCAGAAAGCAAGAGTCTGTCTTTGTTTACAGCGACATACAGTTTTCCTCCATGGAATTTGACTGACAAAGTGTTCACCACAAACAAGACAACACTCCTTCTCCATCTTCCTCTCTCCACGCTCCCTCTCTCCCCCCTCCACCTTTTTTTTTTCTCAATCTCAAATCCCCTAATGTCCTTCCGTTTGTCTCTTTTTCACTTCCTTCCCTCCGGTCCAGGCTCGTTCCCTGGAGCACAGTCAGTGTAGTGCAGAGAAGTTTGGCCTGTGTGAGCGAGCACCGTTTCCACTCCACTTCACACGGGGCTTAGAGATGAGACAACACAACTACAGACAGACGACGCTCCTCGGCGAGCTTCACCCTGTGTACATGTGAGGGGAACAGATGATTTCTCAGTGGCCATGAGAGCAACCTCTAAAAGCAGCTGTACTACTTTGCGAAGCACCGCTGAACACGATGATTTAAAGATACATATTTGTTATACAGAGTGTCCATTATACTGGATACAGTGCATTTCATTTACAATCTGAGTCTATTCTATATCAAATGTTGCGTATTACGTATTATTACTTTATATCCGCCTCAAACAAGGAATTATTTGTTCCGAAAGTATGATAGAAGATATAAATAAATGAGGAAGATGAGGAGGAGAAGGCAGAACGAGAGAATAAAGGGAGAAGAGAGAGGCCAGTGGAAAAGACAGCTGAGACAGATCCGACGAGGCGCTGCATTTGATCTTCGTTTCCTTCCAGGTCTTCTTTTTTATTTAGTATTTTTTTTAAACAGCCGTAAAGAAAAGAGAAAGTCACACACGCTGAAAAACAAATCACCTTGGACGCACCGTATTATTAGGAGGAAGATCCATGCTGCCCGACTTATGAGAGGGAGGCAGCCGAGCGGGCGGAGAGAGTGAGATGGACGACAGAAAGGAATGAAAGGTTTGATCTCTCAGGTTAGATCTATAATTCATGTTTGCCTTGAGAAGATCTTTTCAACTTCTCTCTCCGGTATCTTTTTAAAATTTTTTTTTTACCCCAGTCTTACTTTTTTCTCTCTGTCCTCCTCGACCTTCTGTCTGCGTTTCTATATTTGTTTCCACTTGCTGACGTTTAGACCACTGTCGTTTACGGCTGCTCATGCATGACATCGTATCCATTTCCTAAAAGCCTCACAGGAAGAGGAAGTGAAGCAATAGAACGTCTGGGGCTAAATGGAGCAAAGCACCTAAGCCCCCCCTAACTGACCACTATATCACTACTACCGACATTATTTCTCATCCACCCCAAAAGATTAGGCAAATGCCAGTGGACGTGGTTGAGTGGTGATGAATTGAACTTGGAGGGTTTCCAGCTGAGAACGAGGCAGATCCTACTCAAGTTGAAACTCAAGAGCAGTTACCGCAACCAAGAAGATCGTTTTTGAAACGAGCAAGCACCGGATTAGGGGAAAAGCGGAAAGAATAGGTGGAGAGGAGCAGGACGGGAAATGATGATGAAGATGGACAACGCTAGTCCACTTCCTCCCCCTATCCAGAAATGAAGCCAAATTATCCCAGATACAAACGCTGCCATCTTGTGGTTTGGAGCCATGGTAGTGAGGTCAGAGCAGTACAATACAACCATCCTCGAGAACATTTATAGTTTGGTCCGTGTCCCAACCACTAACACGGAGGAGGCCGGATTTATAGCCTATACTGTCCTGTAGTCCATCTTTACAACCATTCGGTGCTTCAGGCAAAAACAGAAATTGGGTGACGTGAACAACAAAGAGCAGTGCAGCTCCTCGGTGATTGAGGTCAATGAAATGTCAGATTGCAGCCTCGGCAATAACGTCATCGAGGGCAGAGTGGAATCACAATCCCGTGGTAGATAATAATACAACAATGTTCTTTAGAGTAAAATCATGTATTAACCTGCCTGAGCAGATGTGGAGAAAGGGCAGTCGAGACCTATTTCCAAACAGCCGCATCTTAGATGGATTCAAATCCACGAAACACGAGGCACCACCTACTGAAAATGTATTATTGACAAAGGAGTTCCTTGGTAATAGAATCTGATCCTCAGAAATCTGAACAAGTTGAAGCTTCCAATAAGTTATTACAAGTTTCAGAATTGGGGAAATGCATAATTTATAATGAAAAAGGTAAATCAGGAAAAAAAATCAGGTGTCCCGATTTTTCAAATTGACGGAAAGTACATATCTCTGTAAAGTTTCAGTAAACAGATGTCAACACGTAGCCATTCGCTGAAGCTGATCACGTTTGACATAGTTATCAATCGATGCCTGTCATGTTGTCTTATTAGGGCATCTGATAGATAGAGATGAGAAATCTGAGCAAACTGATCCATGTTGCATGAGTTACATTTCTGTAAATGAAATGGAAAATGACTGTGCAGTGGATAAAGTAAAGCCCCCATCAGACAGGATTTATCTCCAGGGGGGAGGATGATGACTTTAATATTGCATATGCAGATCAGTATTTTCCCATCAAAGTGCATATGGTGTTATATCATCCTCTTACATGCTATGGTTATTTTTAAAATTCTAGAAGCCCAGTGTATTTAACTACCTGGGACCTGTTAAATCATTTATTATCTACCTCGTTTGTGTAGCAATTTTGTGAATCTGCCAGTTTTGGGCCAATGAGACGCTGGGACTTGGGTTAGAGTTATTGCTTTTTGCATATAGGAGGAATACATGTCTTGCAAGCCCACGCCACAGGAAACAGTTGTTTGTTATTCATCAATTAGCGTGTGAATATTTTTGACGAGTACGAATTGTATCGTGCGATTGTTCCAGTGTTTTCACACATTCAGGATTGTGTTAAAATCCCTGTCATCGCCTCTTTCTGCTGCAGAATCCACAATCACAAAATGTAGGCCTCAGGAATATGCCCTCCATCAAAAGAAGAGAACAAAAATGGGTTACCAATAAAAGAAGAACACCTTTTCGTGACAGATGACAGTGCACCATGATAACTGCAGTCTCAAACACGTGTTTCATGTGATACAGACCCAGAGGTTTAGCTTTGCAGCATTCAGACATCTCACACCTACTATGGATTATTCTGCATCTTGTACAGTGTATTGATTTTTTCCTCTGGTTAGAATGTCACAAAGGTTTTTCCATTTGCAGAAATTTCATAGATTCATATTTGCTAACATGAACTCTGACAAAACACGCTCACAATCTGTTAAAGGAGAACCGCTCTTCCTCCACACACACACACACACACACACACACACACACACACACACACACACACACACACACAGACACACACGCATACATTGTGGGGGAAGCTGTGGGTTAAGCGTATACCGTTTCTGACATTCAAGATCACCAAGTTCAGCCTCGCTCTTGATCAAAGCACTATATATGTGCCGCTATCAATGCATCTGCTATCCTCTGGCCTTCCCACTTGCACCAGTGCCGCTGTCATGGCAACAATGCATCGATGCTGCAGGCGGGAAATCCCAATCGCTCTTGATCACCGAGGAGCATGGGAACCAATGATGCATAAAACATGGACGAGGCAACGCAGGGGGAATTGAGATAGAGAGGCCAGAGAGAGAGATATAAGTAGACTTCAAGTTGGCAAGAAGAAGGAAGTGAAGAAGGAAGTGATTGGAATAAAAGAGAAAGGCTTGAAGAGTAAAAGCAACTTGAGATGGATGAAGGGAATAAATGGGGAGTGGATGATAAGGAGACTCAGGGTGAGAGGAGCAAGACTCAGAAGGTGACGAGAGAAAGAACATTTGAATTCTCTGCCTCTCGCTTTTTTGACCGTTTCCTGTCAGTTCCTCACTTGTGTTTTTAAAAATGTGTCCAAAGTCTGTCTATTTCCATGTGTGTGGGAACCTGAGCACATGGTCATCGAAAATCATCTCATTCATCCGCTGCAACGTCAAACCCAGCTCATCCATCTAGACTCCAGATCGTTCACTTGACAAGGTGGTGCAGACGCCACAACCGAGTTCTCATCCTCATCTGAACCCAGATGATTTACTGCTTTTACCACAGGTCCACAATTCCTGCCCACCCGATGCCTGTCTCTGTCAGCTGTTAGCAGTTTGTATTACTAATCTCCAGCCGGGCTCCAGACTTTTGGCCTCGCTTTGCTGCCTTCACTGCTCTGTCGCTCTCTCAGACCCCCCGAGCCAAAGCCAAACCCCAAACCTCTCCAGCCAAGCCACAGCCGACCACATGCAGAGTTGCTTTTAAGAATTGTTCCCCGACTCCTGCTCTGTGTTTGCATTTGGGTCCTAATTTGAACAGCCGTACCAGAATGATGACTCAGCAGTAACTGCTTGCTGTGCTTACAAACTGGAGGCATCACAATCAGATTCATATCTCTTTCTGTGATGACTCGCACAGAACTGAGGTTCATTCACTAACCGTTTAGCCAGCAGCCATCATGGCCGACTTGATGTGCGTGGAGTGGAGCCAGGCGTAAAGTGTTTAATCCCGTTTAATGTAAGAGTTTGATTAGTTTTGCTTTTCTGTGATGAGCGGATGGATGGACGGATGGAAGGATGGATGAATGGACAAATCACAGATGGCCTGGAACTATCCTCCGGGGGAAACAGAAATCTCGTCCTTATTTTTTGGGAACTATACCAACGGCTCCTGTTTTAACTTCTCTGTGGGTGTGTGGTGTGTTGTGTGTGTGTGTGTGTGCATTTCAGTGAAAGCAGACCTACAAACCCACTTGGGAGGGCGATGTGCAGCGCTCACTATTTATGTGTGAGTCATGAATATTCTAGATGCCTAACTGCATCCCACATTGTTGAGGATTTCCCTCGGCAAGCCTGAAGGGAAACCTTGATAGAGTCGGAGGAGGAGGAGGAGGAGGAGGAGGAGGAGGAGGAGGAGGAGGAGGAGGACAGCGATGGAGCGAGAGGGACGAAGAACAGGTGAGGAACACTGTTTCAAACAAATGAGAAGATTTGCTTTGTGTTATAGAAGATTAATGTCGCACTTAGCTCAGCCCTGAGCTGTGTGATGAAAAAATGTCTCGAACATTGGGCGGCTGTACCTCAGGAGGTATGAAGTGGATCGGCGGTTTGATTCCCAGCTCCTCCAGTCCAAGTGTTCATGGGCAAGACACTGATATCCACATTTCCCCTGATTGGCCGTGTAATAAAAATGAATAAAGGCACTACAGTCCATTCACATTGCAAGGGTTGGAGGTTTGAAAACTTCATGCTCTTCACCAAAATGGCTCAATACGGCTGTGATATTTTCTGTGGCCAGTTCATTTCATTTCATTTAAGAGGCATAAATGTCATAAATATGCTCCGTTATGTCCTGAGCGTCCCAGAGTAATAAAATATGCAAGAAGAAAACTGGAAAAGGTTTAATGAGCAGTGAGTGATACCAGCATGTCGATCTTTTACAGGAGCAGTTCACCGGACTTTTACATTTCTAGAATTACGGATGCATTTTAAGATACAAGGAGCTTCCTGTCATTTAGTGACGTTTCAAATCACCTTCCATCAAATTTACTCCCCATAGAGGGAATTGGATTTTAAATATAACAAAAATCAAGTAAATAACAAAGAGTGTGCGTCATACAAACTGCATCAGCCAATGACCAATGTGCCGTTAACTATGTCTAAATATAGACGATCAGCTTGAAAAGAGCTGCGGCTGAACCTTGTATATTTGTATCGGCGTACACACCTGCCAGGCTGATGCAGTGCACGAGCAGGCGAGTGTGTATTCGACGCGCATTGAACAGAGCATGAAATTCCTGAACGAAGCATGGACGACATATCAGGCTGTTGTGCAACGTGCAAATCTCCAAACCGCTCGGGCCGTTAGTTCAGATCTGAATGTAGTAAATATTCCTGCCCGTCTCTGCAAACGTGTAAGTATCCGATTATGTACATGTATGTTATTTTTTTTTTCTTTGTGTAAATCCATTCAGTTGTAAAAAAACGTGTCAGGCATGTGTGAGCGTGTAAGAGGGTTTTCGGGGGCTGAGCCTGATCCCTGTCGTTTCCAATAAAGATGATTCAATTATCGTTGTGAACATGGAAACAGATCGGCGGCAGCACCGGATAGTCGCAAGAAAAAACTGGAGACATCTTACAGCCCAAACGCGGCATCAGCGGCATCGGCGGCATCCATTCATCTTCCCATTGTTAAGTGAGTAACAGGCGCTGTGGTGTGACCCTTTGATTTGCTGATCGTTTGGGATAAATGAATTCAGCCCACAGGACACTGACGTTTGACCGGAGACAGAGGATGAACAAACAGTGAGTCGAGTAAAGTGCTACTTTAGTGAAGAGGGACAAGTGATCGGCCGTGGCAGCGGCAGGAATTAGCATGAAAGATGTGGATTATTTACTCCATCATGCAGACGTGTGGAGGAAACGCTGGGACTGAGGAGACTAAAACACAACAATGATCAAATATCACAAGATGACAAATGACAAAATCGTTATTTTGTGTTACTTGATTTGTGTTACAAAATCACGCGTTTCCCGTTCTAACTTCAAACCCCCAACACATCAGCAGAGTCAGAGAGATGTTTTACTATGGAACAGAATGTACTTTATGCCCTATAGGGAAACTATCAAATGTTGAAAAACCCAATGAAAAGGTAGTAAAAAAAATGCCCCAACACCAGAAATGAATGGGTTCTTCCCAGACTCGTACTGCAGCCCTCCGCCAAGTTCATCGTAATCTGTCCCGTAGTTGTTTTTTACGTAATCTTACTTATAAACAAACAAACAAAACGGACAAGGGTGGAAACATAACCCCCTTGGCAGAGGTAACAAAAATCAATCTGAAACTTACACTGTCCTGTTTTTCGGCACAGACATCTAGTGTAATGAAATCTGTTTGTTTATTCCAATGTGTAGGAGTAGACAACTGCCTTCTTGTGCTGGTGGCTGAGCAGCAATTTGAACGCCACAACAGAGCAAGAGATCTGCAGCACTGTGATAATGAATAATGGCTGTTACACAACCCAGAGTACAACCATAGTAAACAAAGGCTTCATTAAAATGTATCAAATCTGTGAGCATCTTTCAAATAGAGCACGAGATGAACACACAATGATAAGAAGCACCAGGTAAATTAAAGGGGTGCGCTAAACCTAGTATATTGTGTGGTTTCTTCATTATGATCTGTATTAACTTACAGTAAGCATAATGTTCCACCGTGTGTGTGTGTGTGTGTGTGTGTGTGTGTGTGTGTGTGTGTGTGTGTGTGTGTGTGTGTGTGTGTGTGTGTGCGTGCATGTGAGTAATATGTCCTGCAGGCAGACAAGACTGGGTTTTCCACATGATGGCTCATTCATTCCAACATAAGATTCAGCTTAAGAAGAAAAAAGAAAACACCTTCAAATAATATACAAACAACCTCTTATTAGAAAATAAAGAATTTTAAAGCTATTTGAGGATTCAAGTTTTTTTTTGATGAATAGCTCTTTTACAGGGGAGGAAAGCAATGCACTGTGGGTAATATATATATCTTATTATCTCATATCTCATACATGTATAAATGTCTTCTCCACTGTGGTGTTCTCCCCAAAAGTGATGCCAAAGCGTCTTGATCACCACCTGGTGGCTGGCAGCAGTATTGGTCATAAATCCTTACCACTTCAAAGTATGTACCCTTTTCTACGACATGGTTTTGGTCATTTTCTGTAGTTCTTATCACCATTACTTCTGATATATGTTCAAGTGTTTATGTTTCTAGTAAGTTTAGCTGCTACCGCGGCTTCATCCCCCGATCACCGCACCGTGCAGACTCTGGCTCCAGACGAGCAAGATGACGGTGTTTGTATCTGGGATATTTGGGCTTCGTTTCACATGGGGGGAGGAAGTGGAGACGCCATCGTCCATCTCACAGTCTATGCCCAATTGCCCGAAGAGATGATGAATTCATTATGATTCAGAGTCGACTGTCAGCAAAGTGACTCAGTCTCACCACAAAAGATTTTTTATTTTTTTTTACACTTGTTATTAACTTACCAACCAAGTGCTTGGGGACTGACAGTTTATTATTCCCACTACATATTGATTCAGTTTATTAACCTATGACTCAACAGTGAATCCAGGCCATGAGTCACAGTCAGTAATAACGGCCTTATACATAACATATTACAACATGGGTCAGCTGATAGTCGGCGCTGGTTCACACATGCTAACACGTATGACTTGTTTACTTGTTACACAATACGAATAACACATGTATGCACATAGTGAGACTTCCTGCAGTTTCTTATCCTTCTCCTCGATGTTCTTCCTTTTCACCGCTTGTCTCCTCCCTTTTATTGTGACAGGAACTACTGATTGATTAAGACGTTTTTTTTACGACTCATTCTGATTGGAGAGAATCATTTAGGGACAGATGTGGACTGTGTAATAACGTAATAAAGAAAAGACACCTTTCCCTCGTATTTTTCAATTTCACTTTTCATATTTCATAGTAACTACAATATAATCGTATCTTTCTTTCTTCCAAACGTCCAGATTATAACTCAGTGGGTCGTAAGAATATGTTCAGGTAAGTAAACAATAATGCATTTCGTACAGCTCGCAGATGCTACTGTATAAAGAGCCAATCTCTAATAGAGATATTAATAGGAGCTGGTGAATGTATCCACTGTACGTAAATAGATTATTCACATGAACGTACAGTAAGTTTGAGCTTGACTTGTCGCAAGCTGCATCCCCAGTGTCAGGGAGCAGGTGTGCTTTCCTCAAAGCGAAATACCCTATCCTCCAGAGAGATCACATTGGCAGTCATGCAACAATGCAAGTAAAAGCAGCGTGTATATATATATATGTGTGTGTGTGTGTGTGTGGGTGGGTTAAGATTGTTTTCTGCACGTGCTTCAACAACACTTGCACGGCCAATATTAACATCCGAGCATGTGCACCTGAACTACTTAAAATGGAGGCATGCATGGATTTGAATTTTGTGTTCTCCCTTGACTGCACATTATTATTATTATTTTGTTTGGGGTGGGGGGGGGGGGGGGGGGGGGGTGATGCCAACAAACCCTCTGCACTGCTAAACTAGGGCACTGCCTGGCTGCGGGCAAAAAAAAAAAAGCAGAAAGACAGATAAGGGGGGAGAAGTGGAGAAAGTGAGGGGAGCAATGAGGGAGAGGACTAATGAAGAAATTACATAATGACATAAGATACCACGGAGTGAGTCACTTCCCTGCCCTCGTCTGAATGATCTCCTTCCGCGTGGCCGTCGCCCTCGATCGCCGATATCGTCACGTCACATTTGACACAGTGCACAGGTGTGCCCGGCCGAGAGAATACAGACGTGTCAGTGCAACAACGCACTGCAGCAGAATGATGACACGAGAGGTCTCCTGCTTGTGCTATTCACTTGTAAGCTGCTCAGAGTTAAGACCCTGAGCTCAGCGCCCGAGAATCAGAAATGTAATGATTTTAACGCCAAAAGGCCCAAGAGACATTCATCCGCATTCGCCATCTACTCCACATTAGTCGTGCTGATTCCACTTCTTTATTTGGAACCCTGGCACGGATGGAAATAGTTTGGTTTTTTTGTGAGTGATACTGCAGACTTAAGCATGTACAATGTATTACAGGGAATTTATACTTTGAATATTGTTTGTATTCACTAGAAAAGGGACCTGAACCAATTCACATTAGCCTCGCTGGTCGTTTCTTTGTGTTGCCTCTGTGGTAAGGGAAGTAGAGGGGGAAAGCCAATAAGACTCTATACGCTTCTTTTACATTCATGTGAGGACAAATCTGCAAACATAGTCACACAGTGATATATCACTATATCACTGTGTGATACCCAGCATGGCGTTTATGACTTATATCATGTCATGAATATCTGTCAGACTCTAAATATACTGTAGCTTTGGCAAAGGTTCAGTAAGGCAATCATTTTTTTTACAGCCAACAGTTCCATCATTTTTGCGGACCTGGTCATATTTAACATTATTTCGCATCCTTCCCTATTTTCAACTAGGCCTATTCACATAGCGAGAGGTTTGTCCATATTTACATAAAGAATTTAGGGAATTTTAGCAAGAATTGTCTAACCCCATCTTTCAACATTTTTTAAAAATTAGAACACATAATCATTCTCTCCCTTTTGAGCTGTTATCCGCATGAGTGGCGCATTAGCATTGTGCTCACAGTACAGATGCCATAGCGGCTCTGAAGTTACCAACTCTCGGGACTCGATAACAGATGTAAGACGAGCATGTTATGAAACTCATCGCTTCCTGTTAGATCTCGGTTAAAAGGAAAAATGTGTGAAACGCAGAAGGAGAGGGAGAGAGAGAGAGAGAGAGAGAGAGAGAGAGAGAGAGAGAGAGGAGAGAGAGAGAGAGAGAGAGAGAGAGAGAGAGAGAGAGAGAGAGAGAGAGAGAGATAATGGCTGTGTGTGAGAAAGATGGACAGTGAGAATTTATGGTGTGTGGGTCAAGCAAATCCGTCCCCATCAACAACCTGGAGACAGTGACAGAAAAAAAACAGGCACATTAAAATAAATAAGAGTTAAAGATAGAAGGAGAGTAGAAGGAGGAGAGAGAGGGAGCAGTGGGAGCAGTGGGAGCAGAGGCACTAGAGGATGGCAGGAGGGAGAGAGATAAGAGAGCTCTTTGTTTTTTCTCCCCTCTCTCATCTTCTCACTCGTGGCGACGACTAAACTCTGCCTCTGTCATTGCTTTATTCTCTGAGAAGACTCTCAGCGCAGAAAAGGGAGAGGGCAAGGCAGCGGGGGGAGAAAAAGCAGGACTGAGTCCTGAAAGTGATGAAGAGGGAGGAAATGGAGGATGTGGAGACTCGAGATAAAGACAGAGGGAGCAAGGGTGCAGGGGCAGAACACAGCATCGATGAAGGGATGTAATTAGTGAAGGAAGTGGAGGGGGGGGGGGGGGGGGAACACGAGGTGCAACGGCTTTAGATGAACAGAGGAAAAGGGGAAAAGAGGCCAACAGGGGGAAGGGAAAGGAAAGAACTTACACTAAAAACAGAAGCAAAACAAGATAAATGGATTTTCCAAGAGATGATACAGACGTGCTGTGAGAGTGCCACATGGATCGTCCCGGCTAATTGCAGGAGGTGTGCTGGTGCTGTGTGTTCCCACTGGAACCACTCTGGCCTCAACCGAATGCCGAAGGTGCACGGCACTAAAACACACGCTTTTACAAACACGCTTGGAAATGCAGGAGGGGAAAAATGTGAAGGCGACATCACTTAACACTGATTTCCCTGCATCTCACTTCAAAGAGGACAATAGCTGAGCGTGTGTGGTGCTGCAGGATTGTAATGGGCGTTCGCCAGCACGTTAGGGCATTAACCAGAAGTCGGTGGTTCGATCCCTGTCTCCTCCACTCCGCATTCGGAAGTGGACATGAGTTGTAAAGCGCTTTGAGTTGTTGATGAGACTGGGAAAATTCTGGAATACAGTCTATTCACCATTTAACTACATTCAATCAATCAAGTTTACCTACCAACATATAAGGTCTTTCAGGTTGAAGGACTAGTCATCCACATATAGTCTTTTGAAGGTCCATCCATCCATCATCTATCCATCCATCACATCCATCCATCATCTATCCATCCATCCATCCATCCATCATCTATCCATCCATCATCCATCCATCCATCCATCCATCCACACCACTTATCCTTGAGGGTGCCGGAGCAGGAGCCAATCCCAGCTGACATTGGACAGGTCGCCAATTTTCCAAGTAACCTAAACCTAGCTGCATGGGGGACGACACAGAAACACCGGGAGAACATGCAAACGCCACAAAGAAAGAACCCGGCTGAACTGGGATTCTAACTCATAAAACTCATCCAAATAAAATCCACGATAAATACTATTTACCCGTTGAAAGCCACCCATGTTAGCCTGCTCTTCCCCCTGCCGTCTCCCCTGATGTCCCTGAAGCACAGCCCCCCCCCCTTCCCCTCCCCCACTGTGAAGTGTATTATCTCACACCGAGGCTCTTAACTAACTGCTACTTCAGCCAATTAGCATCCTGAAAATGATGAGATTCGTCAGCCACAATTGCAGCTGCTGGAAGATTGCAGGCACGGACTGGAAAGAGACCCCGATTAGACGTATCTGAGACTCGCCACGCACCGGTGCTCTTTTAGCACCTGTCTCCCCCTAAGGAACTACAAGCGAGTGCTTCATTTGCTCTCTAATGTCAAGAGCCAAGACCGTTCAACATTTGCCACCCACCCACCCACTCACACCACACACACACACACACACACACTCAGGCTCACGGGCGTAATTCAAATTAAACAGAGGAGCTTAAATGATTACTTAATATGGAAGGTGTTGTGTCTGCGCTTCTGAGAAAAAAATCAACTAATGTTTTCGGGTTTTTTTTCTCTTTCCAATTGAAAGATGAAATTGATTCTGCACGGTGGCACAGTGGCCGAGCGGTTAGCAACGTCTGTGGAGTTCGCACGTTCTCCCCGTGTCTGCTTGGATGTTCTCTGCGTACTGCTGTGTGCGTACTTGTCTGGAGGTGTTTGAACGGCCGCTTGTCTCTGGATGCTGGTCCTTTGTCTCCAGGGTGAACCTCGCCACTCGCCTGGGATTGGCTCCAGCTCCCCCCCCCCCGAAGGATAAGCGGTATAGATAACCGATTGATTGCTGACCTAAGAGGTCTGAAGGCCTCTCAAGGAATCCTCTAGATTAGAGGTTTTTTTATGTTTCGTGTTAGGAGTCGTTTATCTCGTCTCGTGATAAGCGGGAAACCTTGAGACTCTGCATCTCATGAGGACGAACGAGCATCTGTTCCCTCCCGTTTGGTGAAACGCTGAAAGGCTTCTATCGGACTTTTACGCTTTTTTGGTTAGAGCAAGAATCTTCTCTGTGTACAGATCCATGTTGTAATAATATATATATATATATATATATATATTCCAAAACCAAATAGATATCAGTTAACTGTTAATGAGTTAAATTCTAACTGCACGGTCGCTCTCGACAAACGCTTTTATTTATTTTTTCCACTCCTCAACTGTCGGGCTATCGTGATCATGAGCCCACTGCGACCACCTCTCCTTGTTCTTCACTGACAAGCAATTAAAGCTGACATGCACGGCTGCCGGGCGCCACTGAACGGTCTGGTTGGCCGCGTCCTCTCAGACGCCCCCTCTCAACCGTTCACCTCCGACATTTGAACTTTCTCAGTGTAAGTGCCCCAGAACTGACTCTTCCCTTTTTTTTTATTTCTTGTATTCCTTCATATTTCATCCTGTTGCAGTTTGATGCTGCCACGATCTACTTCCCCCCCCCCCCCCCACAGGGCTCATTAAAGTTTCATCCAGCCATATCTTATCTCTCGTATGAGCCTCGACAGTATTTAATCCGGTTGGTAGTTTGAAATACACGATTGCACAGGCACCAGTTAATGATTTAGCTTATCCCTCCCTTGGTATTAGCGCATTCTGGTTAGACTGGTGGTGACAGAACCGAGCGGTCGCATCCTTCAGTATTTATGAAAACAAAAGTCGATCAAGGGAATTATCACACGGCTTTGAGTAGATAATTCAACACACTCAACTATGATACTTGAGGAAATGTTTGTGATATATTTTTTACATTCATATCCCTTAGAGAACGTTTGACATATACCACTCATACCAATGACTCTCCTCTATGCGTTCAGTTGTTTAATCAGTCTATTTAACACCAATTCAAATTCAATTTAAGCGCCAAAGCATAACATGTTAAGGGCGAGACCGTACAAACAATAGAGAAACCCAACAGTTCCCACACAACACATGCTGAGGGTCTCTCAGTCAAAACAATGACCAAAGAGCTAGTTTGATGACGTCATGAAGCAGCAGGGGATCATGGGAGTGTTTGTCTATGGACATTTTATAAAGAATTGTTACATATCATTTATTTTAATTTATGTGAAAGTACTGGATATCAAATGTGCTTAAATATTCACCCAAATTATAGAGGGCTGCAATATTCAATGTTTATAAGTGAAAATACTTCAGATTTGAAAATTAGAGGGGGAAATGATTCATTTCACAGTGTTATATAGTTTTAACATGTGGAATTTAAAAAGGGATATAGATGGATATGATGCACATGATTCGTATATTTCCTATTCCCAGCAGGCTCAGTCACAGGGACGCAGAATGAGACGCGGTCGGGCTTGAGCGCCTCCTGTGGCCGAGTGAAAGGGGACGTTAGCTGGTGTGACGTGGACAAGATGTCGGCCGTCTGGCAGCAAACCCTGATGATGTTGTCCTTGGTGCTTTCTCACAATGTGTGTGTGTGTGTGTGTGTGTGTGTGTGTGTGTGTGTGTGTGTGTGTGTGTGTGTGTGTGTGTGTGTGTGTGTGTGTGTGTGTGTGTGTGTGTGTTGAATAAAGCTCTTGAGTGTTAAATGTCCCCGGCAGTAAAGGAGCGCATTTATATTTTGATGAAACTTCTTCTCTATGTCTATATCTGAATTTAATTGTTATTGCTTCATCTTTTGATTCTACACCTTAACTTATTCGACTGCTTTGATTTTTTTTTTATAGTTTAACGAGAAACTACTGGGAGCATTATACTGCAAGATGTGAAAATTACAATTCTAAGAATCTTAACAAGTGGGAGGATACACACTGATTATTAAAGTCATAAAAACAAGCCATATGTCTGAGGTTGGGATTTATGATTTTCTTTCTTAATGATTGTTGGAGTCCTATCCATCGTCTCTTTTGTTAAAAAAGAAATCACACTGTAGCTGCAGTGGATCCCTCAGTTTAAGTCTAGGATTATATTTATTGATATTAAACACGCTGACAAAATACCCCTTATATGCACCAGCATGACTGTAACAAAATGCTTTACATCGTTTATGCAAAGGTGGCTATTATCAATAACTTTTAGATAATGCTGCACTTGTTTTTCTTCTAAATTACTGCTGGAAACTCGGTGGCGCTCAGTGTTAATTGCAACATACTTGGCTATACAGAGCAGTGAGGATGGAGCTATTGATTTTGCCTGGAAATACTTCATAGCCTTGTCAGATCCGAGCGTATACATGGCACTTAAGCCCACTGTTCTCTGTGCTTCAGAATCGTGGCCGCTCTTGTCATGTACACCCCTCTGTTCAGGGTTCGGTTAAGAACTGCAAATACCTGAGCCTGCGACGGCATTCACAAGATTCGCCGTCGTCCCCGGTGTTTGCTCGCCCCTCTGTTCATGCAGTAAATGGGTATTTCTGGTGTTCTTTTGTATTCGCACTCCTTTCCCTAGAAGAAAGCTCAAACCGTCCTGAGGCTCAAATAGGATTTGAAAACTCAGCCATAGAAGTTAGTAAACAAGACAGAATCCCAGACAGGAGATAGGACTTTAGGACTTTAGGAGGTAGAAAAACATGTTTTGGCCCAGATTTCACATGCAATATATTTTCATTTGCAAACTTTTTGCGAAATCATAACGAGTGCTATCAAATACCACATTCGACTTCACCGGCAACTGTTTTAAAAGTTCCTTTGCCAGTGAAAAGTTACATTTAGGGGATAATGTCTCTTGCCCTCTTTTCTTTCCGATGTCGGTCAGATGTTGAGAATTGGGTCATGGGCGGGGGAAGAGGGTGGAAGAGAAGCAGTGAAGGGGAATCGATAGCGAGTGTGGAACAGAAGGACGATCTGTGATTAGGAGAGAAAGTGCTACAGTAATGAGAGAGAGAGAGAGAGAGAGAGAAAGAGAGAGGGAGAGGGAGAGGAGAGGGAGAAAGCGAGAAGCAGGGAGAGAGGAGGACAGATGTTGGAGAAAGTAAATCATGATACGGTTTCCCCTGGGCTGCTTTGGAAATAGTAGGAGTTAGGATTTCTGCTCTGTCTTTTCTGACCTCTCTCTCTCTCTCACCATCAAGTTTTTTATTTCTGTCTCTCTCTTTTCTACCAAACACCATCCTGCAAGCCAAAGCAGGAGATCCAGTTCTTTGTGTCTAGCAAAGAACTGGAGACGGGAGACGGGGATCGAACCGCCGAACCCCGTTGATGCATGACCAACTCTATCCGCTGAGACGCAGCCGCCAAGACAGCCATCGCTGTACAGCATGTGAAACATCCAGTGAGACAATGGACTGATCAGAACTGATCCCACTGAAGCCAGAACCACTAAATGTCCAATTTTACATTCAAACGAATGGTCTAAAGCTGCTTTCTCACACAGTGTGGTTTCACTCCGGCTGAGTTTCTGACTTGGATTGTCTTTGAAGCAACTTTCAGGTCTTTACACCAACTTACCAACTGGTACAAAGTGCAGCCTGGGCTAACAGGTCGCTCTCATTCTAGGCTACCTAGATAGTGTAACCCTGACACGTTTCCCAGGTTTAAAATAACACCGGGGGTAGGTCTCAGACGACGCAGATCCTCATTTAATGCTCCAGTTTCATCTTCACAGCAATGTATGTAGGTGTGTGTGCTGGCGCGCATCTTAATTGAGCCGCAGCCACACACACACACACACACACCCATGCACACAAATTATGGCCCAGTAATAACTTCCTGTAACTCTTCTAAAAATACTGTATATCCAAACTTTTTAATAGCACATGTTCTCGTTTGAGCTGAAGGCGGCAGACGAGCGAGACATGAAACGCAGCACAGAGCGAAAGGGTCGGATGAAAAGCAGCATCCCTCGGGAGCTGAACTCAGAACAAGTCGAGATATTCGGCGCTCAAATTGGTTTTAATAATCATCCCGTCGGGAGTCGTGGATTAAGACAGACAGGTGGGTTCAGAATTGAATGAACAGGAATAAATGTACAGTATCTGAACATCTGACTCCCCGTCACTCATCTCAAACCGACGCAAAACTCCCATCCCAGGGTGCACCCGGGCAAAACAAAACTCGTCTGGATAGCACCACTTCACCGCAGCATCAAACACAGACGCCACAACACAACCGCCCGTCATCACACGGAGAGAGTGGGAGCACTGGTGTGGACGCTTTGAGCTGGAGAGGTTTGAGGACGCAGTGTGGAGTGATGTTCCAGCCGCTTGTTTAGAGAGCTGCCAAATTACCTGCTTTGGATAAATTGAAACACACGCAAGAAAATAGAAATACAGCCGGACACATGTCAGAGTTAGATCTCTGTCCAAATAGTTTCAAGCAGATTAAAAGCTGCCTCTCAGTTGATGTCTTATTAATACTCACGTCTATGATTAAATCTTTCACGTCACTCCACAGGTAATTATGTTCCCAGTAAAGTGTCCTCCGCTCACTCAAACACGCATCAATAACGCGACAAGGGCAAGTTGTGAGTGTAAACTGTATATATATATATATATATATGTGTAAATGTGTATAATTCGGCAGGGTTCACCTGGCTTTACACGGAAACCACACTGATCTGATTCCATTCATTTTGGTTTAGTTCAACAAACAGTTTTGATGTGAACTAAAAACAGACGTGTTCATTTCTTCGGGGGTTAATAAAACATACAGATGTTTATTTTAATAGTTTTAAGTTAGAAAATCGGAGAAAGCAGAAATCCAGAGAATCGTGGGAAAGCTGAAAAACAGGATTTCTTTTTTTTACAGATCATTCTAACCCTAACCTGGTTTTCTAATTGTTACCCATAGTCCTCAAGAGTAAACTGACAGAAAATTCCAACGGCTAATCACAAGTTTTCCCTGAATGTCACCTGAGTCGACATGCTTTCTTAATTTTATTTAAACTAAACTTTGCCTATATAGATCATAGACTGGGTAAAAAAAAAATGAATTCAAAGCATCTCGATCACCACCTAGTTGCTCGCTGAGGTATAGTTCATAAAACCTGCCTCCTCCATGTTGGTTGATGGGACAGAGACAGACTAATGCAGCCTATGGAACAGAGGCTGGTTCTTTGGGTTGCTGAAGTCGTGCATAATTCCTAAAACCGTCGAGAGAGAGTGAAAATATCACTAAAAAAGAGGAAGCTTGCAACACTAAATACTAAATCGTGGATTTCACCGTCTGCTCTGCACAGTCCTGCAATCGTTTTTTTCATAAAGTCCTGTGAACAAGGTGTTAGTGGAAAGATATGCAGTCCCACTCTGATCTCCAAACACGCACCCATCCTCCATCTTTCTTGGAGAATGGTCGCGCATTAGGGACCTAGAAATATCATAGTGGTCATAAAATATACATGGTAGAAACACACACTGGTACACGTGCGCCGGGCCCCTGCTGCGAGGAGGAGGAGCTTCCCGGGAAACAGAGGGATTCAAAGAAAACCCTGAGATGGGTGTGGCCACGGGAGGATTGTCTGAACGAGGCTTCACTCTTCTCCTGATCACGTCGACCTCTGCCTGTCACTCGTTGTGCCTTTAGCTGAACCGCTGCTGTTTAGCAGTTGCTCATGGATTAGGGTTTTGCCAGCATACTGATCTGATTACGGCACTAGATCAGTGCTACGTCAGCTCATGCAACATGTACCGTTCACTGCATGTGAGGGATGCCCCTTTCTCTCTTACGGTCTCCATCAGTACAGAATGATGTTTCCCCCTGGTTAACATCAATAATATCATAACATATAACAATGAACACACACTTGAGCTGCTGTCAAACATGCGCCGAACTCCTAAGAAGCTCCAGACTTTCTCACCCAGGGGCTTTATGTGAGAACACAAATGTCTAAGTGAGAGCCTCGGGACCTTGTGCAGACTTTCTCTGGCCAGCGCCCCCCCCCCCCCGAAGTAGAAAGTCTAAAGGAGCCGATGAAAGACAACAGCGGATCCTCCGAGCAATTCACCAGGAGCGTGTTGATAACATGTGACAGAAGTAAAAAGACAAAAAGGAAACAAATATCTCGTGTGTGAAAGTCCAGACGCAATTCTGAGGACATCGTGTGAAAATGGTTTTATTTTTCATTTCAATTTTCCTTTTGAGTAAGATTATTAATCAGTTCCCTTCTCTTTTCTTCCGTAGACAAATATTTTCTTTTCATTTGCTGTAGAGTGTAGATGAACGAGGTTCACGCAGCCTCCTGCTTTTCATCAAAAACAAATATACATCGTCTCATACGAGAACTGTATGAGTGAGTTTTACGAGAATAATTGTTCCTGTTCACTGCTGAGGCCGATGTCGCACTTAAAGAACTCAGCTCAGTACATGTGTTGACAATAACACTGCACCACGATGGACCGTCACGCACGCAAACAGAAGGCAGAAATATAATTACAGTGCAATTTTTCAAAATTGTATTTCTTTCCTGTCACCGGCACTTTCACGAGGCTCCGATAATCACTTCAAGGTTAAAGCGTCGTCAGCCGACAGACCTCGCGAGTGGATTAGCACTTCAAAGAGTGGAGCGAGAGAACCGGGCCGGACGCTGGGAGCCAGGAAACTTCTGTGTTCACGAGTTGGTTAATTGCAGGAGAGAGAGAGAGAGAAATAGGTCAAACCCGAACCATGACATAACGTGGCACCATGGGTACACTGCATACCTAAATCTTTCATTGGCTTTAAAATTCATCAGACGCTCTCCTCACCCCTTTGGTTAAGTGTGTGCGTGTGTGTGTGTGTGTGTGTGTGTGTGTGTGTGTGTGTGTGTGTGTGTGTGTGTGTGTGTGTGTGTGTGTGTGTGTGCCGTCTGTTCTGTGTCTCTGAATGCACGCATGCAGGCATGAATGTTCTGCAGGATGAGCTGAAATAACACCCAAAAATTGTTATGAGCACGGAAAGAGAAACAAAAGGACTGAGCCAGAAACGGGACAGAGACAAACAACATGTGGACAGATTTCTATCAGTTTAGCTGCACACAAAAGTGCAGAGTCATACTCACATATTGATCTGATACACAGATCCTCGTATGTTGAGGGAAAGCAGGACAGTCAAATTAATAAATGCTTTCGTGAAAATCATTACGTCACATACAGTGTGAGAGAGAGAGAGACAGAAGCAGACAGAGAGAAAGAGAGAGAGAGAGAGAGAGAGAAGAACGACAGAGGAAGAAGAGAAGACAGAGAGAGAGAGACAGGAAGAAGAGAAGAGAGAGAGAGACAGAACGAGAGAGAGAGAGAGACAGAGAGACAGACAGAGAAGAGAAGAAGACAGAAGCAGCAGAGAGAGAGAGAGAGAGAAGAGGAGAGAAGAAGACAGAGAGAGGGAAGACAAGAGAGAGGAGAGAGACAGAGCAGACGAAGACAGAGAAGAGAGAGAAGACAGAAGCAGAGAGAGAAGAGAGAGAGACGACGAGAGGAGAGACAAGAGACAGAGAGGAAGCAGACAGAAAAGAAGAGAGAGAGAGAGAGAGAGAGAGAGAGAGAGAGAGAGAGAGAGAGAAGACGGACACAGAGAGACACAGAGACAGACAGAGAGAGAGAGAGAGACAGAAGCAGACAGAGAGAGAGACAGAAGCAGACAGAGAGAGAGATAGATGGACACAGAGAGAGAGAGAGACAGAAGCAGACAGAGAGAGAGACAGAAGCAGACAGAGAGATAGAGAGAGAGAGACGGACACAGAGAGACAGCGACAGAAAGACAGAGACAGACAGAGACAGAGAGAGAAAGAAAGACAGACAGAGACAGACAGAGAGAGAGACGGACCCAGAGAGACAGACAGAGAGACAGAGAGAGAGAGACAGACAGAGAGAGAGACAGAGAGAGAGAGAGAGAGAGAGAGAGGGACAGAGAGAGAGAGACAGACAATGAGAGAGAGACAGAGATGAGACAGACAGACAGAAGGAGAGAGATGATAGAGTAACTAACAGAGGGATAAACACTGACTGTGTTCAGAGTTTAATTAAATATGTTTATATAAAACAAGTTTGACACTCGCCGCTGTTACATTTCCTTTTCTAATCATTTTATTGTTGTTTTATTATAAATTGTGGCGCCTGTGGACGGCGTATTAACTGCTCCCAACATTATCATGACTGATGTTTTCAATAAAGGAATTCAGGTCTGAGTGAAAAGGGAAAAACACAACATTTTAGGTTATTTTAAAATGGGTTTGTGCCGTCGAGAAACCTGATTGACGGCTGTGAGACTGCAACCAAACACACAATACAAATCTCCATATTAATAACAACAGTGAATGAACCAGCGCATCAAAAAGTTATTTGACAGCTCGCGTTTTTCCCTTCCCGGGCTACCTGAAATGTGTTTTCACGAATTTACTGGTAGCAATAAAAATAAAAAATAAAAATAAAAATAAACTACCCATCTGCCTTTTTTTCTCCCTTTTTTAAGTCAAATCGTGCAAAACACAAGTGACAATTTACAGCCACTTTGAGTCTGAGATAAAAGGAAGAGGAGAGAAATGAAACTTCTGGTGGAGACGAGTCCAGATAGGCTCTGAACTCATCAGTGAAACATGTCACACGCCCGATGAGACTGAAACGGGAGGAATTTGATGCTTCGTTCCCTCAGCCCATCACATGCAGAGACGAGACACACTCTCTCACACACACACACACACACATTTAGGGGGGGGGGGGGGGGGTCATTTTTGGTGATATTACATCACATAAACATTCAGACTCAGCCTAAACTGCAACACAACACACTCGCTCAACCATGACGCACAAAAATACATGCACCCACCAAAGCTCACTTCTCTCTCTGTCTCACATACACACACACACACACACACAGAGAGACACACACACACATACTGTATAGCCAGACGCATACACAAAGTCTCCGTTCGAGGCTGCCACCCGATCGATAATCCCATTATAGCTGAAAAGGCTCTTCTATGGGTTCTGATTGAGTCTGGGGAGTGAAGGGAGGAGTGGCTCATAATTAAAGTGGGATTTGCCAGATTGATGATTTAAAGGAGTGGATCGGGATGTAAGCAGACACTCGGGCCGCGGCACATACAAGAAATACATAAATTACCATGAAGTATCCCCCCCTCCGCAGAAGACATAGACTTAAATCCCTCCTCTCGTCTCTCCTCTCTCTTCGTCATCCCCCTCTTCTCTTCCCTTCACAGCAGAAACATGTCTTTCACTCCCTGTGAATGGGTTGAGGTGAGACGGGTGGATACTAGGCCAGTTTCAAAGATGAGCAGTCGAGCAGGGGTCACAACCTCGGCCGCAGCCGAAAGGTTCTCATTTCGGAGAAGACTCGAGTCTATGTCATTGGCTTTGGACGTGTAGTAATTGCACATGCGCATTTACAACAGCGACTTTGCTGTCATGGACGTCGATAGTCCAACTATTGACCTTTTTCAAAACAAGACATTATTGGGATTATGATGTTTACGTGAGTTGCTATTAGTGTTTTCCATTTATATCCCTATTTACATGTTACAGAGCACAGTCGGATTATTGACATCATTACAACCAATAGGATGTTATTCTGCGATTAAGACGTATACAGGTCTATGTTATTCGGGTTAAGTTAAACCGAAAATGCTGTTTACACGGCAAATCTAGTTAACATCAGAAATATGACAAAGATTTGCAAGTCTGCGGTGAACGTGCGCAACATATAACAAAAAAAATGTAATTCTACTTGCACAGCTCCACAGACCACATTGCCTGCGGTCTGTGAGGAGGGAGCGTCGTCAAAATTGGTTTCAACGTGCTCTAAATTGAGACACTAAACCAAAATGCAGCTCATCTTTCTCGGTTAAATTGAAAAAATGCGGCTGCACTGGACAGCTCTTATATGAAAACGTGTATCGTGCGAGTGTACTGTATGCTGCACCGTGTGTCCCGTGCATCATTTTCCTCAGGCTGTTGTTGTGTAACAGCCTTCATCTGGCATTCACACTGCTGGCAATCACAGCACGGGAATAACCGCCTCTTTGGCAGCTGCAGGTACGTGTTTTGCCAAGTGTGGCACCGTTGGTTGGGTTCTAGCACATGCAGCAAACATCAACATCTGTTTCAATCCAGTTTTTCAGTGCACAGAAATGAATTAATGCAGTAGCCGTGGATGAACGTCCTCAGGCTGCGCACATTCAATGCGTGGATAGGTTAGGATAAAGCACAGAGGTTATCTCAACAGAAATGAGCACTGTCGCCACCATTTTAAAAGACACTTCATGGTTGAAACATCTCCAACAAGGACTGGGATCAAATCTTCATGCCCTTCCCATCTGTACAGAAATATCTACTTCTTTAAATGTTGCCTATAGAAATAGCTACTGACGGTTTGCAACATTAAAAACTCGTTTCCCGTCTCGTCGATTCATAACAACGCATTAAAACATCTGACACGTGTAAATGAGTCGGTTTTGCAGGAGCGCAGCAAACGTGTAGGACAGGAAAAGAGCCACATTCATATCATGAGGTGTTAACAGGATCTTACTGCTGGTAATGACTTATATCACAGAGTGGCAGACTTAATGTCATCCTCAGTCTCATCCAGCGAGTCAATAACTGCCTCCCTTAACAGCCTATAAGAGTTAATAGTTTCTCTCTTGGTTAAGTGAAACTCCGTTAACGTCGGAAAAATCTCCCCTCAGAATGTCTGGAATGACGTCAGTGTCCTCGGCTCACTTCAACCACCCCTGTGATATATTTATGCATTTACACTGCGTTATTTCCATTTAACATTCCAGTGGGAGATTTTTACTGTAGTGAGAATTGTACACACTCTGTAAATGGGCTGGTTCTATGCAAAACAGGCCCAGTGTCCTACAATGAAAACCAATCAGTCTGTGTCCAAGGCAGCAAGATTAAGTGAATTTCTTCTCACTGTTGTTTTGTGCATCAGAATTCCTTATATATATATATTTAGCTGTAAGTCCACAAAAGCATCACCGAGTTTTATTGGTTCTCCTGTCTGACTAGCCCTTTAAAGGGCCCTCAGGGGCCCCTTGTGCTTCTTTAACCGTCTGGACTGAAGTGATTTGAAAGGAGTGACTAACTGACAGGGCCGTCCTCAGAGCCCGAAAAAGCCTTCACGCGTAAAAAAAGCAAAGGGGGGGTATAGTCATATAGGCGATTCTCTCACCGACAGATGCAGCTGGTGCAGCCGACCATGAGTGCACAGGGTCACAGCTGATTGCAAAGCATGCACATGACACTGCACATTAAGTATTGACTTCTTCACGGAAGCCAAACATGCAGACATACAGTACAAGGACACACGTGCTCTAAGCAAAGGGACACACTAATAACGTTTGATTCGAAAGCACTGAGTGGAATCGGCCTCATATTTTACACTTTTTTTCCGAGGGTCCGTTGAAGGTTTTGCTAACCACAGCAAGATATTTGTGGTTGTGAGGATCTGAAATCCATCTGATGTCTTTCTCGCGCTTCTCTCGGGAGCACTAGGCGAGAACTGGTCGGACAGCCATTCGGAAAAAAGGCTCAGAGCGCTAAGGCCTGGTAGGAACATCTAATAGCGGCAGCGTGACAGCAGCATATATGAGGGAGTTTATGTCAGAAAATATGCTTTGCCCGGGCAGCGGCTACGGAGACAAAGCCGCGAGCTGCAGCTTATCCAGCTTCCAACTCCAGGCGGTGGATATCGTCCGTAAACTGTGAGTAAGCAAGTTTCCACACACACCGCCATTATAATAGCTGGTTTCCAGTCCAGGATTAACTCGTGAAACACACCGCAACTTACAAAAACGTGAAACTTAAAAAAACCAGCACGATAAAAGTAATCCACCGATCAGGAGAAGAAAAAGCTTTTAAAAGATTAGAAGCGGGAAAAGACGACTGGAGGGGGACGAACAGAACCATAATCCCCCATAGAGACTGAAACGGGCAGATTCCAAATGCCACAAGCCGAGGGCGGAGAGTGTTTCATTGTGACGTCACAAAATTACACGAGTCGAATGGCTTGTGTTGAGGTTTCTGAACACAGACTGTCAGCATTTCTCTTATTGAGCACTTTGATATTTTACAAGTATTCATAAGACTCTAAACTGGGTTTAAAATCAAATACATCTTGCAACTCTCACTTTCTACAATAAGGGATTGTTTTTAAACTAGAGCAAAGACAAGTTAAGTAGTTATTTGAACTATACCTGCTCGTATAGTAAAGTCACTTTTGTTTGAGTAATAGTTTGAACCTTTATCGTAGCAGAATTCTTTTGTTTGAATATTGTCACAGTAGTTGTGACGCAGCTCAGCAGCGATTGAGCACAAATACCAGCCTGTAGCACAATAACAAATATTAAAGGGCATTTTATTTAAATAATGATAAATGTA
The DNA here is from genome assembly GCA_006182925.3 of Reinhardtius hippoglossoides. Classification (NCBI taxonomy): domain Eukaryota; kingdom Metazoa; phylum Chordata; class Actinopteri; order Pleuronectiformes; family Pleuronectidae; genus Reinhardtius; species Reinhardtius hippoglossoides. The sequence continues at coordinate 16,277,852 of CM031685.1, forward strand.
TAGTGTGGTGCCCACTCCCACTCTGCTCCTGACCTGTTCATTACCAGTAATCAATACGCATCAACACTAACAATCAATACCAAACAATAGTTTATCCACTATCCAGAAAACGAGACATTATTAAAATATATCATATCATCGGTGTGATTCTGATTCTCATATGTTTACCCATTGATGGCGATAGACTACACAGAGTCTGCTGATGATAATTCATAATTAATATGATGACGTACTCTTGTATCATCATCATTATGTGGTTCATCATGAGTATGAAGGTGCGATTCATGTTTTCTTTACATTTCTTTTTCCCGAAGCACAGAACAACATATTACAGCAACTGCTTCTTTGACTGCACCTCTGCCTGACGCTCACACGCGGGCAGAACAGAACAGATATGGTAAGTGAAGCACTGTCAGCGCTAATGACAGTGTTGCCAGGAAAGTAAGTGCAGTGAAACGCGGGGTTGATGGCATAATATAAGCCTGTGAAGACACTAACTAATGCTTTCAGCCCAGTGTTGAACTGTGCCAAGAGCCTCACACACACACACACACACACACACACACACACACACACACACACACACATGCACTGCACTGCACACACACTTGCGTAAAGTAACATGCATGACACACACATACACACGCTGGCAGGTAGGTTCAGGCTATTGTAGAGCAGATATATTTGTGTGATTAAAGTGTGAGGTTGTTTCAGTTTATATTGTTATTGCACAAGATTTGAATTTCTCTGTGTGTGTGTGTGTGTGTGTGTGTGTGCGTGTGTGTGTGTGAGACACTTAAGGCAGATAAAGGTCAGACGTGTCCCTGAGAGACACAAATGATGAACGACCAGCAGCAACACAAGGTTGAAACCATCAGTCAAAGGAATCCATTTTCAAAAGGAGAAACCCTGAAACCTCAGCTCAACTCACAACAGGACAGACATTGTTTTGCAAGAAATAAAATCTCCCACCTGTTTCCTCTTTTTTACGTGCCTGCTCTTTTTCCTCGAGTGTCTTTGTTAAGACAAAAAAAATGCCACGTATCCTTTGCTGTGGGAGAACGTTCTGCTGCAGGGAAGTGATCTCAGGGTCTGCGGAGCCAAAATCATCCGGTTCTTTTGCTCATCCCGGCCTCGGTGCCGGTCCTCGGTGGTTCTGCCAGGTTCACAGAGGACACGACTCGGACTCAGGCTGAAATGAAGAGAATAGAAATAAAAAGAGAGGATAAAGTGAAAAAAAATACATGAGTTTCACTGGTTATTTTTCAATAACTACTCATGTCAAATCTCATGTGCAGCAACGTATCATTTAAATCACATTTGAAGCATGCTTATCATCATATCCAATGTGATCCTTTCATAACACGTATTTATAGGATAGGAATGAATATTTAGTGAAACTTCAGGTAAAAATCAATCTGGGTTTTTCTGTGTAAAATCAAGAGATCCTAATGAAATCGTTCATGGTATTTGGTCACATGAGAAACCTGTGGAAACAAATTTCAGCTCCATATTTATCTAAAAGCTATGGTCATGCAACCAAATCAGTGAACCCATTTACATGGAGCATAATAGGAAAACAACAATAAACGATGCATCCTTCATCCCTTCAGTGATTCTCAAAGAAAGTGGAAAGACAATGTGAAATAAAACACATCGGCGAAGGGAGAGACTTTTTCAGAATCATACGGATTTTTCTCGGCAGCGAGATCGTGGAGAAATGCGCAGGGATCCAGCTTTTCTGTCTCTCATTCTTTCTCCATCTGTCGATCTCTCCCTCTCTCTCTCCTACCGACTTCCTGTCTCTTTACCTCTGTTTACCGCGTTTCACTTAAATTATCATCACCACGTGAAGACAAGCCGGGTCACAATAATGATGACAATAATGGCCCGCGAAGCATCAGAGGGTCGACGAGGTGACAGACGGCTCCATCTGTAAGTGGTACTATGTATAATGAGACACTACCTATCTCCCTGTTTCCGTCACAGAGCAGGACACCTGTCACAACACACCTCGAGCCGTCGGCACGCAAACACACACGGCATATCTCGGAATAATTCCTGCAAATAACTGTCAGGAGAAACAGACACACACACTCCCTCCCTCTTTCTCTCCACTTTCTCTCCTCTGGTCTCTCACTTTCTCCCCTCCAGCACTGTCACCCTCTCCTGACCCCACACCACACACAACACACCACACACCACACCACACACACACACACACACCACCACACACACCACACACCACCACACACCACACACACACACCACACACCACACCACACACACACACACAACACAACACACCACCACCACAAACAGACCAGACTATAAATCAGTTAGGGAGAGCCCGGCCAGCTGCCCCGCAGTGAGCAGAGCATGACACCTGGCCGATTGCGCTCTTCCGTGCAAGTAAAATGGAAGAAGAACGCTGCCTTACACCCGATCGTGACTCGGCACGGTAGATATGCACGTACATGTGAAGATACACGAGCGCCAAACCTCACAGACACACACACACACACACACACACACACACACACACACACACACACACACACACACACACACACACACACACACACACACACACACAGGGGGAAACACATCCTGTGAGTTTTCATTTCATTTGCATGGATCCTGTTGGCAGTGGTGGAGGAAGTATCAACATATAAAGTATACAAGTATATAGGCAAAAAAAATTATTAAAGTAAACATTAACTTTTGAGTAAAAGGTTTTTTGCTTCTGAATATACTTTGAGTATTCACAGTAAATGTGTGAACTTGTAACCCAATGCATTGTAAAACTGTTGTGTAGAAAGATACACAATATTATCATTTATGTGGTGGAGTAAAAGTAAAAAGTACCTGGAAATCCATCGACTCGAATAAAGTGCAAAATGTCAAATAACAAAGTAGATGTACTGTCTCATACAGTAAAATGGCTTCATGCTCACGACATGATCATGAAAATGATGAACACTCACGATTTGACTAAAAACAAAGAGGTTAAAACTTTTTTTTTTAAAAACAGACCATTTATAGATGATGTTCATCTTCCAACATTTTGCCTTTGTTCACAGAAAGAAATCATCCAGAGAAAAACAGTATTCAAGCATTGAGGTCTATCTTTATGGTGTTTATCCCTAGACGTAAAACTATGAATATAAAACAACCTGTAAACACTCGTCGCCGGTGCCGTATTATCCTCATAAATCCTGCTGGGTTTCAGAATATGTTTTGTCTACTCCCCCCCCCCCGCTGCGTTTCCATAACAGAGGTCAAAATGGCTCTCTGAGGGATATTTTGTCTTAAAGCGCTGCACTATGCTTGTCAGTTGAGCTCAGAAGAAACATTGGGCCAAATGTGCTGCACACATTCACGCTCCAACCATTCCACTATTTTATTTCCCCACGGTGTTTTCCCCCTCGGCAAGCCCGCGGGTCAAATTGTCAACTTTCTACCCAAGATGTCACAGACTAATCGCAAGATTTCCATAAAAATTTTGCTGAAGATATTTAGAATCCCTGCGGGGGGGGGGGGGGGTTCCAAGCTGTGCCGGGTGAACCTGTTTTCGGTCCTCGCGTCGAGCAGCGTTTCAGCTGCACGAGAATCGTTTCTGGGTCACCGTGAGCCTCTATCACACTGACGCAGCTCTTGCTCATTCTGTCCATTATTGTTCTCACAGGTTCAGGCATTATTTATACGACAGCGTCGGAGTGTTTTACTGCTCTCGTGTTAAAAGCCGGTTCTTCGGCTCGGTATCGTCACATTAAAACATTGTTGGGTGCTGTGGGTTAGGTTCGAGGCAGGGGACGAAACTAAACAGTCAAAACTATCCAACAACGGCTTTTCCATTATCCACAAAACAGAGATGAAGGATGGGTCTCCCACACCACACAGTGTAGCCGTGTCCTTTCTATATAATCTGATCGTCTAATAATGGACATGCCCGACATTCACATGCTGTCGGAATACATGGACAAAATTATTTCCCGCTGGGAAAATTCCCACGAACGCCAACTTAGGTCAAAACAAAAAACCTGGAAAAATTGGTGAAAATAATGGTGCACAAATTGCCAAATTGCTGATGTCATCACTTATATGCAACAGCAACTCCTCTCTCAACTTGTTTTTAAGCATCAGGACCCAAAATGGACACTCAGGAAAAAAGCAGTTAAGTGAATACTTAATGTGGATAAAAAAAAAAGAGGCTTACAGATGCTCCATTTTCCAGGTAGGTAGGTAAACTGAAAATCCAAAGGCAGGACTGAGGAGGTGAACAGATGAACTGACCAAGAGACTGAATACACAAGGGGAGCAGGGACAAGAGGTGAGACACAGCACAGATGGTCACATGTGCAGGTAACAAAAGAAGGAAGTAAAACGACCAAGAGACACATGGGGTGAGGAGCTTCACAATAAAACAGGAAATGATAACGACCCAAACTTCAAGAAGTGACTTCAGAGCAGCCTAGATGGACGGATCATGACACAGCTTCCTCTGGGTTATTATTATTATATGATGTGGTCAAAAGAAACATCAATACTGTAATACTTACATCACTTGTACAAGTTAAGTCTGCAGTTATTCAGACGGAAGTGTGACCAACAGGGTTTCCCAAGGAACATAGGGCTCAAGTACCAGCGAGGCAACAGGGCTAACAACCACACCACCGTGTTGACCTCAGTTCAATTCTAAATTTCAAATTCAGCTTTATTTCTATAGCAACATCTGGTTTAAATGGCTTTAAAGAAAACAGCTAAAACAGCTCATAAAGTGCTTTATTAAGAATTAAGAAAAAAGTTTTAAACGAGCAAACCGCAGCGAGATCAGCTGGAAAGCTGTTCTGTTCTTCAGGTGCATCAATACTGACAGCCAGCCTCATCAGACTTAGAAAGCTCTCTGGCTCTATGGGGGAGATTTCCAACCTTGTTATCTGAGAGCTCTGCTGGGATGCTGCACTGACAGCGTGTTTGAAATGTGTCCGGCGGAGCCCAGGCCTCGAAGTGCTCCGTCGACCAGGAGGAGAATTTTAAACTCTCTCAAAGGTTTCAGAGATCTGTGGTTGGATACGTGTTTGCACGTGGTCTCATCTTTTTTTTCTTGATTAGAACTTGTGTGGCCGAGTTTAGGATGAGTTGTAATGAACCGTGGATTTGGGAAAGTTTCATACGTTAAATGCAGGTATTCATTGCGATGGGTGTTTTTACAGTTCGTCAGTTATCTCCTGTGTGTTTTGCATCTCTTGTCTTTTACGTTTTTTGCTGCACTCAAGTTTATAATTTAAAAACAAATAAGTTCTTTGCACGAGTGTCTTGATCTCTCCGTCTGTATCTTTGTATTGAAACAGTCTCTTAATTAGCTGGATACAAAGCCCGTATGATGAGAGATATTCAAGCTGGTGCCCTCATTGTATGCGATTTCCTGGTGCTTTGAAAGAGCAGCGTAGAATATCTAATTAAGCCCGAAATGCTTTTCTTGCGCCGCATACAAATGTACAATTCCATCCGTACGCGACATGCAGGAGGAAATCTCCTCGACACAGAGAAGAATAACAAAGCCAGTCAGCTGTGTGGTCTTCACCCGGACAATTCCCACTCGGTATTTGATTATGCAAACGTGCGATTATCGTGCCTACGTGCTGCAAGATCCTGGTGAGGTCATCGCGACGACAAGCCGGTGCAGACTGAAACATACCATATATACAGTTTCTATAATATACATCTACTTACAAAACAAATCATAAGTGCATCCATCCATGATCTGACCAAATTCCATGGTTAAATTCCAGTAGTTTTTTGGATAATGTTGCTTACAAACAAACAAACAAACAAACAAACAAAACAACAAATGGGTGGAGGCAATGATGCTTGTGACAAATTCACGCAAAAATAATTATGAGCATGAAATATCTAAATCTCTAGTTTGTTTAAATCTGTTAGAGGAAAATCTCACGTTACAGCTCACGGTTACCTTGAGTTCCACGTGTCAGGGATGTATTCTACCAGCTCAACTGTCATCCGGCCCACATGCCGCTTAGAATTATGGCACTCGGCTGGTCCGCTCCTGTTTACCAGATCTGGGCCACAAGTAAGCCATAGCAAGACAAAGGTGCCAAAGGTGGCCCAAATTAGTTTTGTGCTATTTGGGCCACGTTCACCATTAACCGAACGGGCCAATTCAGGTTCACATCCAGATTACACCTTGCAGAGAGTAAAGAATTTAGGGCTCACAGGCTTTTGTGATATCTGGGCCACATTTGCTTTTTTACAAGTGGGCCACAAGAAGGCCAGAAGTGCCGCGTCACCGCCTGAAGTGGCCCACCCACCTCCGTGTGCTGTCTGGGTCGTAAGGCCTCGTTTTCATTTATCTGTATCCATGTTCATGAGGAGCAGCTGTGATTAAAAAACACCACGCAGTCCTTACATGTCGTAATAAACAGCCTGTGAGGCAGGAAACGGAGACAGAGGTCTCACACTCTGAGAGCAGGTGTGTGAGTCATCACAAGGTGATGGCACAAGCGGAGGGAGGCAGGTGCCGGCAGAGGAAAACCACATCTGGTAAATGTGTCAGATCTTGGTTAGATAACAAAGCCTCATGCTGAATCAAGCATGAATCAGACATTTCAGGGGAAACAAATCCCAACGTGCATGCAACCATTTTAATGTCACGAATAGAAAATAAGTCTAGAGGTTAGAGCTCTTCTGCAGCGGCCTCGGGTTTGGGTCGGACCCGGTTCTTTGCTGCATCACTAATTTTGCATCCCCACAAAATTGGCTAACCCGTCAGTGGAGGTTTCACCATTTAATTAAAGTAAGTTTGCGGTAAATTGACAGCGTGCCCACTGCTTCCGCCGCGACGACACCACTGACAGAGTGGAAGGATTAGAAAGGGAGGGAAGGAGGAGGGGAGGAGTGAAACCGAGCCTCTAACAAATACTGTATATCTCCATCGCCCACCCATCTGTCTCTCTGTCTCTTGTCTTTCCTCCGAGGCGCATGTGTCCTCAGCACTGCCAGGCAAAATCTGCCACCGAGCCTCTTAACTGCACAGCTTCAGGCGGGGGGCGAGTTGGAGAGAGGGAGACAGTGAGGGAGACACAGAGTGAGAAAAGGAGATTGAAGTGGTGATAGAAGTAAAGTGACAAAAGGAAAAACAACTGCTGTAGATCTCATTTTTTGACACACCTTTGTGCATGTGTGTGTGTGTGTGTGTGTGTGTGTGTGTGTGTGTCGTGTGTGTGTGTTGTGTGTGTGTGTGTGTGTGAGAGAGAGAGAGAGAGAAATCCATGACGGAACCTTTGAAGATCAGCGTGTGTATCTAAATGGAAAAACATGCTTATGTGCATGAGTGTGTTTCACTGTGGTGGGTTCGTGCCGCTAAAACAAAAATGCATTCTGGGATGTGTCTTAGATATATTGAGGGAACACATTATTTTTGACACACACCGAACACACGCAAAACAAAAAAGTATTCTGGCATAAATTATCTTTTAACTCCGAGTCATTTTCTTTTACAGTCACACGTCTATTCCGCACTACAAATGATTTCTCCTCAGAGTCCGGAGCTGCAGAGACGAGCAGTCGGTGTTGATGTTGTCAGCCACGCCAGTGAGCATCAAACAAAGGTTTCACTCCCAGTCAATGCAGGCCACCAAACCTTTTGGCGGAGAGGTGTAGGTTTCGGAGTGACGCCTGGGAGCGCATAGTGGATTAGAGGGAGAATGGGGACTTTCATAATCCCCCCCCCCCCCCCCCTGTCTCTGTCTCTGTCTCTCTCTCTCTCTCTCTTTTTCTCTCTACCTCTCTCAAACGGTGAATAACAAATCTCTGCGGTGCGGGGGAATGCCGTCAGAATAATGTTTAGATAATGTCACGGGTTCCGTCAGGTTCAATCGCTTTTGTCGATGTTTGTTTTCACCCAGAAAACCGAAGGATATCGTCCGCGTGATGTATTGTTGGCAGGGATGTGCCGGGTAGAAGAGTTGCTCATTACATATGTGACTACATGACGTAATTCCACTGTGGCAAAAGTAATTATCTGCACCGAGTCCAGCACAGACCAGTCGGTCCACTGGCTTCAAAGAGACGAGCCTCCATCAGACCCCTGGTGACACAGCATCCAACGCAGTACTTTGACTTGACTCAGTTATGAGCTTCTTTCCTCCGTCACAATTATTTATGTTACTTCATTTAGTAACTATTATTTGGTGTCAAGGGTCAAACTTCGTGCCATAAGAGTCAACGAAGACCAACTGACGACTGAGGAGAGAGAGAGCTCATGTGAGACATCGGGCGTTCAATCTCAAAACCGCTTTGCTTCGGTTTCCAGGTTCCACGATATTTTATGCAACGTGTATATAAACCCAAAGATATTAAAAAACGTAGTGTGCACAATGGATTCTAAGGTCTTCCAACAAACGTGTGTCAGCATCAATTGAGGATGTTAAGAGACACGTCCTATAATGAAGTTGTTTTATGAAGATTTATTAAAACCAATTTTCCTCCTCCAAGGACAGTGAGAATATGGCCTTGTGACGTTTCTCTCTGGGCTGAACGCAGCCCTGGTGTAGACAAAGTTACCAAACAAGAAAAGCAACAAAATAAACAGAAAGTGACATTTTTTAAATGATTAATTATAATTTTTGTCTCTTATTTAAACAAGCTGTGCAGCTTCTGTCCTTGGGATACTCTCCTTATAATACTAAATCTCAAGTTATTTCTCCGGCAGCGATAAAAAATCTTTCAACTTTAATCTTTCAACTGATATTCAAATGAGGGTCTCGGCTGTTTGCTGATCTCAGTGTTTGGGGTCGTCCGCTGAATTGAAGAAGGTGATATACAGAGAAAATGGTTTCAGATCCATTTTCTCTGTACATCAGACAGAACTAGGAGAATCTCCAGGCAACGCACGTGTCTGGATACGTGTTTATTGTCCTCATGGGAACAAAAACCAGGAACACACAAGTGATAACAATCGTTCTTTTGTCGAGGGAAAAACGAAAAAGGAGATTGTGACAAAAGAAACCTTTCAGACACCACCTTCACGTTTCTACGACTATTTTTACTTCAAGTGGGCGTCGTAGTCCGATTTACAGCAAGTAAACAATCACAATCTTTTACTTAACGTGTGCATGTTTTCTCATATAAACCCCGGTGCAGTACAGTGCCACACACACACACACACACACACACACACACATTCTCACGCACACTCGTCTAAGCTTTTGTCGCCTGGCTGGTGGATTAAGTGTGAGTATTTGTGAAATCATTTGAATCCCTAGGGGTGCAAAGAGGAGTGTAGACAGTGTGTGTCTGTTTCTGTGTGCGCACTCACACACGTGTATCTCATGTGTCTATAGTGTGTGTGTGTGTGCGTTGGGCTTAGGTTTGTGTATATTTGACAGTGTAGGTCTGCTTGTGTTTGGGGCCTGCTGTGTGTGTCTGTGTGATTCAGCTCCACCAGTAAAACTGTAGTAAAAAAAAAAAAAAAAAATGCAGCAGAAAATGAAAAAGAAGAACAAATGAACTTCCCCCGGCCGGTTTATAACCGTTGTACAGTAACAAATATGATTATTGACCGAGGGGGGAGCCAGCGTTTGTTTGACTATTGATTACCTCAACCAGCGGCTTGTTTCTACAGTTTAGCCTGTGTGACTCCTCACGCTCAGTGTGTGCAGTCTGAGCATCGCAGAGCATCTGACGGAATCTCAACATAAACTGTTTTTTTTTTTTAGATATGAATGAAAGTGCACACGTCTGCACACTGCACACTATCTCGGGTTTCGACAGCGTGTTTGAAAAGTCAGCGGGCAGCAGCTTCTGATTACAGATGTGTGTGTGTGTGTGTGTGTGTGTGTGTGTGTGTGTGTGTGTGTGTGTGTGTGTGTGTGTGTGTGTGTGTGTGTGTGCGAGCTCCAGGTTCGGGTGAGAGATAATTTTGGAAATGGTCGGAAAGTCGGAAACACCAGTATCACAGATAAACTGAGGCCCACAGGTGAAGGTGGAAGATGGAGAGATGGAGATCCGCTCGATGGAGAGAGCTGCAGGACAAAAGAGGGTTTGAAATAATCTGCTGTTGATGCAATGAAATGACATTGACAGTAATTAATTTGTCAAAATCCTGTTAGATATTTTTTTCTCCATTGCATATGAATACCTTTGCTCCCAGCACAGATATAAAATACAAGAAAAGAAACCTACCCTATGCAAGATTAACACATTTACAGATTCTAACTGAGCATGAAATCCAATTTCAGCGTGACAGAACGGCCATGACTTTATCATGAATCAGTATTTATGTCTAAGGCCAGGTTTCAACCGACTGCATGACCCTGTGTGAACAACACAGGCTTGGATTGGCTCCCGTCGGCTCAGACGTTATGAAACGACTCAATGAGGTATTTGCTTTTCCTGCACACGCTCATGATGACAGATTAAAGAAATCACCGCTCACATCGTGTGAGAACTAAGCGGCTGTGCAGTGTTTTTTTCGTTTTTGTGATGAGTCCTCAGAGTCGTGGCTCTATTACTCAAACCAGCCGTGCTCAAATGAAATCGGGGGCTCGTTCCCTGCACAGGCCGAGACATTCAAACATTCAGTTTCTCTGGGCCACGGCACAAAACTACAACGCAAACAGATGCTTCAGTAGAACGTACCATCACATACTCATCCAGCTAAACTGTGCCTTGACACGGCACACACGCACACACACGCACACACACACACACACACACACCAGCTGAATAGAGATACTGTCTCTCTGTGAAAGTGCAGATGCAGAGTGGGTGACAGAGCTAAAATATTTATACCCAGATCTTAGCAGTCTGCACTAAGAGAGGGAGAGAGACACGAGGAGATGTAAAGGAGGGGGAAGATTGAGAGGACAAAAGAAGAGGGTGGTGGGTGGGTTGTTGAGTGTGTTGACGCGATGAACAGAGATGAGGGTAGGAGTTGTGGAAGTGAGATGAGTGAGGAAGCAAAGATGATAAGCGAAAGAGAGGGAGGAAGAGAGAGAGAGAGGAGAGATGATAGAGAGAGAGGAGAGAGAAGAGAGAGAGAGAGAGGAGAGAGAGAGAGGAGGGTGAGTGTGCAGCAGATGCAAGATGAGATTGGGGAGTTAGAAAAAAAGGATTGATCAGAAGTACTGTGTAATGTGTTAAGTAGAGGCGAATGATTGCATGTGGCAGCGGTGGGTGGGCGAGGGGAGGGTGTGGAATAGAAGATATGATGTGAAGCAAGCGAGAGGTGGATAGAGAGATAGCAAATGGCATGAGGCATGAGAAATGGAGAGTTGCCAATGCCAAAGAATCGGGGCAGTTCAGAAAAAAACAAGGCATTATTCCAAAATCCACTTTGTACATGTGTTCAAGTATGAGTGCGTAATTGTATTTCTGCATTTTGTGCGCGCGCGTTGTGTGTGCGCGCCGTGCGTGCGTGTGTGTGAATATGTAAGCATTCCTCTGATGTGAATGCAACACGCCAGAGGCTGCGATTCAAGAAGAAATACCACAACATTCTTGTTTTTGCTCCATTGTGTTCATCCTCCTGTAACAATGACAGAGCTCTCCGCATCACACCCACTCTTCCTCCAGCACGTTCCGTCTCTCTCGTTCTCACAGATCCTCCAACAAGATCTTCGTCTTCGTCTTCGTCTTCTTCTTCTTCTTTTCTTTTTTTTTTTTTCTCCTTTCATCAGATATCAGACTGGAGCACTGCTGAAGGATTTTGTGTCTGTGAGCATGGGTGTGGGTTAACAGGGGTGGGGGGGGGGGGGAGTTGGCACAAAGCGAAGATGATGGCAGATGGTGCCCTTACTCAACACACACATACAATACACACACACACACACACACACACACACACACACCACACACCAAACGCTAAAGCAAACAGATGCATCCTTAAACAGGGAAGAATGAGTGCATGACATAACGTGCACGGCTCGTATTAATACACGGCGTGCATCAAACTCCTCTCTGATTCCAAATGAAATAAACTGCTTTCACTCCTTTTATCCGCTTTTATCTTTGTATGTTGAAAACTGAGAGGGACTCACTCTGCTTATCATCACAGACGACTGACGGTTCCATATTTTTGGGAAGCAGCCCACGCTGCCCAGATATTTATCTTCACGTTATTTGCCTCTGTTTTATTCATTGTAGAATGATTTTCTTTTTGGCGAAGACAATGTCATATCGCAGTGCACTGACAAGAGGAGTAAATCCACTCAGTATTAGTGGATAGTTCGCTGCAGTAGCAGTCTGAAAATAGCACTCCTAACAGTAACAGCTGCATATTGTATGAGTCATGTCAAGCTTCTGCTTCCTCAGGAGATTATTAAATCTGAAAATGCGCTCATTAAAGAACAGTTGCAATTTGTTTTTTCTTCCTTTTTTTTTTGCTTCATGGCACAAATTTCCATCTCTAGTGTTACAGAGTGCAGGGCCAATGCAGGCACAACCATTATTACTATATGAATACATATATTAGTGTACGTATATGGGCCACTCGTGTTTTTCATGACATAACCTCATGCTTTTATCACTGTAGGTCGATGTCGAGGGTTCAACCATCGGGAAATCTCTTGAATTTTGAAGTATGATACACAACAGGTCTAATACACACTTCCCAAACAGACCTGAACAAATGACCGAAGGAGTCAGGACGTTTGTAAAGTATCGTTTGAGAACTGTTCTTACATTTTGATGGTAGTGGTTTCGGTTCTTGGTGATTTTGAAGTCCACCCTCCGATTAATGGTTTTAGGACGGGAAGAAATGAACCTCAAGTATCAAATTAACCTGTTTTCAGATATCTGGATGATCAGAAACAATCCTGCTAAGGTGCGTCCCACCTCCAGAGAGAGCAAGTAGAGGCTTATTAAAAGGAAAACCATGAAGGACTGAGGGTTTAAGCAAAGTCCTTAAGTTTTTTTTAAATATACCAGAAAGTCACATTTGCAGAATAGTAACAGACGGAAATCAAAGCTGTGTTTGTGTGTTTGTGTGTGTAAATGTGTGTTTTTAAATGTGTATGATACTCACACACCTCTGCCAACAACACAACGTGCACGCCCATTTTAACAGAGGGGAGACATGGACTCACTCACGCTCAGTACATTGCCACCTTCCCACAAACAGAGACGTATCACTGCAGCCGACAGCCTTTCCCCGTCAAAAACACTTTGTCAATATCACACTGAGCTACTTTGTCACTCCAATTAGAGCCATAAAGCAACCAGTTGTGAATCCATAACTGGGAGAGAATGAATTCAATATCACTGAATGATTAGCCTCAACATAGAGGCTGCTGAACATTCACTTAACATCGATGCTTGGGTTTCCAGTCTTTATCCGCATGGGGCTATGGGCTGATGAAGAAGAACACGCGAATGAGGTGAACAGAGAATTGTTCTGCAAGTTGGATTCCGGGTGAATCGAGGAAGCTGCTGTTATTTTACTGAGCAGCACTTCGGGCTCAAGTTTGGGCTGAAAACACTATTTTACATTACGTTTCTACTGGTTTCTCATCGACCTTCTACCTCATTATATTTACAGGTTGACAGGCGTGACACGTGCCTGAACGTGCCAACTACAGTATCTCTTATTAAAGTTGAAGTGGCACTGAAGATCTGTGGTTTATTAAAGTTTCATTCCTCCCTATTTATTGCCTTTCGTCTTTCTTCGTCTTTATCTGTGCCACGATTCCTCCTTTTAATTCCTTCCCTCAGGTTGCCTGTTTCCTTTCCTGTCAGTCTTCACCCTCTTCACATCTAAGTGCACCTTGGTGAGGAAAACTGTGGTCCCCCCCCCGTGAACACTTTCACACCACGCAAAAGTACAACTAATGAAACTGCATGCAAAAATTCCCCAGCCCCTCCATCGTCTCCGTCACGTTTTCCCTGTCAGAAAACCTTGTCAGCAAATAACTGTCTGCTCTGTCTCTCAGTCTCTTGCCCGGGGGGGCCTCCTACATGTCCCTGGCAGTGAGGGAGTGACGCTTGTTGTGAAACACGACTGTCGGATCGATTGCACAGAGCAGCCGCAACAGCTGGTAGGCTGAAAGAGAGCACAGCGTGCTGTGGCCAAAGATGTGATGTGGAGGAGTGAGCAAGTGTGAATGTCTCCCAAGGGTTATCCCTCTCAGGGTCTGTGCATAATCCGTCCTGATGGATACAGACATCTATTCGGAGGCGTGGCTGGGAAAGGGGAGGCCAGGGGAGGTGGAGCTGGTGGGGAGGTCCTGACTCACAGGAATATAAATTAAAGTTTATTAAAACATAAGCACACCTTGAAATGCTAACCAGTGTCTACGATGAAGAAGGTGCGGGGGCTGAAATTGGCACAGAGGTTTATATATTTTGGTCACAGTATAGACTTTTAGCTTTTAATGTCCTTATATATACAATATGAATGGATGGAAAAGGAAAGAGGATGAATAATGCATGAGTTTAAAATACCCAAGTATAAGATATAAGACATATACGTTTGCATTTTTGGCCGTGAAGTAAATTGGAAGGATATTTGCATGAATACAAATAATACAAATCTCAGTATTTAACTGACACTGAGTGCGTAAACAAACCTTATCCAGCATCAGTGGCATTGCTAACAGTTTATTTAATGGCTTGTCAATCAACCTGTCAGCCTGTCACGGCAGGTTTAGATCCTGTGCCCTGACTGTCAGTGGCGCAGTGACAGTTTCTCTTTACATTGGATTCACACGTATTGCCTTTAAAGTGACATTTTGAACTTTTCTGAATTTTTTTCTGATGGTACACTGCCTGGGAATAGAGAGAGCGGAGTCGCTCTCATTCATTCTCTTTGATCGTGTCCTCTGGGGAGCGGGTATACTCTCCCCCACGAGAAGAGCGTAACTGAGTAACAGTCCGTGGTTTAAAACAGCTCGACTCAGGCTGAGCACGTTCAAGAGTAATGCTGGACTGGGATCAGTTAAAAAGACACTATGCAGCCGGTCAAGCATTGATAATAATGATAATAATAATAATAAACTTTATTTATATAGCACCTTTCCAAAACAAGGTTTACAAGCTCGGACTCTGTCTCCAAATGATGTCAGCAGCATAAGATGGCAGAACTCGCATCCCACATATTTAAATCTTTGTGCAGAGGGAGGAAGCGGAAAAAAGCATCTTCATATAAAGTCTATGGTTCGTCTAAGAGACTCGAGAGAAACATTAGAATAAATTTGCTTCTTGTGGCTCCAGGGGCCGCTGGGGCGCAGCAAATTTGCATAGTTGCTTTAAGGTTGCATCTGCATGTACGGCATGAAGTGTCCAATTGGCAACAGCACAACAAAGTCTGCTGTTGATTGTGAGCAATGTGATTTGGTAACTGAGAGGGAATCCGTCTGTCAGGTAATCAGCTGAGCAGCCATTCATCCTCCCTATTCATCAACACACACTACACGACTGTTACATCTCATTGTATAGACTTTCAATAGGCACTCGTGCTGTCACGCAGGGAAATCCACATGAGTGCGTAAATATCTTTGTGTTTCGTTTGGCGTTGAGGTTCAGGTACATAACATCTTTAAAGATTTTTTTCTGATGAGCGTGTGCTGTCGCAGCTTCACATCCCTAAATACAATCTATCACGTCCACACCAGCCGAGATGGAAGGGGAATTAATTAGGTCACCAT
This sequence comes from Reinhardtius hippoglossoides, assembly GCA_006182925.3. Taxonomy (NCBI): domain Eukaryota; kingdom Metazoa; phylum Chordata; class Actinopteri; order Pleuronectiformes; family Pleuronectidae; genus Reinhardtius; species Reinhardtius hippoglossoides. The sequence goes on from CM031685.1 coordinate 16,293,517, forward strand.
GAAAGTAAATGTCTTGGCCTCTCTGTGAACTGATGTCAAGCAAACACAACGGCGCTAATGGCTTCCTTTATTAACTATTCACTAACTACTCAAGCTCCTGCTCATCCGCTTCTCACTCGTCCCAGGTAATTACTAGAAATGCCAGTTCAATCTGGCTGTGGAGAGCCACCGCCACAACATTCATCCCATTTATGCCCTTTTATTTCAATTAGAGTGTTCACTTCATTCAGTTCATGCTGTACTGTGATTTTTCTTGTTTTATAGAAATGTTTGTAAATAAAAAAAACCTCTTTCCTCCCTTCCGCAGTCTCCCATTGGCATTATTGTTATCTTTCTTCTTGCTGGATTTCAAGCACTCAAGTGAAATCCACGTAATCACTTTCCATGCCTTAAATTTCGCTTGAGGGAAGACAGCAGGATGAAAATTGCACTTCAGGTTACTTCAAATGTAACATCCATCACAACACACGCGCTATGGATCCCCTGAATTATGGCAAAACATAGTTCTATAGCATTCTGATAAACTGAAGATTACACAGCGACGAGGCACTGGGTATGGTATGTGGGTGGTCATTATTCAGGTCTCCCCAGGCCGGCCTTCCCTACTGATTTCCCCTCCCTGTTTTTTTCCCGGTACACAACTGAGCCGTGATTGCAATTGATTTGAGACTGCTCATCATTCCTCCAAGGGCAACATCAGGAATCATCGACATCGGGAGGAAATGGATTTGGGGAGATAAGTAGAACGGGACAAATGAATGCAGTGTGAGGAGAAATAATAAAGGGATGTGGGAAAACCAAAGGTGTGCAATAAAAAAGGGGAATACGGAAGGGGCGTAGTATAGCTTGGCATGTATTCCTTATGGGTTTCCCCCCCCTTAACTGGAGTGGGTGTGTCCTATGATCGATGGGGCCCAGGCTCAGGCAGGGATGGTGAAGGCGCTCCAAGAGGTTTTCCTTATTGATTGGAGTGAAAGCAAATTGACTACACCGCATATGAAGGAACCCACCTACTTATCAAACTGATATACCCCTCTGTCGTGTTGAGCCCCACCTGATGCAGCGCTTATTAACTATTGATCAGCCTGTGACTAAAGAAACAGTGCTGTCTCACTGAGATCCATACACTTTAGTTTAACACCAGCATCAAGTGGCAGTAACAGGTTTCTGTATAAATACAAACCAAGTTAACGTAATGAATGTTAATTGTATTTTACCTATATATTTTTGTACTAAATATCTATTTAGTACACAATGGTGAAGTTAGACCCATCCAAGTACATGGGTATATAAATATATAAATATATACTGTATATCCCTATACTAATACAGTATACCACCTCGTGCAATCAGTCTGTGCCACTGCACTTCACTCAAGTGCATATCCATACAAACCATATGAAAGGTGTATTGTGTATTTTCATTTTATTTCTTTTTATTCTATTGCCTGTTTGTACTTTCTTGTCTAGCTCTTTCTGACTAAATGCTGCTGCGTGTTCCTCGACATGGCATCAATGAAGATGCATCTTATCTTTTCTTATCTTAGCTTATGTACACATTTCAATTCGTAATTTTTCATATATTTTGTTTAGAATTTGATACCATTGTACATGTGAAATATGATATATTATAATTATTGTCCAGACTAAATTGTACACTGCGTAAACAAAAAAAAACGTAAAACATATTACAACCTCCCAGCATTTGCAGCCAAACACCCACACACAGACCTCCCGGTTCCTCTGTTAATACCTGCTGCTGCTGTTATTCCCCAATCACCTTTGTGAGCAGGAACATGTTGCCTGGATTTAGATTACGCACATCACGCTCGAGCACACACTTATCACATTTTAGGACCCCCCCCCCCCACACACACACACACACACACACACACACACACACACATACACACACACACACACACACACACACACACACTCTCTCTCCCACATGTGGATCCCAGAGCCCGGTCTTTACGCATGGTCAGCACAACGCGCTGTGCACGGTGGCCGAGGCCACTGCGTCTCAGGACGCGGATCCACCGGGAGTCCGTGGACCCGCGTGAGGATTCAACCGGGGCGCAGAGGCTCAGCAAACCAACGTGGAGACAGATTATTATTCACAGTGTTTGTTCAGCGGTGCGTGTGGTGCGTGTGGTCCCGTGCACGGCTTCCCCAAATGTGTGGGCGAAGGAATCTGTGTGTGGTCCATATCGGTCAGTAGTCGGGACACTGTTGCTGCTCCTCTCGCTCTCTCTCTCTCTCTCTCTCTCTCTCTCTCTCTCTCTCTCTCTCTCTCTCTCTCTCTCTCTCTCTCTTCACACGTCACTGCTCCGCTCTCATCCTCTCTTTCTCTCCTCTTCCACGCAGCAGGAAAACCGAGTATCTTTTGCAAGTTAATCAGTAGTGGCGACAGGTATCAAATGTAAAAGCTGGGCCATTCAGCCTGAAAAAAACACACACACAATCAGGAACACACACACACATATACACGCACGCACGCCCGTACGCACACACACACACACACACGCATCTCCAGCTTTATCCCCTGCCCGCGTGATTCCTCCCTCGATACTAAATCCCTTCTCGCACATCTGTCCATGGCGCGCACTCCGGCCGTCCTCTTTCCCCGCAGAACGCAGCCTAAACACCAACGGGACTTCGTGTGACACTTTAGATCTACGGCAACACGTCGGATCCACATCTGTTCAGAATTACAACCCAAACGTGCTGGAACGTCGCGCTGTGGTCGCTGTGCACAGCAACAACTGTGAGGGGGGGAAAGAGGAGAATGGCAGACTAATAGCAGGAGGCTATTCAGCAATGCACATCTCCTAACAAATCGCCGCTCAGTCAAACCCCCCTAAAGGAGAAGCATGATCTCCTGCCCCTGTCGGAATCAACCACACGAGCCTGTGTTGCACCAAGAGGACTCAGCCCAGCAGAGCGTTGGAGTCTGTGGTGCAGGTGCACGCTCGGGCTGCCGTCCCTGCATCCATCGCATCGCATGTACCACACCAAGAGATGCACGAAATAACAATCACAATCAAAGTAACGTGTGGAAAATAGTGCATTTAAAAATACTGTACCTTCGCGTATTTCCCCTTCCTAAATCATGCGTCTTCTGGCTGAAGCAAAGAGGAATATGTATATATATATATTTGTTTTTTTCATCCACAGCGAACGTCGAAGGCTCAGCAGCAGCACGGCGGGAGACGATGACTGAGAGAGAGAGCGAGAGGGAGAGAGAGAAGGGGGGGGGGGGGGGGGGGGAGGAGAGAGAGAGAGAGAGAGAGAGAGAGAGAGAGAGAGAGAGAGAGAGAGAGAGAGAGAGAGAGGTGGAGGATGCACAGAGTAATATAGTTGAGCTGCAGTGAGCATCTGCCCGTACACCAGGCTTCTTTTCCAGTGGAGTAAATACCTGTAGGTTGAAGAACCACTTTCATGAACTGATGTTTTGTAAAAAAAAAAAATTAAAATGCAATAATAATATTTTCATAATCAGTTATAATGAATCAAATCTGCATGTTAGGTTCTGATAGTATAATGCTCTTACTTTACTAAGGATGTCAGCAGCTGGTAAGATATATGACCAGAAGGAGGAAGCGCAACATCCATATGTTTGTGGATATATATACATATACATATATATATATATATATATATATATATATATATATATATATATAAGACATATTTTCCATCTCTTTGGAAGACTTGCCTTTCTTAGTGCAGGACAGGAAGTTAGCTCCTGTGTTCTACTTCCACAGAACATAGCAACAGCACTGCTTAAGGGACAGGAACCATCTTATGATACCGTCTTTCATTGACTCCAGGCACCAGAGGGCTCTGTGGTCAGTGCCATGGGTAATCACTCTCTCCTATAGTACTTGAAAGAGTGAACTTGTCTCTATAGTGGAGAACAGATTCCTACCGACCACGCCCGCCAGCTTGGGCTCCTCTCTGTCGAACCTCTGTGGGATGTGTCCTTGTGGATGGTGAGGGGAAGCTGACATCTGAGCTCTGAGGCCCACTGAACGAGCACAGGGCCTCCCTCAGCTTCACCTGCCTCTCACACTCATGCTTGTGGCCCCTCACATTTGGCAAAATTAGGTTAGGTAGCCACCTGAACCCAGTTCTTGCTATTGGTTGACACAAACTTCTTTAGTTGCTCTTCGGTGCTCCATTGTACCTTTCCCACAACTCCTCACTGGACCGCATCACTATCCCACCTCTGGTACCAAATCTGAGGCTGGTGGAATGTCCTTTACTTAAATAAGGGCGGCAGCGACGATCCGGACGAAACACAGCAACTAAAGTGTGGGTTACAAACAGATACACACTATTAGCATCGGAGAGAGTCATAGATTCCCCTCCACCAACAATAAGGACCAGGAGAACAATCCAATATGGTAAAGGAACTAGCATCGCATTGGAAATACAAAAAAAACGTGGTGTCTCAACAAAGGCTGCAATTAGTGGACAATGTCACGGCCATGCCTCTTTGTCCGTGTTCCAAACTGATCAAACTAGATATCGCGACAAAAACATCTCCTGAAAATCAAATTCATCTATTGCATCGATCTTCATTAGCAGCTTAACGCATAAATATCTGAATCGAATCACTGGTGTCTGAGTCAATGAATGTGTGATGGAACTGTGTCTGTTTGGCGAGGTGATACCTGCAGCTTCCTCACGCCGCATAATTGGACTCACTAACGTCGCACAGTCGGGCATATGGTATATCGGAGCGTGACGTAGATGCACATACGTTCGCGATATTTGTCACATTCGACTCCACAATCCGACACGACCTTTTGTAAATCTCAAACTGCACGGACCAAAAAGAAATGAAGTGATGCTCGGGGGGGAAAAGATGGTGGAGCGAAAGAAGGGAGGAGGAAGGAACCTGTTTAATGATATGAACAATGGCCACTTGACAGTCGTGATCTGATTATTCGTGCAAAACTTGCACTGGAAAAAAAAAGAAGGGATTAAAAACACAATACGAGGCATTGTCCTCTGTTCCATGCAGCGACGCACAATGGAAGATATTACAGTTGTTCTGAGCGCGTGCTTAAAGGGGGGGGGGGTGAACGGGTCTCCAGCTGTCTGTGAAACAAGCTGAGGGGAAAACAGTGCAAATCCGTTTGGGACTGACGAGGCCTCCGATGATGTTCTGCATGCATGTGTGGGCGGCAGGGAGGCTTCGTTCTGCCTGTTTTCACATGGAGGTGTGATCATCCTCAATTAACACGCTTCCCCTCCTCGTTTTTCACTCGCTTTTTTTTTCCTAATCTCCTCGTCTTCCTCAGCCACAGGAACACGCGCAACCCCAGACACATGCAAACACACGTGTGCAGTTCATCCCATTAACTCACCCTCTCTCCGTCTTCGTCTTCTTTCTCTGTTAGCGAAAGGTCTATTAGTTCCGAGAGACTGCCGCGGTGCAGAGACTCATTAATATTTTTCTCATTATCTGTGCCCCTAATGTTAAGCAATAGCACAATGGCTCGTCCTGGCATGATGCTTATCACATTGGTCGCTGCTGTCAGGGGACATGTCGGTTTGATGAGCTGCCTAAACGAAGGCCTGCGATTTGACCCACAATGGGCGACATTGTGCACCATGACCAGAAATACAACTCGTCCACTGAGCCATCAATGGACAATGATCGTTTCTCACAACAAAACACATTTCTTCACGCAGAACCACATTATTATTTTTGCATCAGCGGACACAACCACAATGCTATCGATCGTGCACACAGCCAGTGGTGGGACGTAAGTACATTATAATTATTCATACGTTTGTTCCTTGAGCTAAGTACATGTATTTTCAGGGACTTTTCACGTTCACTCCACTTCATATATCAGCAAATATATGTACTTTCTACTCCACCACGTTTCTGTAATGTATTGCATTGCAGGCAGATGACATTACACCCCCACCTCCTGCAGCATCACTGGTGAAGAAGAAGAAACACCTGAACTGGATTCGGGTGAGACCACTACCATGACTCTGCAATTAATTACTGTGACAAAGTGAGTTTTCAGTAGCATCATCTGCAGCATTTCTAATACTGTGACAGAATGTGTGTACTATCGTTGTATTTCAAAAACACAGTTACAAGGTGCTTTTCGTGTTAAAAATGAAAAATCTCAGGCAAATCACAGGAAACAATTAAAAGCAATTTGATGATCACACAGCGTAGGAGCAAAAATACAAAATGAAAATGTCACAGATAAAACATGTTCAAATGAAATATTATGAAGTGATTAAAATAGATGATGCACCTATACTAATGTGTATTTAAGAGAGATTTAAAAGACGATAAGGAGTTTGTCGGACAGAGCTCCTCAGAGAGATTGTTTCAGAGAGTGTGACCCTGACAGAAAAGTCCCAGTCACCTCTGGTCCTCTGGCTGAGACTGTGGAATAGTGAGTAATGTGTAGTAGACTGTTGCATTGCGGGAATATAGGCTACAAAGTACTTTTACTTTCAGTCAAACAGTTAATGTGGTATCCTTACTTCCCCCACCACTGCACATAGCCAAATCATATCGACCCGTATCTCAAAGGTCTAATTGAGAAACTCCCGCACTGACAATCCCGTCTAGACTGAAATTGCTCAGTTTTGATCTGCAAACACCCCGAGACTGCGTTTATTGGCTGAATGCAATCTAGGGAAATTAGCAGATCGGAAGAGAAAAACAAGAGCAGAAGGCGAGAATCACAGCGAGGGGAACGAGAAACGAGGGAGAGATTGCGTTCCCTGACTCACCCGTCATTAGCCGGCCCAGAAGTTTTTGCTACATCTTCACCTTTTGAACATCTGATCCACTTAATGGCCTCGAGCCGACGGGTTGAGCTGTGAGCAAGAGCTGAGCTGGCGGGGGGGGACATAAGAGCGTAGAACACTGATTTGGAAAAGGATACTGTACAGAGAGGGGAATAGATCGTGGAGAGCAATGACTCATTTAAATGAAATGAAAAACATTGAAACTTGTTTTGTTGAATGCATGGACAAAGTTTGTTATCTATACTGCATGAAATGGTTTGTGTGTGTGTGTGTGTGTGTGTTCGGTGTGTGTGCATTCCTAGGCATAGTTTAGTTGGATGAGTATGTGATGCTACTGTTCTACTGAAGCATCCATTTGCATTCTTTGTGCCGTGCTCCTGCAGAGACTGAATGTTTGAATGTCTCTGACGTTATTCGAGGACGGCCGGTTTGGGGGGCGAAAGAGGCACGACTCTGAGGACTCATCACGTACTGAAACACACGATTTAGTTTGTGATGCAGAAAGTTGGCTTCGAGTTTAATCACAGCAATTGATCAGAATGTCTTTACCAAACATCATCGTCCCTCCAGCTCGATTGAGATTCCTGCGTTGGGCAGACACCGGGGCAGAGTGATTGGTCACTGTCAGACCCCTTGTCAGCCGCGGGGGCCATTATGAAGCTTAGAAAAATAGCTCATATTTCAGAGGCGTCACTTTTCTTTTTTCTCTGAGCAGAAAGTGCCAGTTTTCAGATTGTGTGACGGGACCAGAAGCGGCCGTGCTGTCTGCTTGCATCCTCGCAGCAGCCTCGTCCAGCTGTCTATTCAGATTTCTCCCTCTGTATTCTCTCTCACAAGCAAAGCCACTTTGATGCAAAGGACACTTTTCCTGACAGCCAAACAATAAATAGCTGCTCTTATATTCTCAAGTTACTGCCAAGGACTTTCATTTTGGATCCCACTTGTGAGGCTAACCATTACTGTGAAGAAAAGACAGGTTGTCATCAAGCAAAAAAAAAAAAAAACAACCTTACGTCCATTCGGGAGGTTATGTTTTCACCCCTGTCTGTGTGTTTGTTGGTTTGGTTTGTATCTTTTTAAGCACGATTACGCCGGTAGCAGATGGTAGCCACGAAACTTGGCGGCTCAGACGAGACCCAGTCACTTTGGTGCGTATTGGACATTTCCCCCATTTTTTCCCAAAGAAAAGTTGATGGATCTTGATGGAAAAAGCTCAGGCCCATTTAGGGAACGGATATCTCTGAGTGTGTGCAATTTGGTGCAGCTTGATTGAGTTTAAGGGGACAGGGTGGAGGTGTGCACTCTGCTGCAGCAGTTACAGAGCAGCAGCTTTCTCTTCTCTTCGCCTCTCTCTTACAGAAATGGTGGAAAAGAGAAACCTGTATTCATTCACCCTTTGCTTTCTTTTGACTTGATTTGTTTGATTTGATTTTTTTTTTTTTTTTTACACTTTTCCTCAGGAACTGCGTTGGTGTCAAGTGTTTTCTCCATTTTAAAGCTCAACACTTCTTCGGTGCAGGCTTTCCTGGGTGAGTCGAGGTCTGCCCGGCTTTGTTCCACAATCGTTTCCCAAGTTTAGGGGTTCAAATTGCTGCCATATTAGCTTCAATCTCACTATCCAGCATCTTAACGTTAAAACTAAAGACTGGGCCTCACAGGGGGAAACACACTGTACGTACAGAGCATCAAATCACTCTGAGACCTCGTGCAGGTTTTTTCGAGCGTCAGTATAATAATCAGTATAATTCACATCAATCTTCCGCCTGTAATTGCAGTTGGCATATGAGAAATGGATCACGCACCCACATACTCTTAATTAACATAATTCCAATGGTTGAAAGGGCAGCTCCGTTGTGCGTGTGACAGTAAACCAAGGTTCTTGCACTGAGTCTCTCACAGATAGTGGTTCACGTATCACATCAAACCATCTTCATACGCAGTCATTTCTCCACACATTAGCTGTACTGCTTTTCCTTCGGAGTCTCAGGAGGGCTTGAATTAACTGTGGGCCTCCTCGTATAGACAATGGGTACAATGAATAAATCTTATCCTCTGATGATAATGATGATAACAGGCAAGAATATCACTGCTCTACTGTGAAGTACGATACCATCGAATTCCACCAGTTTGACACATAATTATCGGTAATTATGTTTAATAATGCCTATAGATTCTCCGTCTTTTCCCTTTATGTGTGTAGATAATCAGGTTGGGCCATGACTGCAGTCAGTTGCCTGGGTTATTACTTATGTTCCCCCGACTTGCACAGCAAAAAAAAAGTTTCAACTTGTCACGGCTGTCGTCTCAGCTCCTTCCCGGGGTCCTCCCACCTCCCTGGCACCCACGACCTTTGTCTGATGTCGACACAATTTGACAAACTCTGACGTGCGTCCAACATATTCCGCCCCGGAATCGCAGGACTGTTTACCAGACACGGCATCTCAGTCGTCTGGCCTCACGACTCAAGCGCTGCAAGTGTGTTTCCATGGTAACCAAGTGGTAGTAGTGAGAAGAGGAGCAACGGGAGGAAAGAGAGGCAGAGACACTGAAGCTAACCCTGAGCACTGTTCTCTCTCCTCCTCCTCTTCTCTCTCTCTCCCTCCGTCGTAGGCAGCTGTAGCTTGGATACCATGTCAGAGCAGGGTGGGCACGAGTGCCTCTCGCATTTTTACAGACTTTAATATCTGTCTCGACAATGTTTGCTTACACAACTCCGCTCCCAACCCATTAACGTTATTGCCTCTCCAGCTCCAGCTCGCCCGAGATGCACACATTCTTGATTTATGGAACTAATTTGCTGGTGTGTAGGTTGTTAGAGATGCTCTGAGATCATTTGTCAAACAGCGAGGGAATACAGCCATTGCTTATGTATAAAGCCTGAAGCAGATCCTGGTGGAATTAGCAGCGGTGCTAACACAACCGCAGTAAACACGGGAAACTGCGTTTACTATGGAGGGAAACAAAATTCAGAGAAACACAGAATTAAAGATTAATGTTTTCTGTTGAGTGATGACGACATATTAATGACGTGGATATTAGTGCTGCCAGGCCACGTTTTGAAGCACAGTTGTCCATCTCTCATTAGTTATGCCGTTCACGTGTTGAATTAGCTGGGTGCCAACTGTTTTCTATGCTGCAGTATATTCCAGGAACATATGAGAAAGTTGATTTGTACGTTTGTCATCATTTTTTATTAAGTGGATCCGTTGTTTGAGACACTAAATGACTGTTTGTGAAGAGAGTGAGGCTGTGACACCAGAGGCCTCCTGCTGGATAGAGCGGAGGGCGGGATCACGAGACTACTACAGCAACACAGTCTCATGAACCGCCCCTGGTGGGTGCATGGGCGTGTGGAGACATGCGGCACACTCAGGGGTCCAGGATTGGGAGTTTGAAACTGTGGTCACCCACATGTGTGAGTAACAGTAATTGGGAAGCACACAGAGCAACAACCGAAATCTGATCAAGTATTTGCAAAAACTAATAAACTAAAGATCACACACAAGTTTATGAAAATGAAATGCACATTTCCAGGTTTAAATGTCATAAAAAAAAAAATGATGAAAATATCTGAAAACTTTGAAATTTCCCCCTTTAGAATAAAATGAATGTTTTGTTGTTTTTTTAACTGAGAGAGCAGCGAGCAGTGCCTGGGTCACATGTCTCCAGCCTCCTGGCTCATAATCATACAAATTCTAGTGGATTAATATTCATAGTCATAGAAAACTGAATGAGAACAGCCTGACCACAGACGGCACCCAAGGTTCAAGCTGATCTCCTCAGATATCGCACATCAAGTATTTATTTTGTATACATATATGTGTGTGCGTGTGTGTTTGTGTTTGTTTTAATGCACTTATTCCTCTTGTACAATCACATACATCTATGCACACATACGATTATGTTCACATATCTTTGAATACACATCTGCATGCTGAAATGTATAATATATAATGAAATATAGTCCAAGGTAAAATGTAATGGATACCAACTTTAGATGCTCTGCTTTGATATTTATCCAATGTTGTACCGATTGTTTTACACAGCCAATAAGAGCTGTTCAGATTGACACCAGAACCCAAAGCTGTCACAGAAACCAGTTAAATATGCAGTTGCTGCCATCTAGTTGTTGTCAGGGAGAACTGCATCAATATCAGTAAATGTGTCACGTTTGGGATTTGACTCACACATTTTGAGCTCAGCCCTGTTATTTTAATGATTTACTTCTTTAGAGATCAGACACGAGGCTGCTGAAACTCTGTGGGATTCCTTGTTCTTTACAGAGTTATAATTCCTCAAAAAGTTTGAAAGAAAACTGATTTTTATTCCGAGGAAATAAGAAATATTAATAAGGGACGTGGCCCTCTGCCAAATGGGGACTGCACAATATTGTTGCCTTCCAACAATGATAAAAAGGCAGATTTGGTTCAGTATTACATACATTTGAAGTTTGCCTGATGGAGACACGTGATACATAAAGAAGTTAAAGTCGGCTTACACTCCAACACCAATCTATTCCTTTAAAATGTGTTTGTGCGTATTCTGAGAAAGTGTGAGAAGTAAATATTATGTAAATGCTGAGGTGTGTCAAACTTTGCAAAACAAATTCAAGGGACATGAAAGCCAAGTGTATTCTCGGTCATTTACATCCTAGTGCCCCAGCTCTCATGTATACACAATTCAAATGAGACGGTGAGGAAGCACACAAGGTTTGCATTTGTCTTCTCTGTCTTCCGTCTTCCTTGTGTCAAACCTGTTGAATCTCCATTAGCCTGTTTATTCTTCAGCCTTGTCGAAGTCCTCGGACACTGAAGGAGCATCTTTCTGTTGAAATATATCATTTATACATCATTAACACACAGGTGACTTTCACGCAACATCGTACGAATTATAGTTTCACAAAGAGACTTTTTTTGTATAGTGGACATAATAGAGAATCAAGCTCACCGCAGATCTTCCTTCTCTGGGCTTGTTGAAAGAACACGTCAGCCATTTGATGTATTCCTCTCTCACCTGTAGAAAAAAACAATGAAATACAATCTGTTCAGAGTCGTGTGCTCATGTTCGGATTGCTGTCATTGTCAGTGGTGGCACTGTATGAAACATGTCAGACGTCAGGTTGACAAGAACAGAGAGAGTGATGTCACCTCCTTGTTGAGCAGGCAGTGGACGATGAAGAGGAAGGTGCCCTGCTGGGAGTTAAGGAGGATGAAGAGGACCTGAAAGAAAAGATTTGCCTGGTACAGGCCCAGAATCCAGGTGCAGCCCAGGATCACAAACTGGGACAGGATCTTGAACACAATCAATCTGCGAACAAAACAAGCACAAAGTGAGTGCAGGGTGGTCGGCAACCGCCTCGACTGTGTACTTTTAAGAGTCACATCTGATGACTGATGATGGATCGTGATCGTGGTGGCAGCTGATCGCGGATCATGACCACAATTTAAGATATGCTAAGATATATAATATGTCTACTCTCTTATAATACACTTTTGGCACAGTATTGGAAATACCTTGATAAGACAAGACAAGATAAGATAAGATAAGATAAGATAAGATAAGATAAGATAAGATAAGATAAGATAAGATAAGACCAGATAAGATAAGACAAGATAAGATAAGATAAGATAAGATAAGATAAGATAAGATAAGATAAGACAAGATAAGATAAGATAAGATAAGATAAGATAATACTCTATTAGTCCCACAATGGGGAAATTTGCAATATTACAGCAAGAGTCAGAAATAGGCATCAGTAAGTAATAATAGGAAATATGCAATAGTGTAAGGAAATATAAAAAAATATGAATGGAACATAAACTAATACCTACAGTGTAAAAACAAGAAAAGTATGTGTGTGAATGGACAGAATGAATATTCACCTTGTATCTTTGGACTGGGAGACGTCACTCTTCATGTTGGCCAGGGTGGGTCTTAGACTCCATAAAGTAGCACAGAACAAGATGCCGTTTAACTAACAGGGGGACAAGAGTGAGATGAGTTTGGAAGGAGGCCCAATGATCCTCCACTGCAGCTGCTTGTATTAAAACACATAGATAGTGGACTCACAAAAATGACGGTGATCACCGGCCCTGTCAAAGCCCAGTTGAAGCTGCGTTCCCGCGACAGCCAGCACCTGCACAACACACATAACAACGATCCATTTTGAAATACAAAACCCGAATCACAACAAGCACACAGTCGACCAATGTGTGCGTCACTGTTCGTGCTACTCACACCTGTGCCTCAGTAGCACCGTATCCATCAGAATACACGAGGGCAGAAGTACCCACAATGACAAAGGGGACGCCGTAGCCGATCAGGTAGAGAAGAGGCCTGGGGAGGCCATCTCTCTGGATGACCTGCACCTTGGAGAGCATCCGGACCAGCAGGTAGAGCTGCAGCGCCTCCAGCAGCATCCACACGAAACTCGCCACAATTAAGAAGTGGAGCAGGCCGGCCATGACAGTGCAGGCCAGCTGTCGGAAACACGGAAGAGGGAAACTCAGAATTAATAAACTCTTCAGGAAACGGTTTGTTAGCTTCACCAAGGAGGCTCCTAAGTTCAAGTCCAAATGCTGGATCTGCGCCTCTTAACCCTTTAACCCGCCCTTTTGGGATGTGTGCTAATATTGTATAGGTTCATCCCAGGTCCATGCACGCACCGGTTCAGTACTTTTTGTGTAGTTCCACCGACAAATTGACAAACAAACAAACACAACTTCCTTCGCAGCGGTGACAATCTGCTTCTGGATCTTACTGTACCTCCTGTTCGACGTATTCGTCGTTCCACAGCAGCAGGAGATGAGACAAGGCGAGGTTGAGGCAGAGGTGAAGACGGGCCGTGTTGTTGATCTTGGGGTTCCAGCTGCACAGCAGGAAGGTGAGGATGGCGAGCGCAAAGAAGCACAGTCCGACAATCACACACAGCCGGTTCAGCCACTCTAAGAAGTCATCCTCTGGTGGAGGCTGAAAACACACGGCGCACAGGCCAACATATGACGAAAGTGATATTGGGTGTGGGAGCCCATATTCGCAAATACACATTCACACACTAATCGATAAAATACCTCCGCGATCTGCAGGATGAGGGCAAATGTGGAGAGGTGGGAGCAGCTGCACACTGTGTAGTTCTCGTTTGTGTATGCAACCGAACAGCCCTCGACCGACCACTGGACAGACCTCCTCTCCTGGGTTTTGTCCTCCCAGTACCAGTCACCAACAGATCGTCACCTGCCAAAACACAGAGATCCATTTGTTGATCTAGTGGATCAGTATCGGGCGAAGCACCTTCTTGTGAAAGATGGTGAAATTGACGGGCTCTGTGAGGTTGGTGTTGTTCATCAAGGGCAGGATGGCAGTGATCACGTCCGAGTACATCTCTGTCCTGTTTTCGTTTTAAAGTATTGATGACTGAGGAGACTCTCCATCCCCTGGAGCGTCATGAAGGCGACCGCTGCAGAATCTGGGAATTCAACACACGCGACATATCAACACGTACACACCAGTCTGTTTATTTCCTGTTCCAGCTAAATCTAGTCAACGGGACTTTTACTGTAAGTTCGCATGGACATCATGTGACTGAAATCACATGACTTCATGGGGGTGAGGTCACTGAAATGTCAATCAGCTTATTGTTATTTTTTCATAATGCTTTTTTAAATGATTGAGCTTGGCATGCATTAAGCAAGGCGATTTTGCTTTTTCTAATACGTGTCCCAGATGATCAAATTTAGGTAGAATAACATTTTTGGGCATAAAGAACACTAAAAGCTGTGTCATGTCTCCTCTGAGTATATATCCATTCTTTCTTCTGGTGTGGTTAGAAAAATCTAAAGATTACAGAAAGGTTTATATGTTGATGTAATGTGTAAAACCGATATCAGAATAATTAAAATTGGTAAAAAATGCCCCAGATTACCCGAATTCCCCCTATTAATAACATATAATTGATGGTGGAGCAACAAAGTGGAATAAACCTAACGTGTAGAATCTGTGGAACGTGTAGAACTATGTAAACCAGTTCATTATCCCCAGCCTTTTTGATTGTGCACGTTCACTCACCATTGTTGTTTTTGGCGAGGCCCTCCAGGTTGATCTGCATGGTGTTTCCATTGGCCGAGAGAAGAGAGTTCTCCCCTTTGCTGTTTCCGGGTCCTATAGTTTCAAGACTTAAATCTAACACACGCATTTATGTTACAACAGCTTGAATTGAAATCCTCCCAGTACACACACACACAGCAGACGCCTGCAGTCAATTCAGAAGAGCGGATCTTACCCAATGTTGAACTCCTCACGTTCGTCTTGGACTGGTTCTGACCTGAGATCACCATCCCCGACACTAAGCGGTCTGAGATTTCCAGGATCATACTGCCGGTCTCCCCATCGCCTTCACTGCTCATTTTGAATGACCTGGCATGTGATCCAACACCTATCACTTCCTTTAACAAGTCAAATATTTGGGAGAAATTACTTGTGCTGTTGCAATCACAAATTAGTAAAAAAAAAAAAAAAAAAAAGACATTATTTGTTGTACCATAGATGCTGTGAAGCTGTTTGCCACCGTCTGCAGAGGGAGCACAAGAGAGAGGGGGAGAATAAGGTCAATGCAGTGTCATCCACATCCTGTATGGCGGATTCTGCATCGTGCTGGCTGATTGTGATAATAATGGTGGATCCTGTATCGTGTTGGCATCTGATAATGGTGGTGGACCACGACTGAGGTGGCAGCTGATGGTGGATCCTGATGGCGGCAGTGGACAATGACTGTGGACTATAGTGGCATCCGATCTTGATGGTGGATCAAGATCGTGGTGGCTGCTGACCATGGACTATGATTACAACAATTATATAACTGCTTGTTATATAATATTTCTCCTCAGATTACTCGACCATTACTGACAATAATCCATCAATTCATTGACCTTTCATTATGCTACAAAGTGTTATTCTAATCAATGCTGCTAATACTCTTATCTTGCTGATGTTCTCCTTTACACTTGACATCTATTGCACATGCGATAAACATGCAATATGTAAGTTTGGCCCACGAGGTCTCTCAATCAAAACAATAACAAAAGACCTGTTGTGGGAAATCCCCCGGCGTCCAGGATGTCCTCTCATATTCTGAAGTCTGCTTTCCCGTGCTCACACTTTAAACCCCTGCAGATCATTTAGTCTATGGGTCTGCCAGTTCCTAAACAATCCAATGTGTTTTCTAATTCTGGAGACAGTATTTCCTGCTTATCATATCTGTGGCGTCTAGGGAGTGAAGCCTTGGACCTTGGCTACGCTCTCACACTTCCCCAAACACGACACCCACATGCACTCTGCCTTAGAGAGGGGAGAGAACACGGTGTCTCTGAGAATTCCATAAAGTTCCTGTTTTGATGACGACGTAAAGTGCCATTGCGATGAAAAATCTACAAGCGGCGAAAAATCCTGTTCACGGATGAGTTAATGTCGGCTACTATTCATTTAATGCAGGAAACTGCTCATAATAATAAGGATCGATTACAAGTGACCGATACAAACAGTGGAAGTGTTTTCCTGCGGAGATGAGCAAAGTCACAGATAAAGTCACGGATATGATGCAATTCAAAGGATCTAAATGAAACGTCCCATTACCTTATAACAAATCGTGGTTTTCTCTTGGTTCGAACATTGTTGGAAACATTTTGGATGACGTAAGAACATTATCATTATACGTTTGGTCGTTTTGAAGAAACCAATTTAAACTTAGCAGATACAATCTTGTCTTTTAAAGGTTTCTACAGAGGAGACATCGCTACGTGTTCCACTTACCGGTCCTGGTAAGACCAGGGCTGAATTCTCTTTCAGCTGTTGATCCATATTGTCAAGAAAAGCTCTCTCTGGGGTCTGTCCCTGCAGCCAATACGAAAAAGTGTCACAGTTCATGTATAGTAATCATAATGACTGCATTTTGATAACAATTGTGCCTATGACAACATAATATCCTGACATTTTCAGCTCTGCCTACTAATGTTACAAGTGTGATGGTTTTAGAGCATGTGTGTGTGGTGCATGACTTTAACTTTAAACTTAAATCCACCGTACTGACTGATAATAACACAAAAGGGCCACTATCCAAACTATTTCTTTGTGAATGTAACGAGTAGTTAGTCACGCCAATGGTATCTTTGATCTATCCACAAGCAATGACCCCTAGGTTGGATT
Source organism: Reinhardtius hippoglossoides (assembly GCA_006182925.3). Taxonomy (NCBI): domain Eukaryota; kingdom Metazoa; phylum Chordata; class Actinopteri; order Pleuronectiformes; family Pleuronectidae; genus Reinhardtius; species Reinhardtius hippoglossoides. Next base: position 16,310,514 of record CM031685.1, read on the forward strand.
CTGACAGACTCCTAATACAGATTTTCAAGTTTTCTTGGTTTTAATTATATTCTGTGTCTATATCTTACACACGTGTTTTCGCGGGAAAAGGGAAATTAGCTATTGCTATGACGATGTCACTTTGCCGTCATATTTACCTGTGGGACGTCTATCTCATCTAGAATCTTCTGAATACCTGTTGAGTCGGTTGCAGGAGAAAATGAAAAATGGAAAATGTCAGTATGTTGCTACAGCTTCAACCGATTGCATCCAAAGCTTACTTTACAAAATGAAATGCCCAGCATCCACAGAATTCCTGTTGATGGGTAGAATCCCTCGGACAAGAGCAATAGAAGGTCCCGGGGACATTGGTGCATGTAGTTTGTTTTCCACATATTCCTGGTGTCTCACTGCACTCATCTATATCTGTAGAGAAAGAAAACACACACACACACACACACGAAAGTAATATCTACGATACTAAAATCATATGTCGAATAGGACTGTAGTGTGCGCACATACACACCTGTGCATGGGTTAGATATGCTGGCTATTACACTGGGGTTGTTCACCCGAAAACCAGAGAAGCAGAAGCAGAGATGCGAGCCGATGGTGTTTGAGCAGTTGGAATGAGGACCACAGATGGCAGTGAACTGCACACACTCGTCAACATCTGCCAAACACAAATCAAACAATCAAACAGATTCTCGACATGTTGTTACGACCAAGAAAAAGTTGACAGCGGATTTTGCAGTTTTTCCAGCTGCTCCAAATACCGATACAGATGTTGATCTTGTTGGGCTCGTGCCTGGCTGCGTCGGTTCATAGCCCGGTAGACACTTGCAGTCGTGAGTGCCAGGTTTGTTGGCGCAAATAGAGTCCGGGCCACAGATGGTGGAGTTGAAACATTCGTCAATATCTGAGGAGGGAACAGTTCACACAGTTGGGACAAGGGTCACGTCTATGATGTGGATTTATCCCAAAACCAAAGCACTGCGATGGTTTTTCGAACCACTGGAAAAGGGGCCTAAGTGTTGAACAGAGTGTGAGTGTGTGGCGAAAAAGAAAAGACTCAATGATCAATAGTTTCTAATTGGCGACCCGGTCCAGTCGACAAGGTCAAATCTGCCTGGTGATTGTTGTTTTATTTATTGTTCTCTAATACACGGTTAAGTGTAACAGTGCTGTAAACATACCTTGGCAAATTGGTTTTGCGTCGAGTACAACTTTGTAGCCTTTATTGCATTTACACTCAAAGGTTGCTGGTTGGTTTTCACAGGTCCCGTGGGCTCCACAGACTTTTTCAAGGCACTCGTCAATATCTATAAAGAAAAGAAGACAGCGATGCCACAGCAGCTCAAGAGGAGGACGCTCTCATTTGAGATGGGCGGTGTAGACAGTTGCGTACCAATGCATTCGTTGGAGGTTCCAGGTGGTGATGTTGTATTTGTGGCAGCGTATCCTTTCACACAGGCACAGACGTGCGATCCCTGGTTGTTGGTACAAGTGGAGGAAGGACCACAAAGTCCTGCAGTCTTCACACACTCATCTATGTCTGTCGAGAGACGTCGCACACAGGAGTTCCAGACGGGAAGTGTAGTACATGCCCTCCAGTACAAATTAAATAAAATGCACTTACCAACACAACCGTACGAATCTGCAGTGGGTCGGTGTTGAGGAGGAATTTCATACCCGAGTACGCAAGAACAACCCCCCCCAGAAGCGCACTTAGCGAGCGGTCCGCAGGAGTCTGACTTACAGTTATAATGATCTAAATAGAGTCAACACACACACACACACAAACAAACACACAACTTATATTCATGGTGAAAAGTAGGTCTCGTTAACTGCAGTTAGCAGCACATGGGTCAATATGAAGCAAAGAGTGTCCATGAGTAATCATTTCTTACAGGTTACATATCCTGTATTTCCCGATGGGTGAGTTTGTGGTTTGTAGATGTAGAATCCTCCAGGACAGAGCACCACATTCATGGTGATACCATAATTATAGCAGTTTCCATAAGTGCTATATGCAGTCCCTTGTGTTGGAGTTTCAGATTCATTAGTTGGATATGCAAATGGAACATAAGCAGGATTTTGGACTCCACCAGCAGGGCCAGAGATGCATGTATTAATGACTCTGTCTCCACCAATCCCTGTGAAGCGCCACCACTTATTGAGAAGCCATTCATCGTCGTGTGAGAAGCCAGAGAAGGTGCTTGATGTAACCAATAGATTGCGCCATGAGTCAGTTATGTTCCCGTATCCGTCACAAGAACCTACGGGAAACAGCAGGAGGGAAAGAGTGAGTGTTAAAACAGAACCAACACAAAAATTTCAATTTCAACCAATTACAATTTAGATATCAGCCGTACCAGAAGGAAAGGGCAGCGGCCGAGGGTGACGAGGGAACCTGTGAAGCACAAAGAGGAAACTGTTTCTGCAAAGTAATGTCAGCGGTTTCAAAAAGGGAAATTTCAAAATACATCAGATACATGAAGCATTTGCATGTGTCCACGTCCAACTATTGAACAGAAGAATGTCTGTCTGATAATCTAGCAAAGGAAAATTAATAGAAGACAAATGTATAAACCCATTGATATACAAGAGAACAGCATATTGCACATTATAACATCACTTTGTGGTTCAAAATAATGTTTATGAAAGCACAGCATACTTTTTTAAAATGTACTAAAACAGATTTTTATATGTCGTGATTGTCTTTCACTTTGGATGTGAATCTGAATCCAGATGCAGATAAAACTGATTGTGAAGCTGGTTTTCTCTTAGTGGATGTGTCCACAAGAACATACAAGTGTTCTGTAGTTTAATTTAGTGTCATAATTTATATTTATGACACTAAATGATTATATTTGATCAACTACGTAAGCAAGAACAGATTAAGAAAATTTAGATTTTCGGAATTACCAGTATTCTATGTGAATCTTTCTAAATATGCTGTGTGTGTCGCGTCAATTTGAATTAAAAATGTAAACAATAACTCAGAAATTGCATTGTTCTTATTCATACTGAATATGGTATTCAAACAAGCACAGTGTATGTTGGTGGAAAAAAAAACAATGTGAATCCGGGCATCAACAAAACTTTACTGGAGTCAGAGTGTAGAAAACCTGCAGTCAAGTCAAATGAGTAAATAAAAGACACTCAGGCATTTTGAGTTGGCTGTTAGCACAAGGAAATGGAGCAAACTTCTTCATTGAGGGATAAATATATTCTCAAGTTTACCAGTGTATCTTACTGGACAGAGTCGGGGGGGGGGCTCTCTACCTGACTGGATTTTAAACGAAGAAAATCCGTGTTTTTGAAGCCAAGACGCTGTGGAACGAGCTCAAGATCCATTTTTTACACCAGACGTCCTAAAAGTCGGATCTGCAGCTGATCTTGTTTTGGGTTATTGCTTGTTTGAGGTTCTTATCAAATACAAAGGCTCACTTACTTTTCCCGCCACCATGGGAAAGAGTCGCACAACACAAAAATTACAATCGCTTGTGGGTTATAATCTTAAACACATCGTGTGCGTCTTCCCTGGAGACTCAGACGAAGACCAGATCCCGTTTAATGACCAATCAAAGTGGAAAAATCAGGTAAATCTCAATTGTCTTGCCTCTGTATAGAACACATGAATAAACTTACCCAAGAGAAGTATGAAGGTGCAGCCGTTCATCGTGGCAGGTCGCTCTCAGTCAAACACCACTTGTGACTTGTGAAAGCTACCTCTATTTAGATTTGAGACATTTGCACTGCAGCCAAAAGTTGTTTTTACAAGCTTTGGCACCAATGCAAAAAACAATGCAAATTCACTTACTTGCGATGGAAAGCTTTAAGTTTAACGAAGCTCCCGTCAAGACGTGAGGAGGGGAGAGTGCTCGCTGCACCGCAATCTGTGCAACTCAGAAAGGGCTGAAGATGAAATGGTCGAATACAGGCACAGAGCTAACAGTGGCAGTTTGTTATGTTGCTTTACCTTATGTTGTCTTATCTTAGTGTCATGTTAATGATACGTTGTGTTGTGCCATGTTTTATTTGTGTTGTGTCATCTTGTATTTGTGTTGCGTCATGTTATGTTAGAATCGTGTTTACGTTATATCATATTTTGTTCGTGTCGTGTTATGTCACGTTGCATTTGAGTAATGTTAAGTTATTTTGTGTTGTGTCATTTTATATTTCTGTTATGCCATTTTTACAATACTTAGGGATTCCCCCTGGACGGGAAGAAACTTCAGTCTCAGTCTTCCAACTGATTTTGTCAAACCAAATAACAACCGTAAAATGTTAAGCTAAAAAAAATGTTATTTGTCATAGCATGCTGAGTTTGGGGGGGGATATAAGAGTAAAGCATATGAGCTCAGTGGAATCAAATGCACCAATCTGTTGTATTTACCCGTGAAGCACCTCAGGAGGCGGCGTGCACGCGCTCACTGTCCATTTGTCTTGTAAAACTGTGACTTGACGGAGAAGGTTGCATGTAAATATCGAACGAATCCCTGCGAATACAAACGAAGAAAAAACAGGACTTGTGCTTTTAAGGCAGCAGCTGCCAAACGTGAGAAGGAACCTTGAAACTAGCCCTTTACAAATAAAAGTGCCTGCTGTTGCCTAACTTGACCATATCTGGAGCTTCCTTCTATGGGGTTCCAAATGTTAATATTAATTCACAATGAATTTTCGCTGATATAGTTCAAATATTTAGCTCACTTTCTTCACGTTTAGCTAATGTCATATATAAGTTGAATGTTAAATGTTATATTAATATGTAAACGTTAAATGTTAAATCTAGATATTAAATCTAAATGTTAAATATAAATATAAATGTTTAATGTTAAATATTAATGTAAATGTTAGATATAAATGTATATGTTGAATGTTAAAGGTATATGTTGAATGTTAAATATATATCTAAGTGTTATATCTAAATGTTAAATATAAATGTAAATGTTTCATCTAAATGTAAATGTTGAAAATAAATACAAAATATGAATGGATATGTTATATCTAATGTTAAGGTTAAATCTAAACGTTAAATGTTAATGCGGAGTGTAAAGCTAAATATTTAGGAAATATGCAAATAGCCCGCGCCCCTTGAACTGGCGTCAGGGCACACAGCTCCGCCCACTGGCTCTCTTCAGAACACATAGGAAGAGACGGCAGCAAAGAAATGTGAAGAAAGTGAGATATATTTCTACATATATCTCACAAAGCGTCGTGAATGAATATTCATATAATACCCCGTATCCTTCATGTTCAACGTTTGCTACTGCAAGAAAGCTGTAATAACACTTTAAATTCAATCAAGGTGCCCCAAATTCTTACACACTCGCAGATATAAGTTCCCTAAATGTGCCTGATGTTTTTCATCGAGATCCATGAAAACATCTCACAATGTTAAAGAAAGTCAAAAACAAATTCTTGGATCTGCCACTGAGCTGCATCTGCCCCCTATGGGAGATTCTTCCATGGTCATCCATTCCGTCATTGTGCAATCTTCATTACAAACAAAACGAACGGGGGTGAAAACATAACCTGTGCTTTACTAAATTTGTAACTGAAATACTTTTAATTTCATTCAGTTTTATCTGCATCGCACCAAATAACAACAGCAGTACCTGTTCATCCTGGTTATGTTTGAACTGCACATCATTATTCTACTTATCTGTGTTCTGACACTTATAGTTTGTTCAACATTAAATACAAACAACAACTTTTTTTTTTTAATATCCTTTATTGCTTCGATCAGGGTAAGAATGACCTCGAGGTTATATCGATTATATCACCCACCCACGTAATTTTCAGATGAATCCAAAAAGAAAAACCTACAAATTTGAAATCCAAAAAATCGATTTACAATTATGGAACTTTTGAAAAAAGGAGTTTAAAGATATGAAGTAGGTCCTCCTTTCGGTTTGCTTAACATTTTTGCTGCTATTCGTATTATTTCTATTCTGATATTTAATGATTACACTCTGGTCCCAATTCCTCTAGCTCTTAATAAATAATTATAAATTAAGAAACATACATATAATTCGATATTTATGAAACGTGTAGCCATTCAGAGCTGATGAGTGTTTGATACACTGGAGAATACGTGTAGATTGCTTGTAAACCGACATTATGAAAAGAGTGAAAAGATGTGGCGGTTAAGTTTCAGCTCGGTATTTGGACGCTTCATTTTTTAGCAGTGTCGTAGTTTTCCACGAACCAGTCGCAGGTCATCTTTATGGCTGAGAAGACAGAAACAAACACAGGTTACCTTCACCGGGCTGAGGACAAGTGGAAATATGTGTTCAAACCTGTGATTGTTATCTGCGCTCCCACTTGGATACATGAAGTTTACATAAATTAGCATGTGCACAACACGAAGCATTGAGTAGAATGCATAAATATGTCATATCACTTTCCGTCGTTAAGATGCACAGCACGACGGACTCTGACCTTCTTTGACGGGGGTGAAGGTGAAGTCGGGAAGGTAGCCTCTCAGCTTGGCGGTGCTGGCCGTCTTCTTCAATTGGCCGTCGGACATGGTGTTGTCATACTGATGGGAGGAGTCAAGGGGGAACCCAGATGGTCATTGGGGCTGTTTTGATCTGAACAGGCTACAGTGTAGTCTGGCTCCACTTAGTTCCGCAGCAACACACACGTTTTGTTCATTCGCAAATAGTTTCAGTCATCGAGTCATACTGCACGTCATAATGAAACCAGCCCATAGGGACAGATGGAGCTGAATCGCCGGATGTTAACGTTTGAAAGATACCTCTGTGTTGCCTTTGAAGTCCAAACTCTCTGCTATCATCTCCACGGCCTCTTTGATGGAGATCTCCTCTTCCGCCCCCACTGCAATGAAACCAACAGTGAAAAATGAATGAGCAGTGCACAAAAAGGGCCTCACCTCTATGTCCACTTGTGTTGTATCACACAAGATATTTACAATGTGCACATTATGCATATGAAGGGTGAGCGCAGCGCTGTGCTCACCGGAGATGATAAGAGGCTCGACCTCTTTGTATTCCCTCATGACCCAAATTATTACACGAGCCATGTCCTGAGAATAAACACAAACAACCGGAACTTTCTTATTCAACGTGTTAAAGTGTGTTCATTGTGTGACAAGATTTTCCAAGTTGCCATTTAGACATGTACTGTTCATTCACACGCAGGTTCCAGCGCACACAGATCCTTTACCAGAGAATAGGTGAACTGCCTACGAGCCTTTCCAGAGCCACACATATTCATCTGAGTTCCGTCCACTGTGAGAGACAGAGGAGAAAATCCACTCTTTAACTGCTTGGAGTCTGTGTGTGTGTGTGAATCATGGATGGATCAGTGAGTGCGAGTTTCTCACGTTTGGCTTTGTACGTCTTGCCAATGACGGCTGACAGCACGTGGCCATTTTCTGCAGTGAAGTTGTCGTGGGGCCCGAACACATTGGTCGGGATAACCGATGTGTAACAGCGTCCATGCTGCTGAAAGTATGCCCTGTCAACACGCACACACACACACACACACACACACACACACACACACACACACACACACACACACACACACACACACACACACACACACACACACACACACACACACACACACACAACACACTAAGTTCAGTTGAAGCTCTCAACTTCAGAACAGACATTATGTTATGCAGTGAACTGGTCTGAAAAGAGAGCAGTTAATGGTATATGTGCACCTGCAGCTCATTGCACTACAGACAATGAGACATTGTGAATAGTGCAGTGGGCTTGCTTCAGCTCATCCTGTGGCTAAACCCAAGGATTAATGACTAAACCTGTGTGGCTAAACCACAGGATCAATAACAGCAACAAAAGAATCTCTTGTCAAATACATGTTCAGAACACACCCCTGTTTACTCTGCAAAGTTGCTTACTTGTTTCGAATGTCAATCATTCTCTTAGCATATGCGTATCCATAGTTGGATTGATGAGGTGGCCCCTCGTGAACCTTGAAGAGTAGAGAATCGCAGTAAAGATCAAGTTACACCAGATTTATTCATCCTAATAACGCACCTTAAAGAAGCTCACCATGGTCTCGTCGATGGGATATGTAGTTTTGTCAGGGAAGATACAATTTGACAGGCAAGACACGACCTTCCTGACGTCCATCTCATGGGCAGTTTGCAGTACATTGTCATCGATCTTTACGTTTTCCCTCTGTGAAGGTGTCAGACTGTGTCAGTGACTGACCATCACAGTTAAAAAGATAATGTAGATATTTTTCCATAGACCACATTTTTTTAACAGTAAGGTTAAAATAGACTCCGCTGCAACACTTTGCACTTTTTGACAAATGGGATTAGTCGTTGTATCCTACGTTAACATTATCTCACCAGAAACTGAAGGTTCTCCTTCAAGTGTAAAAAGAGTCCTCCCACTTTGGCAGCAAGGTGGATGACATGAGTGGGTTGATACTTCTCAAACACAGCCTTGGTCTGTCCAACATCCCTGTTCAGAATTACACAGATTAAACACCACAACTATTTTCAGTCTGGCTCCAACCTGGAATAAAAGGTTTGAGAACTGCCCTACGTTCGAATCACTGATGACCGACTGAGTGAGAGAATGAGTGAATGGGTAAAACGGAGGTAAAGAAGCAACTCACCTAAGATCTCCATCCTTAGTAGAGATGAAGAACCACTCTTCTCCCTCACGTTTTTCACCTTCCATTTAGCACCACGTGCTCGATGGCTTTGCCGATCAGCCCAGACGCACCGGTCACCAGGACACGTGTTGGCTGTGCGTTGCTCTCTGAGGCCATCGTCTGTATATCGTCACCGTCTTTAGGGGACTGGGGAGTAGAGGAGCGATGAGCAATACCAGTTAAACCGTGGGAGTCCGCTCAATTCTCAAGGTTGTCCTTTGCTGGGGAACATTTTTAAACCAAAACGTCCTGATTGCAGATCCCTGCTATGCGAGACGATCTGACCATGAGACACAGGGTGGCTGTTTGTGACGACTCTCTGCCTCATCAATAAGGTCGTAGTTATCGCAAAAATCCGTTCACAGTAAATTGCATTCGAGTGAGACCTGTGTCCAGACGTTTGACAGAGACCTAAAACGCAGAAAACATAACTAAAAAAGGAATGCATTGTTATGAATAAATAAATCTGATCAACACAAATGTACTCAATCATTTCCTCTCTAAAAAGGAGATGAACCCAATAATTACATCAATATTTCCTTCAATTTATACAGTTAACGCAAACATTTCGAATGACTTTGTGTTCCTTACCTGTGTGTTCGAGAGCTGAAGGAAGAGTGAGCATCAGGGACAAATGTCCAAGCAGTACATGCCCCTGTTATCCGTCTATCCGTATCTCAACCTTTTGTTCACTTGTTTAGTTTCAGCCCCCCCCCCCCAGTCACCTGGAATATTAGGGGTTTAGCTGAATGACTCCATTTCTGACTCCTCCCACAACCGCCCTGTGGCTCTTGAAACAGATGGCTTTTACTGGTTATGTGTCTTTGACTGATGACTAACAAAGGCTACCGTCTTTGGACAGTTGCACAAAGCAGAAGTGGACATTTCAGATTGAAGGTGACACGTGATTATTTTGTTTAAAAATGTGGATAAAGTAAACATTTAAAAAGGCATCACAAATATTTTTAAACATCATGGAAAATTAATGAATGGACAGAGGGGTTGCTGTTGTCGGAGCGATGCAAATACCATAGCCCTGGAGCACAGAGAAGCGTGAGAAGGGGAACGTGTCTGTCACTACTCCTGTTGAACGAGCAGTGTCACTCCTTTACATCACTTCTATAGGGTTAGGGTCGAGGCTTTGTGAAAGGCTGCTTTTAGCGTATCCAACTCCAGGCATTTGCCAGGTTTTTTTGTGCACTTGAATACTTTTAGGCAATGCTGCAAATCCATGTGTGGTATCCCCATCATAACATATATGAACACACATCACATCTGTACACAATTAGGAAAATAGAGCCTGTCTCATTCCACAATAATCCCTTCTCTCAATGGGTTTGAGGGAGATAAATTGGGATGAGACATCTTCAGACTTGGGGGGCGGCAACTGCTCATGTTACTCTGTAAGCGTTGGCATATTGTTCCACCTTCTGGTCTCCTTGATGCATCAAGTCTACGTTAAACTCTTCTGTGTAAGACATCAGCTGCGGCCTGAGTTCTCCTCTCACCGGCCTCCAGAAAACATCCATCAAAACCACCACCCCTCTTCGGAGGACAACTTTATACAGATACATTTCACAATCACACACACACACACACACACACACACACACACAGATATTGTGTTTATTGTGATTGTGCTGTTGTAAATATTACTGTTGCCGCGTTCAAAAAATTATATTTTGTCATATTACAAATCTAATCCTGTTCTGAATTCATAATTTATTCTTTTTTTGATGATAATTAAATAAATAAAAAGCAAGTGTTGATAAATAGGGAGGATGAGACAATCTCAATTCACATCCATTCACTGTAAGACTTATAATTTGGTGGACAGAAACCAAATGGCCATCGCACGTGTTTTCCTCAGGCAGCAGCAGCAGCAGCAGTGGTTGGCAGAAGTCGCCTCACGCTGCGATATAAACCACAACCATGCGTGTTGGTTGTTCACTGCGTTCATGTAGAAATACACCAAATAATGTGCACGCTGCTACAAACCCCGTCTGCCGGCGCCCGCTGTCTCAGGCGGCGCTGTGCGTGTGCGTGTGCAGTGTCAGCGCGTGGTCGCAGCTGCGGAAGAGGGCACGTCAGGATGAGGTCAGGTCAAGTTATTATTAATTGTTAAAGGTTCTTCATGAAGGGCCATGGGCATGATTTCACCAAAAAAAAAAAAAAATTGAACTGAAGTGTGTATGAAACAGTTGAACTGGTTGTTTATGTACTTGCCATTCTCTCACCAAAAAAAAGCAGCGTAACACTTGCTGAAGCTCTTGGGGCCTGACTCAACTGATTCTTATCATGTGCATGAGGGAGAGATGGAAAGTTGTAGCACTTGTGGTAAGTTGTTACTTAAAGCAGCAAAAATTTAACTGAAGTGTGTATGAAACAGTTGAACTGGTTGTTTATGTACTTGCCATTCTCTCACAAAAAAAATGCAGTGGTAACACTTGCTGAAGCTCTTGGGGCCTGACTCAACTGATTCTTATCATGTGCTTGAGGGAGCAGATGGAAAGTTGTAGCACTTGTGGTAAGTTGTTACTGTACATGCCCCTGTTATCCGGTCTATCCTGATCTCAACCTTTTGTTCACTTGTTTAGTTTCAGCTTGTGTTCCCGGCTATTATTTATTTTGTATATATTATTGTTCGTATATTATAGCATGTGTACTCCGGCACACCCCAAAGGTGAGGCGACAAAGTAAATATGCTTGAAACTTCCTCATCATTATCATTTGGGATGGATTTGAATACAGGTGCAGAACGAGGATTTATTTTTTTCACTTTCTTTAACATTGCAAGATGGAGTGGGATTTTTTTTTTAAACATTTGTTTGTATCAATCAAGAAATAATGCAGAGATCTTCATGAAAGAAAAAACCCTTAGAGGAGGAATGTGCTCTAGATGGATTAGGCAAAAACTACTAAATAAGATATAATGAAACTTGGTGGAAGGTTGCAGTATGGGTCAGTAAAGAACACATTCAATTTCGGTACAGATCCAGATCAGGATTTTTTTTTATCACTTACTTAACTACTTTAACATTGCAGTGTTTTATTTTTTTACATTTTTGTAGTTTCCCTACAGAATAATTCATGGGTCTTAATAAAAAAAACAAATCCGGTATATTTAGGGACATCTAAATAGGGATATCTATTGCTGTGGAAAATCTCCTGGTCAATGGTCAACTCATCGGGGAAGAAAGTGCTCAGGAGCCCTTTGATGTCTCATGCTGAAATATTTATTGGAGCTTGGCCAAGGAGAAAATCAGACTCCACCAATACAACTGTGCAGGATGTCCTCTCATATTCTGAAGCCTGCTTTCCCGTGGTCACACTTCAAACCCCTGCAGATCATTTAGTCTATGGGTCTGCTAGTTCCTAAACAATCCAATGTGTTTTCTAATCGTGGAGACAGTATTTCCTGCTCACGCCGTCTCATATCTGTGGCGTCTAGGGAGTGAAGCCTTGGACCTTGCCCAAGCTCTCACACTTCCCCAGACACGACATCCACATGCACTCTGCCTTAGAGAGGGGAGAGAACACAGTGTCTCTACCAAAAAAAAAAATCCATAACATCTATGAGTGTGTACAATTTGGTGAATCTTGATTGGACTGTTAGGCCTTGGTGTATTCAAATTATGTTGAACACAGTATGCTAAAGTGTTTTCAACAGAGAGTGGTACTGAACAGCAAAAAATATGTTTTTTTAAAAGCTGCTGCACGTCATCCCTAACTGTCAAATAAAATTCCAGAAATAAATTTAAACATTTTCAGTGATTTCCAACCAAAGCCGTTTATAGAACAGGACAGTAAACAACAACAAATGCACATTTAACCTCACTTAAAAAAACAGAAAAGCAGTCATGGGTGTACCCATATCAATTTCCCCATTATATTTTGGGATTTAAACCACTGGAGGGAAAGATGACACAAGAAAGGTCAGACCCACCCTTTAGATTATATAAAGTAGCCTCCTAGGATAGAGGGTAAGTTAATGACTGAATAAATAAAATAAAAATGAAATACTTAGATGTATCTTTATGGATCTTTTATGTGATTCTTTATTATAGGATAATGGTTTGCTTAGTTAGTTCATATTTTCAACAGATGCGTTCAACCATACTTAATATTCAAAATGCAAAGAATCATTGGGGCCAAAAAAGGCCCATGTGACATTTTTTCAAAATTTTTAAATGAAGTTAATATACCTCTTTGATTAAATTATCAAAATATCATCCATTAAGTATGCTGTCATTCACGTGCGTGTTCAATTTTATTATTAAAGATTAAAATCTGAAGACAAAGTCCGATTTTAAGCCCCGTGTGTGACTTACCTCTTCAGAGCCACTCTCTCCATTAGCTCAGTATATATATATATCTATATATCAAAATAAACACTTCACTCTAGAGCAAACTTTAGAACAGGACTTTTAGTTATTCCTTCAAAGATGGAGACCAGTGACACAGTTCCTTTAAATTCAAGTTATGCTCCGTTGTGAATGTCCAAGTCGAGTCAGCGTGGGCGTCAGTCTGGAAGGTTCGGCAGATGACAGAGATGCGACGCTGCCGAGGAACTCGCTCTCCACTGAACACAGACTCTTCATCTTTCAGGATCTCATGAGTGAAGCTATATCGGGCCTGGTCCCTGGAAGGATGTCAAGAGAGCATGATTATAAACATCCCTGCTCTTCTTAAAGGAGTACCTCAAATTATGAAACAAGGAAGTCAAACAGTTCATATCAAAATAACATCCAAATATATTATCGTAAATTCAGTATAAAGTTTACTCAACCTCAGTATATAGAGTGAGCGTCGGGGCAACAGAAGGTCCAGCCAATGGTTCTTGGCATCCTCCCTCACCAAACGCATGATACTGTCCGACAGAAGACTCAACCCAGCAATGGTGCTGCCACAAAACTGAGAATTTAGAAGAAGGACGGACAAAATCACCATAAGAACAAAGCTGGGATAATAGCACGTTCCACACAGAAGTATTTAAAAAAAAAAAAAAGCTTTTCTGTCCATGTAAAAAAACTGTCATTTGTGATTGTCAGTTTACTTGGAAAGAAAAGGGAACTCCACCTTGACGCTGTCGATGTGCGGCTTGATGTAGCCAGTCTTGTCCAGATCCAGAACGTGCGCGGGCCCGAGGAGCGAACAGCCCTGCGGAAACGCAACGGACCGGACACGACTCAAGACCTCCTCGCACGCTTCCCCCCACCTCACGCGCTCAGTCTCCCGGTAGCCGTGAATAGCCTGAATGTGGGTAAGTGATCAAAGCACAAATAAGTCAGCGTCACTCTCACTAACTTCGCGGCAGCGGAGTGCAGGAGTGTATAAAGGCCTGGATCACAACAAGCTGCCAGGAACACATTACTCCCATTGTGATGTTTACACAAGTTGCTAGTAGAACATTCATATTCCCTTTTACCGGTTACAGAGCATAGTCTGCTTATGACTCACATCAACATTATGTCTGAAGCTTGAAATGGTTTAATGCACGATGACCACTTAAAGTGTTTTCTTTCCAATGTTACAACCAAACGCCTCAACTCCTTATTTGTACGGTTCCACACTCAAAGCCAGGGCATGTGTCTTCAAGCATTTGGCAACTGACATGTCGATGTCGTAAAATGCTGCGAAAACTCAAATAGGACTTTTATAATGCGATTTAGACGTATACATGTCGACATAATACAACTGAGGTTGAAATACTCTCCGTCTTCATTCCATTATTGTTTCATTCAGAGTAAGAATATTATGGAAGTGGTTCTTTAAGTCAGAGCTGGAAACTGTCCTGCCTTTTACTAAATCTCATTATTAATCATTTCTTATTATTCTTTCATTTCTTGTTATATGTAATTATTTTTTACCTTTCTTTTTCGCCAACTAACTACTGATTTACTTTTTTTGAATGCTTCTTTTCTGTATTGCCATGATGCCTTCAATGTCCATGTAATGTGGCGGCTGTGGCTCAGGGGGCAGAGCGGATCGTCCCGACAACTGGGCGGTTCGATCCCCGCCTACCGGAGAGTCGTTGAGCAAGGTGCTATTTGTACATATCTGCAGTTCGAGACAACGCTGTGTAAATACATGTACAGATCCTTTTAAAGCACTTTGCTGCTGAAACGTGTTGATCAAATAAACTTCTTCCACGAATCTCAGCCACTGTTTATTATTCATTGTGGATTTGTAATAAGGGAACAACGCATCACCACGTACACATGTGAGGAACGGGAACGTGTGTGAGGAACGGGAACGTGTGTGAGGAACGTGTGTGAGGAACGGGAACGTGTGTGAGGAACGTGTGTGAGGAACGGGAACGTGTGTGAGGAACGGGAATGTGTGTGAGGAACGTGTGTGAGGAACGTGAATGTGTGTGAGGAACGTGTGTGAGGAACGTGTGTGAGGAACGGGAACATGTGTGAGGAACGTGTGTGAGGAACATGTGTGAGGAACGTGTGTGAGGAACGTGAATGTGTGTGAGGAACGTGAATGTGTGTGAGGAACGTGTGTGAGGAACGTGTGAGGAACGGGAACGTGTGTGAGGAACGGGAACGTGTGTGAGGAACGTGTGAGGAACGGGAATGTGTGTGAGGAACGTGTGAGGAACGGGAACGTGTGTGAGGAACGTGTGTGAGGAACGTGTGTGAGGAACGGGAACGTGTGTGAGGAACGTGTGTGAGGAACGGGAACGTGTGTGAGGAACGGGAACGTGTGAGGAACGTGTGAGGAACTTGTGTGAGGAACGTGTGTGAGGAACGGGAACGTGTGTGAGGAACGGGAACGTGTGAGGAACGTGTGAGGAACTTGTGTGAGGAACGTGTGTGAGGAACGGGAACGTGTGTGAGGAACGGGAACGTGTGTGGAACGGAAACGCGTGTGAGGAACGGGAACGTGTGTGAGGAACGTGTGTGAGGAACGTGTGTGAGGAACGGGAACGTGTGTGAGGAACGGGAACGTGTGTGAGGAACGGGAACGTGTGTGAGGAACGTGTGTGAGGAACGGGAACGTGTGTGAGGAACGGGAACGTGTGTGAGGAACGTGTGTGAGGAACGTGTGTGAGGAACGTGAATGTGTGTGAGGAACGTGTGTGAGGAACGGGAACATGTGTGAGGAACGGGAACATGTGTGAGGAACGTGTGTGAGGAACATGTGTGAGGAACGTGTGTGAGGAACGTGAATGTGTGTGAGGAACGGGAACGTGTGTGAGGAACGGGAACGTGTGTGAGGAACGTGTGTGAGGAACGGGAACGTGTGTGAGGAACGGGAACGTGTGTGAGGAACGTGTGAGGAACTTGTGTGAGGAACGTGTGTTGCCTGCTCTTGTGTGATCTAACTCACATCGTCCCAGTGGCTGAACTCGTATCGTTTCTTCCGGAGTCCGGGCTCCAGCTCCCCCAGCAGGGCCCCCTCCTCCTCCTCGGTGATGAAGGCCGTCCTCACCTCCACCTGCGAGCCGAGAGCCCGCAGCAGCTCCGGGCTGGAGCCCCGGAGCCGAGCCGAGCGCCGGTGCGAGCGGGAGGTTTGTGGAGACGCGTCAGCACCGACAGCAGCAGCTTCATGCTCCGGTCTGACCTGGTATCAACTCGCCACACGAGCCTGTTCACCTTCCTCTCAGTTGTTGTCGTCTTGTTCCGCAGATGTCAGACAGTTACGGGGGCCGCCATGTTGGACGCGCAATGCATTGTGGGTGGTGTAGTCCAAAGGCCTTCGAAACTTATATAGTCGAATATATGTAAAACGATTCTTGTTTCTATTACATGAAAAGTGTGTGTGTGTGTGCGGTGTGTTTTAGTGTTTTATGTGTGTGTGTTCCTGTACTTATATCTTTGTGACTAATGAGTCACTTTTGTCAAAGACAACAATATACAATACAGATACGTGTGTGTGTGTGTGTATGTGTGTGTGTGTGTGTGTGTGTCCCACATATGCACCCACATAGCAAACTTGTTTAGGCCCAGATCCGACCCACACGTCATCCACGTGGTATGATGGCACCTGAGCGGCCCACATTTGTTTTGTGCTAGTTGGACCACATTCCCCATTTATCACATGTGCTACTTGAGTGGCACATGTGATAAATTTGTATATTAATGTCGTGTATATTAAATTTGTATATTAATGTCGTGTGGCGGGAGAGGGCAGTGAGACTGGGGGTAGGTAAACCTATCTCTGTGAGCTCTTCTTTGAAACCAGTCTATCTTGGGGACAATAGTGTTGAGGAGATACAGAAATGCACCGCAGTATCGCCCACCCTTACAGGGACAGTTCACCGAAAAATGGAAATTCTCACTCATTATCTACTCACCACTATGTGGGTGAAGTGTTTGAGTCCACAAAGCACTTCTGGAGTCTCAGGGGTAAACAACGATGCAGCCAAATCCAATCCATTGAAGTAACTAGTGACCACTTCTTCAGACGTAATAAAACAACAGACAAAACACAACATGCCTCCATACTGCTCGTGTGGTTTCATCCATTTTTTTCTGTGCTTTTATATTACGTCTGAAGAAGAGGTCGCCTTGGCTGAAACACTGTTTTGTGGCCTCAAACACTTCACCCACCCCTCCTTCGGCATAGTGGTGATTAGAGTAGTTAATTTTTCTGTGAACTATCCCTTTAAGGCTCACCTACCCCTCCACCAGAGCCGCCAAATTGTTTATTTCAAGTATTTATATTGGTAGTTAGATATAAAAGTACGGCTTCCAACATGTTTCACATTTTCTGGTCTGGCTCTGATGTCATTGGTCACTAACTCTGTCAACAGCCTTGTTTCACTACATGTGTTTGTATATTATTGTCGTGTGCAGCCTTCCAGGCCTTCGTGCACTAAAGAAGAGTGCCTGCCTTCTTTTTGCTCTGTTGCTCTCATAGCTTTGGGACATGAACACTCAAAGGGTCAAGTGACAACACGGAGTGCAGTGAATGCAAATGTTGCAGTTCCTTCCTCTGAACACTGGAGGGCAGCCCGGGATTGTGAACACATTCAGGTCAGTGGTCAGTGGTCAAAACCTTCAAAAAGGCGGTGTTTGTCCAAAGCAAAGTCAATTGGATAAAACACTCAAAAGGGTCTTTTTAATGCAGGGCCAATTTTAAGGATGCATTTTGCATTATAAAGTGTTCAGTATTTATAGAGTAACTGGATTTTTAAATTTAATTATTAATATCATTAATAATCTCTTTCTAATGAGACAGAAGAGATGAATACATACATAAATCACTGTGAAGGTTAACAAAGATAGATTTAACATTTGGGAGAAATATGTAGGAATATGAATCTTTGAGTAAATTAAGCAAATGTATGAAATATGAACAAATAATATTAAAAGAACTATATGAACTCATAAATACAGAATGAAATGAGTAAATACAGAAACAATCCAACAACATAAAATGTCTTATGTGCACTCACAGTGAGACGTAGTCGATAGGGAACCTACTTAAGTCACTTACCTTAAAGTACATGGAAGGGCTGAGAAAGAAATGAAGTATGAAAAAAGCAGAAGAGCAAAACATAGTTCTGAGTGCAGACACAGCAGTGACTTCATCCTCACTAGAGATTTCAGCAGGGGAAGAAAAAGCATTGGCCTACTTACAACTCAGGACAGGTTACCACCGTCTCTCTTACGCTCCCTCATTTACTTTCTTTCCAGGTGAACCATTTGTTTGGAAAACCTAGGAGGAGAGTGATGCATCTCTTTTGCCTTCACCAGATGTCCAGTGAACTTAAACTGAGGTTCGTGTTCCGTGTCAGACAGTTCAGATATGAAAAGAATAACTGCCACCGAGCCAGGAGAACTACGAGAGACAGAAAAGAAGATCATGCCCGTGTAGGACCGGCTGTATCACCCAATTTACGACTGAGTTAATAGTTTTAGACGTTGGAAAATGTATCGTGCATATTTCAGAAGATTGGAAATATACAGTGGCTCTTTTGTGTGTCATTCCTTGCGGTACCTCCACCATATTCACAGACACGTAGACAAATCTAGCTCTGGATACATCTGAGCCTAAACATACAACACGTTCATTCAAACACACCCGCTGCATATACACAAGGATTGTTAGTGCTCCATCTGTGAGGCTGCTGTTGGTCTCGGTCAGTGAGCATCCATAATAAAACTCACACTCCCCCCCCCTCCTCCAACACACACGCACGCACACACACGCACACACACATAACTGACGTGATGCCCATTTCATTGTTGGACGCCATGGTGCTGCCCCCAGCATTACGTTCATCCAGCCATGATGAGTGTTTTGGATTCATATTCTAATTCCCAGTTGATGCACTCATTTAAAGCTTCTATGATTCACTGCATTAACATCGGTCATTTTGTCCTGGAGGCCCCTTCATACCTTCTGTTGAATCATGCAATTTAACCGGAAATCACCAGAAAAATACTTGGCAGTGGTCTGTGGGGAAGTTATCTGTGTGCAACCTGTCCGCCGTTACTGTTCAGCAACTCGAATGACCCTGCCGAGGCCCAGCAGTCCCCTTAAATTCAGTCAAGCTGCACCAAATTTCACACACTTCAGTTCCCTAAATATTCCTGATTTTCAGATCCATTAGTTATTCCCTGAGAAATGGTGGAAATGTTGCAAAAAGATTCCAGCATCCACCGACTGATTCTGATCTGCAGCAAAATCGAATGGGTTCTTCCCTGACCCATACAACCACAGCCTTGCACCAGATTTCGTGGAAATCCGTTTCGTTGTTTTAAAAAAAAATCTTATTTACATACAAAGAAGCAAACCAACAAACACACAAGGGTGAAAACAAAACCTTGTTGCCAAAGTGGTTGTTTAAGGTCAAACAAATTTAAGGTTAAGCTCACAAACCAACGTGGACCTTATGACACGTACACATAAGGGAGAGGGCGGTGAGAATGGGGGAGGGTTAACCTGACCTCCTATGTATGCATCTGTCTCTGTGGTCTCTCCTGATAAACCAGTCTGTCTTTGGATTTGGGACAATAGATCTGAGGCAAAACCTACTCCTCCAGAACCCCTTGATTGTTGATGTCATCATTATTCAATTATCCTTTAAAGCTTATATCAATACGCAGTGTGTTTGCCGTTACAACATCGGTTTGACAGCCTCATATTACACCTAAATTAAATGTTGTTTCAACTCCAGCATCTGACCCAGTTTTCTATGGCGAAGCACTTCTTCACCTCCTTTACTTTTCACTCTGGTTATGTAAAGGTTGACGTCTCTGCCTCAGCAAAATACAATTTTCGACCCATGCCTTAATATGTTATTAACTTACATTTGGTCGTCAACCACAGTCTCCCACTTAATCGTGTGTGTGTGTGTGGAGCAGTCTTGCAGAGGTTCACATGTAAGTCTGCATTGGGCCGGTGGAGGACCGAGTTCAGCAGGGGCAGAGTGCTCTACATGCATCCAGCCATTGAATTATTCAGCCTTATGAATCATTGAGTCACAAAACTCCTTTTTAGATCCTCGTCTCTGAGCTCCAGCCTCACAGCCAACCGCTATGAGAACATCTGACAGAGAAACAATCCTGGCACTTGAATGACATAAAAATGTACATAAAAACATAATGTATTTTCAAGTCAACAAAATATTTTTCAACCTGTTGGGATCATTCATTTGTTTGCTGTCCTTTTTTTTTCAATTAAGTCCTCAAAAGTTCAGCTATCTCCATGCAGCTGTGCTGAGTCATTACCTTAATTTTGGAAAATGGGGTTGGCATCACAACTTTCACCCTCCAGACAGAATGTAACTGTAAATCTTCACCTGCACCAAACAAAACATTATTTCTGGAACATGCCAATAGTCTACACACTGCATGTTTTATCAAAGGGCATGAGAATTTATTTTATAAGTAAAAGGACCGTAACAGGTTAATCACATAAGAGAGTAACTACATAAATCCTGCTGGATTCTAAGACATAATATAACAACAGCAGATACTAACTGACAAACATTATGTCCCTCCTTGTTTAGATCCCCATGTGCAGGTGGTTTTATTTTTAAATACTCCTGTCACAACAATTTATTCTCCTTCTCTCAAATGAAACAGAGGGTGGTGGTCTTAGTTGTTTTCTTCTGCAGGTAGGATTACAGTCGAACAAAGACACAGCTGTAGGACAAAGATATCTATCATGATGGATTATTATCTCAGCCAAACACACTATATGTACACCATGTTTAGCATGCATCTATAGAGACAGTGCATGTGTTCTTGTACACTAACAATGTTTTATGCATGGCTGGCCTTGCAGCCGCTGCTCTTCTGCGCTTCTTGTGCTGTGCTATGTGGAATAACGGGTTTGGACAGAGGGCTGCTGCTCCTCAAAGGCTCCAGCTCTGAGGGACAATAGAGGATTTCACAGATCATCTCACCCAAGTGTAAACACAACAATCACACACAAACACAACATATGAAAGCCCATAAAACTAGAAGACAGATTTCCAAAATTAAAAAAAAAACTATACATTTCATATGTGCTTGCTTCAAGCAGGATTTTTTTTAGTTTGTTGCTAAAATAATGCTAAGATGCGAACATATGCAACAGACATAAACTAAACATCTCAACAGTGAGACATAAGGACATATCTGGAGTCAAAACGTACAGTGAATGAAGAATATGTCTGCTCCCTCACTCAGGAGTCGGTCACCTTAAATTCTCCAGAGCTTCCTCTTGACCATACACTCCACTATATGCGGTTCAATCTTCCTCATCCTATCACACTGGATGTAATGTGTGTCGTGGGGCTTGTGGCCAAGTCAGAACATTTAAGATAGTGAGGTGCTGTCCGTGGTGCTGATATTGTCCACAATAGCGGGGCAATCATTCTGGGTTTGGTGGCGCTCTCCATGGTCCTGACACGATTGCACCATGTATTCTTGGTGCTGTCGCTGTGCTGTCCGTGGTGCTGAAATGATGACAGTGAGGTTAGAAGTGTGACACTCACCCCTGATGTCAGCTGCATGCTTTTCTGATGCCCAGTGATGTGATCTATTCTGACTCGATCTCTCAGAGAGGTGAATAAATTATCCTCGTTATTGAGGAAACCACTAGTTCTTTTCACCGGTTGGAAACAGCTGACGTGCAGGAAATAATGGAACACCGTCTCCACATCATAATGAGGATGATGACGTTTATTGTTGGTTTTTAAACTCATCAAATCTATTTTAAACATCTATATACCTATTTATCAATCTCTGTCTGTCTGTTCAATTGAATTTTATTTGTATAGCGCCAAATCATAATATACATTGTCTGGAGGCACTTTACATAAAAGGTCAAGACCTTACAAAATCTATCTATCTATCTATCTATCTATCTATCTATCTATCTATCTATCTATCTATCTATCTATCTATCTATCTATCTATCTATCTATCTATCTATCTATCTGTCCATCTATCTGTCTATCTATCTATGATTGAGAATTACATTTTGTGTTGTTCTATGCCCTTGTGGTGGGATCGGTCTCACACTCACAGCCGGAAGCCTCGCTTAAGTGGACACAAAAGCGAAACGATCCCATTCTGACATATCGTATGGACGTTTAAGGTCGTGCCGTTATCGATTGGCGTTCCCACGTGCAAGGTTTCTCTCCTGACTCGATCTCTCGGTGAGGTGAATTAATTCCCCCGGTCACCCTTAAACCAGCACAGCCCGCTGTATGTTTATGATCATTTCTCATTCACAGAGGCGGCTATTTCTGGAGTCAGTCAATTAGGTCACAAAATAGATTAAGAAAATGTTGTCCTGTGATGTGATCGATTCGAGGCCTGACATAACGCAGCAGCAGTGTTCTGTGCTCACCGTGTAGTTAATGGTGACTCATGGCAATCACTGAATATGAGACCTTCTACCTCTATAATCTTCATAAACAGAAGATTTAGTAGTTCTGTCCAAGCAGGATAGAAATAAAACCAGTATTCAGACTGAAACGGCATCATTTCCGTTTTGTTCAGCAGCTCTAGATTAAGTGGATTAGCCCACATGTTGTAGCAAAAACATAAACAAAAAATCCAGTTTATTCTCTTTTCTCTTGGTCCAACCACCTTGCTTTTGTTTCCTATAGGTGTTATGTCACTGAAAATATTTGTTGTGCCTGTGCCATAGCGCAAAGCATATGGTCGCACCTTGAACAGGCGCCACTGTTTAGGTAGAGCGATGAGAGGAGGAGGGAGAGGAGGAGGACGAGAGGAGAGGAGAGGAGAGGAGAGGAGAGGAGAGGAGAGGAGAGGAGAGGAGAGGAGAGGAGAGGGGTAGGAGGAGAGGAGAGGAGAGGAGAGGAGAGGAGGAGGAGAGGAGAGGAGAGGAGAGGAGGAGGAGAGGAGAGGAGGGAGAGGAGAGGAGAGGAGAGGAGAGGAGAGGAGAGGGGAGAGGAGAGGAGAGGAGAGGAGAGGAGAGGAGAGGAGAGGAGAGGAGAGGAGAGGAGAGGAGGAGGAGAGGAGGGGAGGGGAGGAGAGAAGAGAAGAGGAGAGAAGAGGAGGAAGAAGATCCTCGAGTCGTTTTTTCGGGGTGGGAGGGAGGAGGGAGCTCTCTACGTCCATTAATTTCCAAATGTCTGTTGCTAAGAATAGCCCCCCCCTCCCCCCTCCACCTTCCCTGACAAACGCACGCAGACTCGCGCGCGCACACACTTTGACGCGCAATACTCACGCGCCTACATGTGGGCGCGCAGTCATTGTCAGCTTGGGTTGCAGCTGTATCTTTGCAGGAGCTGCATGATGCCAACATCCCCCCCCCCCCCCCACCCCCTCCCCTCTCCTCACAAATACACACGCACGCAGACACACGCGCACACCTGGCTATAATAAGCAAAGTATTCTTGATGCAGAGGTGTGGGAACATGAGAAACACAGACACACAGTTGCAGATGTCTCCCCATCATCTATACGCCAACTGGCTGTTTTACGCATGGACACGAGAGGTCCGGTCCAACTGGGCAGGGCCATGTAGCCCGAAGCACCGTGAAATAAACAGGCGAGAGACGGTGCCTCGGTCCGTGACCTACGTCTGGAAGTTGAGCGAGCTGCGTGCGTCATGTGCTGCAGCTGCAGAACCGACCGAGCTCTCGTTACAGTTCGCACAAGCTGCAGAGGCAACGATTTCGCGCACGGTGCGATTTATTTCACGTACAGGCAGAGTCTGCACTGACGTCCACAGGAACACCTGGTCCCCTCCCTGTCATTTTCAGTCTCCATCCATTCACCGATCCATCCATCCATCCATCTCTCCATCCATCCATCCCTCTCCTCCTCCTCCTCCTCCTCCTCCCCTTGGGGCCGCTGGAGGAAGAGAGAGGAGGCCGTGAGGAGCGCACCAGTCTATACTCCACAGAGAGGGGGAGAGCGAGAGAGAGAGCGAGAGAGAGAGAGAGAGAGAGAGAGAGAGAGAGAGAGAGAGAGAGAGAGAGAGAGAGAGAGGAGAGAGAGAGAGAGAGAGAGAGAGGACGCGGCTGCCAGGACATTTGGGCTTATCATTGCGGACGAAGGTTTAGACTTTTCAGGGCGGGGATGGTGAGGGACTTTCTCGGCACCGCTGGAACTCGAACGACCGAACCAAGATCATGAGAGGGTGTAAGACGGCGGAGAAGCAGCCGTCGTACCCTTGTCTTTGACGACGCCGTCCGTGTGTCCCTCGCTCAGCTTCTGGATGGCCGCGCAGGTGACGGACAGAAGATGATGGTCGCAGCGAAGGAGGATGCTGCCGAAATGTCTGTCTGAGAAAAAAAATATTTCATCCACGGCGCAAGACGAACGATGACAGCGACGTTCCAAAAGGAAAACGGTATTTCTCCTTCCTTTCCACTTGAGATTGTGCTTTTCTGAAATCAGACTCGTGAAATGCAACAATTTCCCTGGTCTCTGGGCTTGTCGGAGCGCGCTGGGAATACAACTGTGAGGTTCCACAGCCACATTATTGCCACACACTGTATCAAACATTGCGGATATTTCAAAAAATAAATAAATAAATAAATAGCAGGAGCTCTTTTTCCCTTCAATGCCTTTTAAATCTTCGGAGACGCATCTGTTTCCAAAATGCCAACTCGAACGTCACTGACGGCCGTATGTAAAGGCACATAACTGTATTCCGCTATTTTTAAAAACAATTTGATTAATTGAGGCCTGTGTGATATTTTAAGATCTTTTAGTCATTACAAGGCATCATGGCAGTAAAGACATAAATTGTCCATAGAGGCTGAGGAGGCTGTGCGCTCTGATACGGGCATGAACCATGGAGAACATGAAACATTCATGTTAACGCGCTACAGTCTCACCATGATTTCATGCTGGGGACGAATCCTGCTCTGTGCCGACACACGAAGGGACTGAGACACCACACAGTGACCACACGCTGCCACCAGTCAACCAGCCGACCACACGCTTAATTCCCTCACACCTACAAGCGGCCGCTGGCACAGACGCGCAGAGACGGAGACGGTACATGGGCGTCCTCGTCTACTAAAACCAAGAGCTGCAGAACTGCTCGCCGGGTGCAGGTGTTCAGCAGAAGCTCAGCAGACAACCCGTTGTGCATATGAGACGTTCCGATCCAGATGGGATGTAATGTTGTGTGGCTGCACAGCTGAGCATTATCGGTCTCCTTCTCCGCTGCTTCGTGTAGATTGGCTTTCGGTGTCCAGAGAATGGCGCGGTTCGGAGACGAGGTACAGTCCAGGTACGGCGGAGGGCCCGGCGGAGGGGGCCCGGGCGGCCGCGGTGGTAGCAGGCAAGGAGGCCCCCACGGACACGGACACGGGCACGGCCACGGCCACGGCCATGGCCACGGTCCACCCGGTGGGCCCGGGACCCAGAGAATGTACAAGCAGTCTATGGCGCAGAGAGCCCGGACTATGGCCCTCTATAATCCCATCCCCGTGCGCCAGAACTGTTTCACCGTCAACCGCTCGCTGTTCATTTTCAGTGAGGACAACTTCGTGAGAAAATACGCCAAAAAGATCACCGAATGGCCATATCCTTTTCCCGGCAGTGTACAGTGAGTGAAAGCGGTTAGACCATGCCCGCGGATCAGGTAAAGTGCTGACAGACGTCTGACTTGTTTTGTTCTTGTTCCGTGAGGTGTAGGTGTTACACTAAGACCCAAAGTCAAAGGTGTAAGATGCATCAATGCAAGAGCATGTGAGGGGGCACGGGGGGGCCACAGGACACGCTGGACATGTAGGCTAATTTATAGGTAATTAGGGGGAAGGGGACATGAACCAGGGGCCTCTTTTATGGGGCTGTAGATCAACATCAGTTCCATTTGTTAGTCATTTCCTGACAGGTCTGGGACCTGCTTTGATATATGCTCCCTGTGTGTGTGAGTGAGTGAGTGGAGGTTGGGGTTTGGGTGTGGGGGGGGGGGGGGGGGGGGGGGGTCTAGGGGGCGCTGCTGGCTGCTGATGTCAGCATGTACAGTATAGGCTAAAGGCCTAGCGCGGGTATGGAGGCACAGGAGAGAGAGGGGGAAGGGAGGGAAAGGTGGGAGAGAGGAAGAGAGATGAAAATAAGCAGCTACAATTTGTGTGTGTGTCCGTGTGCGTGTGTGTGTGTTCGTGTGTGTATCCTTGCAGTGTACACACAAGCTCCCATATCAGCAAGATGCAGGTGTCTCTAGGTAGTGTGTGTGTGTGTGTGTGTGTGTGTGTGTGTGTGTGTGTGTGTGTGTGTGTGTGTGTGTGTGTGTGTGTGTGTGTGTGTGTGTGAGAGAGAGAGAGAGAAGTGTGAGCATGGTAGCTTATTAACTTGTGCATTGACACAGTAGGTTATATATCATTTGTTCCCATTTTGAGGCTCCCCCTCTTAATCATGATATGCAGGTGTCACTGAATGAATGTGCTATCATTTCAATCTTTGTGTTTGTTTGTGTTTGTGTGTGTTTGTGTGTGTGTGTGTGTGTGTGTGTGTGTGTGTGTGTGTGTGTGTGTGTGTGTGTGTGTGTGTGTGTGTGTGTGTGTGTGCGCGTGTGTGCGTGCATACTACCAACACAGAATGTGATATTGTCAAATTTGCAGCATTCCCCCTACATTTGCATCTGTTATAGAAACCGGCACATATTGCACCATTCTGGGCAAAGATTGTGTGAGATCTCCATTTTTCGGCTTTGTGTTTATTTGTCCAAAAGCACAAAAGCAAGTTTCTGTGTGAGTGTTAATGACAAGAGCGGAAATTGGAATAATGATTGTATTGATCCATTCTGATGCCTGAGCCATGACATAACTACACACACTAATTGGGCTGCTCGGGGAAATGCAAGAGCTACTTATAACGCCTCGGAATCATGTCTATTCACTATTCTAAATGACAGATGTGTTTTAGTGTGAGAGAGAGGGAGAGAGAGAGGAGAGAGAGAGAGAGGAGAGAGAGAGAGAGGAGAGAGAGAGAGAGAGAGAGAGAGAGAGAGTTGTGTAGGAAATGCGATGCTGAATATCCACAGATTTCACCTCCAAAATACTTTATAGAACAAAAACAAAACACAAATACGAGTGAGAACGATAGTTTTGCAAACAACCTTTTCAAACAGGAGACATGTTGACATGTCACAGTTGGAAAAGCACATGTGTAAATCAATTAATTGCCGCTGATTTCCATTTAGCTGCTCGAGCTTCAGGGCTCTGGGGCTGTGCATGCTGACTCTCCTGTCATTCCTCAATGGGACACGTGAGTGAGAAATAAGCCATTGTTGTTGTTTAGCTACTTGTGTGCTTTACATCCTGACGATTTGTCTTCTGTGAAAGACCAACACTGCACAGCCTTAAACATCTTTAACTAAATAAAGCACACAGTCAGCTTTGAGTGTTCTTGTTTTTGCCATCAGCATGGGGCATGGGGGGGAGACGGAGGCAGGAAAAACCCAAGAATAGAGCTGGTATCTTTAAAAAGAAAAAAAAAACCACTGGCAGTCGTCACACATCTTTATCAGATACGGCAGCTGCACGCGGAAAGAAGACAGGAAATGAGAGAGAGAGACGTATAATGAAAGGTCAGCCACAAACCCGGGGACGCCAGGGCGCCACTGTGCTCCAGTGTTTGTGTGAAATATCATCGTAAACATGAAGAGAACTCGTTCAATATGTGTTGTAATGTGCAAAGCTGTAAAGTGAACGAGCTGAGAGGTGTTCATCTCATCTTTAAACAGCTTCAGGAGTAGAATTGTGTGTTTTAGTTGATGTCGCGTGTCTGAAACTATAATAATAAATGCTTTTAGGGTTTTTTGCAGGTACACGTTTGAGGTATTTGATACGCAATCCAACACAATAGCTCTGAACCCACCTCCTGCTTTTCTCAAGCTTTCAATGTCCAATATTGGCCGAGGCTGTATCAGGGTGTTGATTCTATTTATTGGTCATTTCTGCGGCTGTGCTTTGCGGTGTGGCTGTTTACTGGATTGTAATAAATTGCGAGCTGCACCTATGGTAACGTCATTTCTACCCTCCCTCCCTATAGTGAGCACATACACAGTTATGCTGACCAAATGTGGTGTACTGTGGCCCAGCCTGATGAAGGGTGAGATACATGATGTTATTATGTGGCTAAATGTGGGGAAACTAACCGAGCTGAGGTTAGAAGAAGGAACCAAATGGATTTCGTGGTGAAACACTAATTTGAGATCCGAATTGTCATCGAATGATATTTCTTTGTTTTTGAAACCGCGGATGTCTCATCTGTAATCAGTTCTTAAATCACTCATTTATTGCCAAGGGTTGAATTATATCTGTCTGATTCATGTTTAATTGTCCTTTTTGAAAAGTTTAGCTCCCACTAAATGAGCGACTGTGCAGGAGGTGGTGTAGTGACGAGGTCTGCCTCAGCTAAAAGGTCACCCGAGTTAACTTCAGACCCCCACTGCACCGCTCCGCCTCGTACGTCCACGACACGCGAACTTCATTTGAACAGCATCGAGCTTCCAGACCTTTTTCCCTGCTGATGTCAAAGATTGACTTTCGGTCTAAATCCATCTCACACCTCTAAATCTAAGAGGTTTTTCTCTCTCTACTGATACGTGTAATACCTCACTGACAGTTTAATAGCCAGCAATTAAGTAAATCCTAATCCCGAATACAAAGCAGAGAAGAGCTCAGAAATATTAGTGGAATAGTTCATGGAAATACCGAGGAATTCTGGGGGATTTTATTAGAGGTCTTATCAGACTACATGCGGATTTGGTGGCAACAGTTTCTTCTTTTTTTTTACACCTGATGTGTGAATTTCGACGGAACCACTATTCAGCAGGATTATGACCTGCAGCTTTATTTAGTTGTGAACTGACTCTGGACCCATGGGACAACCATATAAATAACTATTCGCTCACATCCACATTTAGATACAGTAGACAAATAGTTGGCCGTTTAATGAGAATCAGAACCACAGAGTTCAGACCCATTACGGTGCCATTTTCCTTTTTCTGAAACAAGTGGTGGAAAAACAGCGGCTCATTAGACGTTATTAACAGCAGCATTATTATTTCTCTTACTTTTAAAGACTCATTTTTGCTCGATCAGTTATGTGGTATCCCTCCTCAAGCACTTGCACAAGGCACAAACATAACATCGATATATATATATAAATAAATACACAGCTTTTGATGAAAATTATATTTATTTTAGTTATGAATTGTTTCATTGACATTGTTTTATGGCCAAAACTTTTATACAGATTAAAAAACAAGTCTTCCTCCCCTTTACCTTTATAGGAAAATGGTCAATCAATCTAATTTCAAAGACTGTGATCTGCAAGCATGTGAGGTAGAATTAAAATAATTTAAAAAAATGCACACAGTACAAGGCTGCAGGTGACTCCACCCCCCGCTGCTTATTTAAACATGACTTTGATAGTTTACTGTAAATCAGTGCGTGTGCAC
Source organism: Reinhardtius hippoglossoides (assembly GCA_006182925.3). Classification (NCBI taxonomy): domain Eukaryota; kingdom Metazoa; phylum Chordata; class Actinopteri; order Pleuronectiformes; family Pleuronectidae; genus Reinhardtius; species Reinhardtius hippoglossoides. The sequence continues at coordinate 16,340,022 of CM031685.1, forward strand.
CTGTCCATCAAGTGTGTGACCCGGCCCTCCTCCTCCTCCCACGGCTCCTGGTGCAGCTCCGTCCCGCCCACAGCTTCCTGTCCCCGGCCTCACACGCCGCCGGGCGCCGGGGGGAAACAAACGGTGGCTCCACAAACGTTAATCTAATAAGTCCTTCCTGCAAAGTCATGGACCAGAGCGGTCAACTGCAGGGAGACAAATGCTAATGTCAGCGTCTGGTTTCACTGGAGGTGAGGCAGCAGCTACCTGAGGCCTCGTGGTGTGTTTACATGATGTGGACCCACATGTTTTAAAGGCCTCATGTCAGAGTATTATAGGATGGCCCATTTATAGGGTTGGCGTACTTACCAGAGAAGTGGTTTTGTCTCTCTTTGTGGTTGTGTGTCCTTTTGTGGTAGTTTTTAGCTTCTTTGTTGTCTTCACCTCCTCCAGGGAGTTCTATGTTTTTGCATTTATTTGCTGGTTGGTTTGTGTGTAAGTAAGATGACGCGAATAAAAAGACTGGACGGATTATCACGAAAGTTAGTCGAAGGATTATTATTTAAAATAGCAAGATTACAATTTTTCATAGATTTTGAAGAGGGGAGAATTCAAGGATCTCCATGAAAAAAAAATCAAGGAATATTTACGCGAGTGATTTCAATACACGTGTGCAATTTGGTGCAATTTCAGTACACTATTGGTTCTAGTTTTGTAACTATCAACTGGACTTTATGCCTTTCTAACTCACTGGTTGACAAACCAGGGCGTCACGAGACACAGAAGGACGGTCGCAAGATGATTTCCAGGAGAGTGCTATTTAAAAAATGATTCTGAAAATCATATTTAAGCATCATTCAATCATATTCCAAAAGCAAAAAAATGTAAACCAAAACCATGCAAATATTTAACATCCTACGTAGTGATTGTGCTCTTATTGTCCTCGTAATGTGCTCAGATATAGAAGATATCATGTTACATGCTGGGGGAAATTTGAAACTACACAGGAAGTCTTATAGGACTGTAGAAATTAAATCCTCATCTGATCTTTGACCCCAGATGCCCCTTTGACCTTGTGAAATCCATATCAGGTGTTATACACCGGATGTGCGAACGAATCGAAAACCCTGCAAACCTGCGAATGCATGTTTCATGTGTTGGGTTTTATGTTTCTTTCTAGATATTTAGCAAATGTCAGCAAATTTAAAATGTGTGCCTCTGCAGGACATTAAATTAAGCATACAAACAATTACACACACATGCACACCCTATGGCGCTGCATGCGTCATCAGCACACGCTTAAGTGTGTTTTCCCCTCCTGTTGTAAATGGAGAAGAAGTCAATATATGTTCTAGCTATCTATAGTAAGAAAGAGCTCAATATGAAATATAATACAGGTCATGTTTTTTATGATTTAACCAGAAGATATTAAATTGGAGAAATTATTGAGAATAATCTGTAAACTATTCATTGTTAATTCAGCAGAATGTAATAGAATGCTATCAGTGAATTTGTGTGTGTTGTATAGGCCAGGATGTTTGTGTTGTGTGTGGGAGGAGCCGGGCCTTAATCTCCCTCTTCTATATCTGATCATATATGACCCAGAATCAATGAGAGAACAAATGACCATTCAAGACATTTGAGTTTAATCTCTTGGCTCAGCTGTGTCACTGAGCAGTCGAGCCCCAACTCCCCCAGCTTCTCTGTCGTGTTTCTACAGTTGTGGTAAAAAAAAGAAAAACCTTTAATTAAAGGCAGCTCTGCAGATCATAGATTTGCCTCATTACCTTTGCCAAGGAGGTTATGTTTTCATTGGTGTTTTTCTGTTAATTAGCAGGATTATGCAAAAAACTACTGGATTACTATGAAACTTGGGAGGATGTGGTGTCAGGAAAGAACCCTGGTGTGGATCCGGGTCAGGGGGCAGATCCAGGATTCTTTTATTCAACATTGTTGTTGATTTTTCAGATTATATATGAATCTCTTTGAAAAAAATGGCCAATATACAGGATTGTTATCGATGATAAATTGCAAATATTAGTGCAATTTGATTGAATTTAGCGGGACTGTTGAGTCTCGTATGTGGCCTATTGATCTACTTCCATAAATTAAAGGAAGTTGTGTGTTTTGTTGTGTTTTGTGTTATCCACGTACACATGCTGTCATCGAGCCCTCCGCCTCCACTATCACCAGTTTAGTGCTGCTAATATTCTGATGAGTGAATCATATGGGAATTTGTGTGTTTTGGCAAAACTAAACTGACCTTTTTTTCCTTCAGCTGCTAACAAACACTGGTTGGTGCCCCATATTTAGTGTACCATGACACCAGGAGCCCCATGGAGAAAAGTCCGGACTCTTGTGAGTTAGGTCCAGAGACAGACGTACCCAGGCTATGTACAGTGTATAAGGGATGAAGAGAGACAGACAGGGTGAGACATAGAGACGGGCCGGGGTGTTTTTGGGTGGATGTGGAGAGTCAGTGATCTACGTTCACTGCAGAATCTAAATTATTTATTGGCCTTTCTCCAGCTTGCAACTGTCAGCTGATAACTACACAGACTTAACATCAGCCTTTTAAGTGTGTGTGTGTGTGTGTGTGTGTGTGTGTGTGTGTGTGTGTGTGTGTGTGTGTGTGTGTGTGTGTGTGTGTGGGTGTGTGTGTGTGTGTGGTGTGTGGGTAGGTGGGTGTATAGGCATGTGTTGTTTATTATTCTTTCACAGGTCGATCGCAGTGTGTTGCTCAGTCATTATTACAGCGATTTTCTTTCTCTCTGCCTTCATTTACAAAGCATAGATCCACCATTACTGTACTCTGCTCACAGGGAGTCTTAACAACAGGCTGCGTCTTTTATTTAGTTGATGCAGAGACTTAGAAAAGTGTACAGCATCGGTGTGTGTGTGTGTGTGTGTGTGTGTGTGTGTGTGTGTGTGTGTGTGTGTGTGTGTGTGTGTGTGTGTGTGTGTATGTGGTTTTGTTTTAAGATATCTCAGGTAGGGTTGGGACAACTATTGCTACAGCAATATATCGTCGTCCTGGGGTGGGAATATATATATATATATATTATCACAGAATCACTGTATCGTGATATTATCGTTATCGTGGCCCATGTATCACATATTGTATCATGAGGTATCCGGCCGTTCCCACCCCCTAATATCAAGTGTTACCAACGTCTTACCTTTCACAACCCAGCAAAAGGCAGTTGTGTGAGTCTGCGCTTCGTGGGATACAATGATCTGTTCTTAAGCAGAGGAGAGAGAGAGAGGAGAGAGAGAGAGGGAGAGGGAGAGGGAGAGGGGAGGGAGGAGGGAGAGGGAGGGAGAGAGGGAGAGGGAGAGGGAGAGGGAGAGGGGAGAGAGGGAGAGGGAGAGGGAGAGGGAGAGGGAGAGGGAGGTAAAAGGCTGTTTCTGTCCTTGTAATGTGCAGCCGAAGTCGAGAGATGGACGACGGAGAGACAGAAATAGAGGAGGGAGGGAGATAGTCAGTAAGACGAGACATTATAGAGTGGAATGGACTAATGAGAAACAATGGAGAGGGAGAGAGGGAATCAAACTGCCTGTCTGCATATAAATCATTTAACACAAAGTGGTGGAGAGACAAACGCTCAGGGTTGGCCGGCAGCTCCACTGCAGCCAGAACCCACGTCCACCTGTTTGTGTCGCTTCGACGTGCATTGTGTTGACAGAGCATTCGTTCCTCCACTAACCCATCCAACGGTGACACGTCCAGTCCAAATCATAACCAGTGTTCTTAACCAGGAGTTATTCTCCCTGTGGGGTCTGGGTTTTTGGTCCCTGAATGGGAGGAGGCTTTCCTTACTGTAACAGATTAAACATATTTCACAACTGCACACACACACACACACACATTGAAAGTGCCACTTTTTCCTCTTCTCACTCTCTCTATCTCTCTCTCTCTCTCTCTCTCTCTCTCTCTCACATTTCTTTCCGTTGTCTTCAATCACCACCACTAAATCTTGTTCTGCTTCTAATTGAACGCTTCATCTTTTTTGTGAAGCAAATTATTACTATTCTGTATTTAGTTTCATAAACAATAATTGGGATTTGCATAATCTGTGACTGCAGTTTTTTTTTGATTTGTAGCAAATATGAGTTTGTCGGTGTGGTTGTTGTTGTGTGTGTGTTGCATGTAGACGTGTTTGGGTGTGATTGTCGTCGGGGTGTGTGTGTGTGTGTGGTGTGTGTGTGTGTGTGTGTGCGTGCGTGTGTGGTGCGTGCGTGTGTGTGTGTGTGTGTGTGTGTGTCGTTGGGTGCCTCTGGGCTCAATCTGCCTACCTCATACCTTTGACTGTCTGGTAATAAATGTGTGAATTGATCCGTATCCCGAGTCCCTACAGGCAGACTCGACACTGGGGTTTGCATGAGCACGCACACATGAACACACACACACACACACACACACACACACCACACACACACACACACACAGTAAACACTAGCAGATGTAGACCCAAATTGAACCTATAAGAAAGCCTAATCTATTTAGATGTTTTTCTTCTTCTTTTTCACACTTGGAAAAATACTTCATGTTTTCCTTAATATGTGCAGTGAATATTTTTTCATCTGTCTTTGACAAAAGTGACTCATTAGTCAGTATTTTAAGAATTTAACGTAATTTAAGACATTTAAGAACATACTTCTTTAAATAAGAACTGAAAAAATATCTGCTTTCCATTTAAACTGCAACATCTTTACTAAATATCTTTATAATATTGATTATCATCTACAGAGCATTGTGTTACTTGGACTTTGTCTTGGTGTGTGTGTGTGTGTGTGTGTGTGTGTGTGTGTGTGTGTGTGTGTGTGTGTGGTGTGTGAATATATCTGTGTGTCCTGTTCTTACATTGAGGTGGATGAACACTGAGGTAATGCAAGGTAGTGCGGAATCTACGTTTCACTTTCTCTCTGGCGCTCTTGTTTTCTCTCGCTTCCCTTATTTTGAAACAGTTGATATTTCGTGTGATGAATGAAACGATGTGAGGAAGTTCACAGATTGAACTCAAATGAAGCATTTAACTTTCAGACCAAATGATTCACAATATTGTTGCGGTGTAGTATTTGTTTTCTCATCCCAGCATTTGAATTAGTTTTTTTGATCTCAAATTAAATCACAACGATCAAGTATGAATGTTTTCTAATAGAAACTGAAGAACTTTAGAAGAAAGAGGGCAGGTCATGAAGAGGAAAGTCTTTACGACAGAGATCACTGATATTCCACTGGCTTAAATTCTTAGTGGTAACAAATTGCCTAATGAATGAAAGTCAATTGAAAGCGACTTGGTAACGGGCTGTCAGGGAGGTGTGTGGGTCACTAGATACAAATGCAAAGCTCCTCTTTGTTCAGATTGCAAAATGAGCTTCTCGAGTCTGATAAATGCCTCACGTCGGCAGTTTTTTTGATGCATGGCCCTTCTAACATATATGGCGATTGAGCAATGGAAGCAAAATCAATATGGAAACATGCTGCTGCATAGCAACAGGACAATAAATCACACTCGAAATATCTGGTATCAGTAGCCGTGCACTGGCAAATTCTGCTGAGCCCGCTGCCCGAGTCAAACCTTGTGTGTGCAGATGTTTTACACCACATCAAATTCATTCCGTGCAGTCTTAGTTCACCGTTACATCGCTCCGGACAAGGCGTCGCCTGTTACCTTCATCCCAAAAATACCTGCTCTGACATGACACTTCGGATGTGGTCGGAATTTAAAAGGAGGAGCTTTTACACGGCAGAGATCAGAATGAAGGTTTAGCACAGAGGACGTGTCTCTTGCATTGTCTAAAATAACCTTGTTGTAATGAAAGGAGTCATTTTTTTGGGGGGGGGGACCAGTTTAAACCTGTTAAAAGATCTGATATCGATGAACAAACATTCTTACAGCTTTGATGGACCCCCCCCCCCCTTGGTTCCCTGGGCTGGTCCAGTGTGTGTCCATGTTGATTGTCTTCACACCGGACAGAGGATTGATATTTCTCCCTCCCTGTCCTCTCCCTCAGCATTTTTCTTCTCATTCCCCTTTCTCTTAGCTGTGCATTCTGGCTCTGCTGAATAATTCAGTTTCAGTTGCAGGCTAGTTTGGGCGTGTGTGCACATTAGGTGCGTGTGTCTTTGAGAGTGCGTGTGTGTCTGTGTGTGTGTGTGTGTGTTGGTCGGGGGGGGGCAGTGACGTGGGGCAGAGCTATTTTTGGTATTGGGATACGTGGAGAGAGAGAAAAATAGACAGAGAGAGAGAGAGAGAGCGAGCGAGAGAGTCTGTGATGGATTGATTTTATTTTATTTTTTTCCCGTGCCCGTGTTCTTTAGTCATGTGCCTCAGCTGTTACTAGACAAACCCTGCGCTCTTGTGTCGGTGCACACTCGCGCACACAGACACGTGCACACACATGCACGCACACTTTGGCAGACAAAACAGACGAGTGCACATCGTTAAATCAGCAAGTACTGTCAGGTACACGTTCATATCAACACACACCTGCACCGCCATCCTGAACTAAAAATGTCACATACTTCACAGTGACACACACACACACACACACACACACACACACACACACACACACACACACACACACACACACACACACACACACACACACACACACACACCAGCGTCAGCATCTTGTGCAAAATGACAGCTTGGCTGTATGTGGGTGAAAAGCGAGAGGCGGTGGCAGGGGTGAGATAGCGACACAACATATGCCATATGGAATAGCCAGCGAGGAGGAGAGGGTGTAGCGCCTATACACAGCGCCTGATGCTGAATCAGAACGAGGGAGGCCAAGCAGGGCTAAACTGGCCTTCAGGCACTTCTGTTTGTTTCGGCAACGCAGCCAAACATGCTGCTAAAGTGGAATAAATGTAAAAATCATTATATGTTTTGTTGCCTTGAGGACCATGCGTTCGGTTTGGGGTTTGTCCCAGATCGTGTTTTGATCCAAGTTGTTGTCCTGCGTGTGGTTGCGGGTTGAATGCGACGGCAAAAGTAGATTCTCTCTCTTTGCATTTAGAGATCGAGGATATTGTCCCATGATACAGTGCTGCTTAGTGGAGGCCATTTTCTTGCTGTGGAGAGCCCTCACAGTCAAATGAGTGTATTGTCTTTCCTTGCATATGAAATTCTATATTCATTGACTCCATGTTGTATTGGTTTTTTTTTCTTCTTCTTGGCTTTAAACTAGAATCACTAGACCCTTTTAAATCTTGGCCTAACAATGGGAAAACTACTTCTTCTTTTCCAAACATAAATATTAACTAAAGATAAACTATGATATTATTTTTGAAGGGTGGGACCATAGACTTTATATAAAGATGGACGACTTCCCACTATGAAGCCAAAATATCCTGGATAAGAGCGCTGCCATCTTTTTGGAGCCAGACTCTATGTTACACCATGTTTTTATAGCATCAAATAAATAATTAAAACCAAACAATACCTAAAATAACAAAACCATGTTTGCCTTTTTATTTTGGTCCATGTCCCGACAACTAACACAGAGGAGACAGGATTTATGAGCTATTCTTTAACCATCCACCAGGTGGCTTCACTTTTGGGAATCTGTCATGTCGTCACTCACATGACCTTAATGTAAATAAAACACTTTTGCATGGATTGTATAAATGCACATATGTTTGCACACCCTTTTTTCTTTATTATCTACATGTCTTCAATTTTTTCGGAGCTATTGTAATAAACCCAATTTAGCCTCGGGGATCAATAAAGCGTTTCTGATTGTGATAAGATGAGGGCGAATCTTAAAACTAATTTAATTTGACTGCTCACCTGTGTAAAGTTATACCTTTATATTCCTGCCCTGAACAAATACGGATGAGATGATGCACATTTTTTTCCCCTTCTATTTGTTTAATAGGATATAATCTCATTATTGTTTTGTGAAAGTTGGGTTTCCGCAACGCCCCGTAACACCCATGTGTGCGATGGCCCTTGCACTCCAGCCATGCCTCTTATCTTTTATGGCTGCTGATTATCGAAATAATTAGATGGGTCTCAACCACAGCGCTTAATCTTATTCATTTTTTATCAAATCATCGCTTCTGAGGGAAAAGTGACAAGAAAATGAAGTAATCATTCGAGCTGTTCTGCCGCTGCTCTGCTGCATAATGTAACAGAACGGAGAGAGAGGGGGACGGAGGGGGGGGGGGGGGGGGGGGGAAAGGAGGGAAGGACACATGGAAGCTGAGTGAGGAGGAAAAGGGAAGGTTGCAAAGTGGCAGTTCCGCTTCTTGTGTTCTTTCTCTACGTGTAAAGGATAACACAAAACATTAGAATAAAACGTTCTCCCGTGGGAAAGCTTTTAAACACCATGAATTCATGTATGCAGCAAACGCAAAGTACATTCATGAGTTTTATTTTACGTTCATGGGAAAAGGCTGAGAAAAAATGTTAAGGTAACATTCCTTCTTTACACTGTACCCACCAGGCACAACAGAGGGAGGAGACTATATACTGGACATTAATCATTCTGCTTGTGGCTCCATTAGTTTCCTTTGATTGCAAAGCCGGACCCTCGTCGCTCTCGTGTTTATAGATTTATACAATGACCTGCTTGCTACTATAGATCCAGGTTTTTCTCAGCTATACAAGTGTTAATACAGTAAACAAATAAGAGTGGTGGTATTTATTAGAAAGAGTGAGTGAGAGCGGCCTGCGTGTGCCATCAGGCTTCGTGTTATTAATAGGAAGGCTGGCTCCTTCCCAAAGGGTAGCAGCTGGTCTGGACTCCATTGGCAGACAAGTGTAGCGTAGTGGAGTCTCCAGGTGGTGTATGTATGTAGAGCACATATATGAGTGTGGATACCTGGGTACCGATGAGTCGGGCCGGGTTCGGACAAAAGTTTTGAGATGAGATTCGGGTTTTAGTCACATTGATTGGGTTTTCTACTAAATGTATCTCTGCTGCACATGCCTGTGACTGGGGAAACCATAGGTCTCGGGTCGGGCTTGGACACAAAGAGCTGAATGCCTGTCGGGTTTGGGTGTGGCTCGGCTCATTCTCTCTCTGGCTCAGTCGGGTTTGGACAGAAAGTCGTGGCCCAAGTTATGTTTTCCTCTGCATTTGTCCGTTAGTTGGCAGGATTGTCACGGAACTTCGGTTTCGGGGAGGAAACCATTCAAATTTGAGGGGCAGATGCAGGAATCACTTGCTTTAACATTCATGAGCTCGTGAGCGTTTGTTTGACATTATCACCAATTTCCTTATTCCAAAATCGGGCCTATTTAGGGAGCTGGTATCTATGAGTGTGTGTGATTTTGGTGCAGCTTGATTAGATAACAGGGGAGTGTTGTGCTCTCTGTGAGTGTTGGTGCTGAGACGTTTCACTCGTGTCGATGCATGGAAGCAGGTGAAGGCTGCAGTGGTTCCATACCAGTGGCACACTTACATACTGTATGTGACAGTATGATGTATTGCCTCCCACCCACTCGCCTATGTTCCTTTCATTCCCCCTCCCTTGCTATACGTGTGTGTGTGTGTGTGTGTGTGTGTGTGTGTGTGTGTGTGTGTGTGTGTGTGTGTGTGTGTGTGTGTGTGTGTGTGTGTGTGTGTGTGTGTGTTCTGCCACTAACCTACTTTTGACAGAGCATATACACCAGCTCAGGAGAAGAAAATGCCGCAATACTTTCACACCACTCTGTCATTCTCTCAGTTTATCCCTCATTCAGCACTCCCGGGCTCTTCGTCTCTGCCCTTCCCTCTTCCTCACTGTTGTCTCCCTCTCTCTGCCATGTACCACCCCCCCCCCCTCCCCATCCCCTCTTTTTTATTCCTCACCACTCACTCTTTTCAATCATTCTGTGCCCACAGGACAGTTCCTCTTCTTCATTCTTTCTCTATCTCTCTCTTCCACTCTTTCATTTAGTCTTTCATATATTTCCCTACCATGCAACCTTATTTCTCATTCTCTGTCTCTTGCTGTTTGTGTCCACGCACATTTGCTGATGCGGCATCTCTCCTTCCTTCTCTCTCCCTCTCTCTTTCGATATTGAATGGAGATGGCATGATAGGGATTTGGATGATTGATGGACGTGCTGGATGACAGAAAGGTGGATGGAGGAAAAATGGGAAGGAGGGATGCGAGAAAACAGGAGAGAGAGAGAGAGAGAGAGAGAGAGAGAGAGAGAGAGAGAGAGAGAGAGAGAGAGAGAGAGAGAAGAAGGGGAAATAGCAGAGAGGAAAAGACATGTTGGAAAGAAGGAGGACGAGACGGACAGATAGTGGGATGGAAGAAGGTGTGGGGATTAGGAAGTGGAGATGTATAGGAGAAAGAGATGAGGTTTAACCGGTTAGAGAGAGGGAGAAATATATCAGTGAGGAGCAGGCGGGGGCTTTACTGAGGAGGAGAAAAGGTGGAGGGGGAGGGAAGATGGAGACTGTACGGAGGGGTGATGGACAAGGTTAAGAAAAGGCCAGTGCCAGTGTGTATATGCGTGTGTGCTTGCGTCATTTGGCTCCAGTGTTAGACTTTGAGGGCCTCACTTCCTCTTTTCTTGGCGGACCTCTCCGTCTCCGACCTGCTGCTGTCCCCATTACACTATATGTGTGTATATATATATATATATATATATATACACACACACACCTGCCCAGATAATAAAAAGCAGACGTGTGCGGAACTATGGGTAGAGTGAGAGACACAAGGGAAGCAAAAGAGAGAGAGACTGAAGAAAACATCAGTAAGATGAAGGGAGAGAGAGGATGAGAGCAACATATTTTGATCTCTCTCTCTTTCTCTCTCTCACACCCGTGATTCTTCCTCTTTTATCTCAGCCATGTTGCTCGATCTATTGAGGAAGGAGGAAGAGGAGATTTATTATTAAAAGGTTTATGGCACAGCGTGAGTGATGTGTTGAATTTTGTATATATATATATATGTGTATGTGTGCACGGGAGGCTTCTTGTGAATATTTCACGCATCTATAACTACGAACGTCAGTGTCTCCTATAAGGAAGTTCGGTGCGGACAGACTTAACATTAGAAATATGGTACAACCAAGATAAGCTTAAATCAAATCTTGGAACAGGAGGTCAGCAGGGAGTATTATAGCAACTTTTTCTCTTAAATGTTAGGACTTAAATTCGAATTATCCGATTTTTCCCCCCGGTACCATTTTTTTCCGTCTCATCTTTCTCTCCCATTTCTTCTGCCCTTTCTTCCCCTGCCTCCCCCTCTTCTCTCTCCCGCCCCTCGTCCGTGTTCCCTCCCTCTGCCTGGCACACTTGATAATCACACAAATTGATATGATAATTAGCAATTGCTTCAGTCTTCAGTCGGCTATAACGTGTGGAGAAGAAGCTCGGGTTGCAGTATCGTCGCTCCTGAAAGGGAAGAGAGGCCGGATAAGAGCTAAACTAAACCAGCTTGGGCGTGAGAGGAGAGAGAGAAGCGTTGTGCTGCCACTTACTTGCGGACTTTTACTGGTCAGTGCCTGCTGCCATATTTAGCTTGAAACATTAAGCATCTTTTGGATCTTGCCACAGAGATGGCCGGTTTGTATGTGTATGTATATTGTCACTTGCATTAGGTGAGTGGTGGATCCTCGATTGCAGTTTCCTGTTTGTCAGTGGCTCCATCTGTCCCCCCCGACCTCCTTGTGCCTCTCCACCTCTCTCCCTCTCTTTCCCTTTTTTTTCTTCCAATCTGCGACACTCTTCCCTCTCAGAGCCCAACACGTACATATACACACATGCATGTACACGCACTCACGTCAGTACACACACATAGCTGGGGGGGGGGCAAGGAGGCTAATTGCATGGTGCCCTGGGTGTTAGAGTAGCGTGTCCCTGTGTGGAGCGGTCAAACACGTGAACACAAACACTCACACACAACACATTGTGGTGTACGATCAGGCGATCATGACCGGAGAAAACAAACGACTTCGAGGTGTACACACACACACACACATGCTGGCATACATGCATGCACGCACACATGGGATGTATGATTCCATAAATAGCTCTGCCTTTCTTCCTTCACCATTCAAACTTTCCCCTCCTCCCCTCCGCCATGGGAATGGTTTTTCCCAAAGGAGGCAAGCAAGTAGGAAAAGGGTGAAAGAATAGAACAGGAACAGACTGGTGCTCAAATCCCTCCTTCATACACTGTCGATATTGATACTTCACTGTCCTTTATATTCATTTTAAAATGTCCTTATTGTCATCTTTCTATCCTCATCGTCTTTTTCTTCCTGTGTCCGTCCCTCCCTCTGTCCTGATCCCTCGTTCATCTCTGCAATTGCACTCACTCCCTCTCTCTCTCTCACTCTCTCGCTCCTATTTTAAATCTAACTATTTATCTTGTGACCTTAACCAGACAGGAGGATTGATTTAAAAAGACACTGCCTCTGTGTGTGTGCGTGTGTGTCTGTGTGTGTGCGCATTAGAGAATGTGACAAACAAAATTAGTTGTACAATGAGATACTCCCTCCTTCGTCCGTCTCTCTCTCTCTCTCTCTCTCTCTCTCTCTCTCTCTCTCTCTCTCTCTCTCTCTCTCTCTCTCTCTCTCTCTCTCTCTCCCTCTCTCTCCCTCTCTCTCTCTCTCTCGGTGAACTCGCCCTCGGACGTTATGTACATGGAGCCAAACGGTGATGTCACAATAAATCTCACTCAGTCTCCGGGCCACGGTATCACACACTAACACTTCCATACAGCCCCATGTTGCTGTTTGTGTGAGTGTTTATTTGTTTTGTTTGGTCTGTGTGGGCGGTGTGTTACCAGAACATACACTTAGCAGAACATATTTAACTGACTCATAATGATAGCTTGTGTGTGTGTGTGTGTGTGTGTGTGTGTGTGTGTGTGTGTGTGTGTGTGTGTGTGTGTGTGTGTGTGTGTGTGTGTGTGTGTGGGTGTGTGTGTCAGCGGGAGGCCAGACATCAGTCCCTCAGAGCTGTAGTTCTGGTCCAGGTTCTTAAGTCTGACCTGTTAGATCCTGTTCTGATTTTGAAACGCTGCAAAGGTTTAATTTGTGTTCCTCGATGTTGGGTCCTCTTCACGTCCTGCCACTATTTCCATGGACACATTCTTGTAAATGCAGTAGAAGGAATGGATGATATATAAATATTCACTATAGAGTAAAAATAAAATCATCTATGTGTAAACAGTACATTTTTGTAATGAATCTGTATTGCACGTTTGTGCCTTTGTCTGAGTATAGAGAGGTCTATGGAAAAACGTGTTGACAATAGCATGTACGCTTAATTGAAACCCCGTCGTTGAGCCACTTCAAACCAAGAAAGTCATGTTGATACGACATATTGTCAAATGTGTGAAGACCAGACTGTAGATAAAGATGGACGACGTATCTGCTCCTCCTCCCACCAATCCAGAAATAAAGCCTTTCTACTGTCCCTGGTGAAAACAGGCACCAATATGTGTTGATGAAGGGATGTGATTATCTTAATCAATGCAGCATATTGCAGCAAATCTTGTTGGAAGAAAATGATAAAGGTGACTCACATGATTTTATGATTATGTACAACAACAAAAAAAAAGCACCTATCATGCCAAGCTGTACCTTTTTAACTGTTCAGATTTATGCTTGTGGAAGTGTTTGTTCCTTGACTGACCTTCCTCACTCCATTTGAGTGGATGATTCTCGCCACCATCATTGCCAACTGCATCGTCCTGGCTCTGGAACAGCATTTGCCCGATGGAGACAAGACGCCGCTGTCTGAACGCCTGGTGAGTTCAAAAAGACACGGGACTGTGTGGGAGAGTCGTATGTAAACATGGTTAAATCCAGGTGACAGTGCAGAGTCCTTATTGATTTTGCTTCAGCAGCTACTCAGCTAAGAGAGGCAAAGAAAAACGAGGACGGTCTCTCACCTCGAAAACTACGACACGAGAGAACCGTGCACGTTCTCATACATACCATTGTATTGTATGGGATTATGCAGTGCAGTATTTAGAAAGACGCATTATCACAACAATAAATAAGAATGATGTGTCTAAAATAGAGTTGTAAAGTAATTCAGTAATTAATCAAATTAGTGCGTATATAGTGATTAATTAAATAAAATGAATCTCATATCAATATTTGCGGTGAAAGGTTAAAGTTAAATATTGCATTTACAAATCTTTTGGCGAAAGGTAGATGGCAGCCTGCACAGAAATGTTCACATCCTATATTGTGTCGAGGAGCTTTATAGAGTGCAATTAATCTAGAATTAACATATCATATTAACCTTTATATAGATTTACAACGTTAGAAAAGACCCCAGATCCTCTAGCTACCAACATCTCTCTCACTTTATCTTTTTCCTTTCTTTTCCCCCCCTTCCCTCCTCCGTTCGCTCTCTCTCCCCTCAGGATGACACCGAGCCGTACTTCATTGGGATCTTCTGTTTTGAGTCGGGAATAAAGATCCTGGCTCTTGGTTTCGCCTTCCACAAGAACTCCTACCTGAGGAATGGATGGAACGTCATGGACTTCGTGGTGGTGCTCACAGGGTGAGTGGCGAGCAAACAGACACGAGCCAAACACACACACACGCACAGCTTGTAACCTGCAGGAAGACAAAAATGCTCACACGGTTAGCATCAGATGTGGTGTGTGTGTGTGTGTGTGTGTGTGTGTGTGTGTGTGTGTGTGTGTGTGTGTGTGTGTGTGTGTGTGTCTGTGTGTGTGTTTTCCCTGCTCCTTTGCCCTAATGAATGGCCCCATTCTGTGCGAGGCAGCAGTGAGATCACAGAGCAGAGCTGCAGGTAGCCAACTACCCGGGTAGTGAACAAATGTCACCACAATATACACAGAGACAGGGGGCGGGGGGGCGGGGGGGGGGCGCAGAGGGAACAGATATTAGAGAGACTGAAGACAAGAGGATGGAAAAAAATCACTGGCGTTGGACAAATTAGCTTAATTTGGAGAAATATGGCATTAATCAGAATTATTGTGCAGAACCACTTTAATTATCTGTGGAGCGATATAATCTGTGAGTCGGCAGAATGAAACGAAATAAACTGTCTCTCTTGATGATCAGTGTCTGTAACACACGTTTAGACTTTGGGAGAGAATGAATCAGATCCATAAAGTGAGTAAAAAGTAAGTTGCAGAAAACAAAGGCAATGGCTCCATATGAAAATATCCGCTGGCCACATTCTTTTAGCCGTGTGGACACAGATGTGTGCCGGGCCACACATGAGCGATCGCCTACTCAGCTGACGTCCTCTGACCTGCCACAGTTTCACAATGAACCATAAATAAATTTCCCATACATTGATTTATTTGTGGCCAGTGCCACCTTTTCAACATTGACCACCACATATTGATTTTCCTTTTTTTTTTTACTATTTCAAATGAGTAAAACCTTATTTCATTGTGAGGCTGCACTGAACGCAGCACATTGATTTGCTCAGCCTCTCCTTGGCCCACACTTCCTTTCTCTCTTTCTGTCTCTCTCCTACACACACACACGCACACAAACGCACACAGACACACACAGACACACACAGACACACACACAGACATCCATCTAACATTGTCTGACAGGCTAAAAACAACATTGTTTGGTCTCTAATAAAAATGACGTACAGCTCTCGAAAAAAATATCGAAGAGACCACTTCAAGATTATCAGTTTTCCTGGTTTTTATTATTTCTAGGTATGTGTTAGGAAAAGACAAACATTTGTGTTCTATTCTTTAAGCCACAGACACAATTCCAAATTCAACAGACACTGTAATGAAACGAGTGGCGTACATGTGGAGATACAGATTCAAGACAAATCTGGAGTGGTCTCTTAGTTTTTTTTTTCCAGAGGAGGGAAGTGAGGTCCGATCGTAAGTGGTCCGAGACACTGGCAAACTTATGATTCAATCACGGATGCCAGGAATGAGCAGGGCCTTTGTTTTTAACACCGGTCCCAGATTGATACCTGGTCTGGGAGGTGAATGGCCTTAAACCTAATTTACAGCTTGTGGGAAAGGCTGCGTCCTGAAATGCATTTCACCTCAGGCAGATCCCAGCGTGGTCTTCACACATCCTACACTGCAGGAAATGATGGGAAACAAACGAGGGATAGTGGTGCAAGTCCGTGAACATATAATAGCCTTATCTTATTTATGATTTTGACATATTATTTTAAAGCTCAGTGAAATGGCGAAGATGAGGGCAAAGGGAAGAAATGGGAGGCAGTCCGGGGCGTGTGACGGAAAGGGTGTCAACAAGGGAGAATTAAGACCCTTGATAGGATTAGCTTGATGGAATTACTGTAACGATTAGATTATGGGTCATAGAAATGGACCCGAGTAAATAGATGACATAATGCAGTGACAGAAATAAAGCGCAACGATCACATGTACTCAAATGCTGGTTTTTCAATAATATACCCATCATGTCATGTGTCTGTTAGTGCATCCATCCGTGTGACGTGTGACTGTATGAAATGTCATTCCTTCTTTTCTTTCATATCTCCGAAAGCGCTGCAGGCTGCGTGCCGATGTGTTTGCAGCTGTCACACGCTGGTCTGTGTGTGCCCCAGTTTGTATTCACAGATTAACGTGATCAGATGAGTGATGGTTGGTGAAAAGAGGGAAAATCTGCATTAAATGTCTGTGAAGGTCTTACTGTTGCAGACCCTCCGTTAACCGCAGCTCTGAGCTCATGTCTCAGATTTGCCTGAGCACGTCTTAGTATCGTCACAAAGCCCCAAGAATTAGTTCTAAATGGCTGTAAAAAATAAATAAATAAACAGAGATGTTCCAATACCGCATCGGAAAAGACTCAGATGGCGCCAAAAATGCCGGGTTAGGTTTAAGTCTATTTGTTTCATTCAGATAAAAAACGGCCTCTTTCTTTTCCTGGAAATCACTTTTTTTCTTTGCCACTCCAAAACTGCAGTGGCACTGCACGGCCACTGGCAAGTGATGATTTTAGAGCGGCAAAGAAGAAGTTATTTCCAGTGGCGTCGCATTAAATGTCAGCAAATTCCCACAAGTAAAACAACGACGTGTATCATACACAAGATTTCAGTTTGGAAGGGGGCGACGCTACGTGGTTTCCTTATTTTAACTCATTTATATAAATCGTAGCTGCTTTTTACCTGATGAATTTAAAGGATATTATTATTGCTTTTTCAGTCATTACAGTCAAACTAGATAATAAAAGAAGATGTTATTCATTCTCTGTTATGTCTTTGCTGTTTAAACCTGAGCCAGGCCATGTAACAACGATAGCAACCATCATTTTCATACAGGGTGAGAAGCATCAGCTGTTAAAATATGATATATAGGTTGTTATTTATTAAAATACATTAGCATCATATCATTACTCTGTGTCGGCCGATACACAAAGTCCAGGTAGTGGAATCGGTAATGGGAAGGGAAACATTATATCGG
This sequence comes from Reinhardtius hippoglossoides, assembly GCA_006182925.3. Taxonomy (NCBI): domain Eukaryota; kingdom Metazoa; phylum Chordata; class Actinopteri; order Pleuronectiformes; family Pleuronectidae; genus Reinhardtius; species Reinhardtius hippoglossoides. Next base: position 16,357,372 of record CM031685.1, read on the forward strand.
AACACGCTGCTTCTTGATGCCAGGTTCAGTGACCAGCTTTCACATTACATTAATTCTGTCCGTTACAAAACCGAAACATACAATAAATCACTGCAGTCTAAATCACACTGTTTCCTCGTGTAGTAAAACTGTGTGTACTCGCACAGATTGTTAGGTTGAGGTCATCGCGTGTGCGTATGTGTGCATGTGGTGATTTGGAAAAAGCTTCATGGGTTACATAAACCCTCCGCATTTTGCTGACAAAGCACCGATGAAGCTAATGTTTCGTTTCTCTCAGCCCTCCCTCTTTCTCCCTCCCTCCCTCCCTCCCTCCCTTCCCCCTCCCTCTCTCACACACACACACACACACACACAAACACACAGAGTCTGGCAGAATCTCCTTATGCTTTAATAAGAGCAATCATGAAGCCAAGCTCATCTCGGCGTGCCACAACAGAGAGCCTGAAAGAGAGAAGATGAGAGGTAGAGAGAGGAGAGGGAGAGGCCGAGCGGGAGGAAGTGAAGCAGTCCTTAAAAACTTCCAGTAAAATGCCTGGTCTCCCATAATCCCCCACCCCCCCCCCCCACCCCTCCCCTCCGTCTTTTATAATAGGAAATCTTTATATTTTTTTTGAAAAGTATAAGCCTCTGAGCAAGCATGACACAGCAGTTCAATCTCCTCCGGAAGGCACAGGCCCTGCTGCTGTTGCACTGGAGATGCCGCTCCGACATGTAAGCAAAAATGTTTCCTCGCAGTTACTGTCCAGATGACATTAAAGTCTCTGGTAACAACCCCCCCCCCCACTCATTTTTAAATGTATGCGATTATTACTGTGTTAAATTTAGAAAAAGAACAAACCTGTGCTCGGCTGCAGCTGCTATAGATTATCTTTTCATTCAGGGGCATCTATCGTGTTTGAGGTGAAGTTATTTAAGGACAAAAAATGAAGAGGAATAACAGCATCATCGTAGAAAAGGGAATGAGTGACTAGGAGAGAGGAAGGAGGCAGAGGACATGCATAATGAAGGATGAGAAGAAGAATGAGGCTTTATGAAATTTGTATTTTAATGAATCAATCAATCAATCAATCAAATTTTATTTGTATAGCCCATATTCACAAATCACAATTTGTCTCATAGGGCTTTAACATGGTGTGACATCCTCTGCCCTTAACCCTCAACAAGAGTTAGGAAAAACTACTAAATGAAGCTAAAATTAACTATATATATTAAATATATTAACATTAAAGTGTTTCTCCATGACCTCCATGAGGAAATGACATCAGCTTACATTCATTTAGATTGACCCTAATCCTAACCTTAACCTAAACCTAAACCTACCCCTTACCTTAATGTAAACCTAAACTTAACCTAAACCAACCCCCTACCACAATCTTAACCTTAACCTAACCTTATTATGTTATGGGGACTTTGTTTTTGTCCTCATGAGGAGACAAATCCCCTTAAGGTGCTAGTTTAAACAGCTTTAGTTCCCTACAACATGAGTTATACATAGATCACACACAGACACACACACACACACACACACGCTAACAGAGAGGGGTTTTTTTTAGCTGTCGATGAATGGCGGTTGTGTTTTTTGAACATGAAAGGCTACTTGGCCTTTCTACCCACCTCTGGCTGAAACCTTTGATACCTCACTGACCAGAGCACCCGCACACACCAGCACGCACACACACACACCAACACCCGCACACACCAGCACGCACACACACACACACACCAACACACACGTTTCCACATTTCCACATCAAACATTCCTTTCCATTTCCCTCTCACCCTGGCGCGCTTGCAGGCGCTGTCTTTAAACACATACGAAGACAAACACACAGATGGCACTTAACCTGTCTGAATAGATTAGCTGCTCATTTTACAACCTTGTTGGATATTGGTAGATTTGTGTCCACCGTGTTTCTGTGCCAAAGGTGTGTGTGTGTGTGGTGTGTGTGTGTGTGTGTGTGTGTGTGTGTGTGTGTATGTGTGTTGTTGTGAATGTCCTGAGTGACTTGGCACTGGGAAGGAGCTAGTTGTTTTTTATCCCCACTATTGATTATTAGTCCAATTACCCTTAGTTTATAGCCGATCTTGCTTTGCATCCTCCCCTCTCTGCCTCCGTCTTGTTCACTTGTTCATGTGTTTTTTTTTTTATCTGACATGGAAATGCAATTTTTTTTTTTATTTGCTAAATGTATGTTAATAAAAACAACAGATATTCCTGTAAACATTTTTAACATGAGAGAGCTTTTTGTGATTGCGGGGATACGTTAGATGTTAGAACGGTTGATTCGTGGCAGCGGAGGGAAAGCGAAGAGGCGAGAGGGGCTGAGAGTTTGGAGGAGGAGAGATGAAGCAGGTTGGTCAGTGATGTGGACAAAGATAATTAGCCACATTTCGCTGAAGTCAGCAGGAACGCAGACGGAGAGAGAGCTGACGAAAAAGATTGTTTGTATAATGTGTTCGATTCCCCCGAGACGGGGTCAGCGGGGAGATTGTGTAATAGCAATATTGCTTAATGTGTTTCCCCATAATCATTTGTGTTTCTCAGGATAAAGAGCAGGTTGTGCGTCTGTGTGTTTGCCTGTGTGTGTGTGTGTGTTAAGTTCGGGATGTAAGATGCACCGTAGCCTCTCTGTCCCCGACAAGGAGAGATTGCTTTCCATTGGTTATTCTAAATGACCTACTTTCCAGTGTGCATACGTGAAGAAAATGATTCTCACTCAATATGTTTGATCTCCAACCAGATGTGTGTGTGTGTGTGTTCATGGTTTTTGTCTGCTTCTGTGTGTGTGTGTGTGTGTCTGTGTGCGTGTGTGTTTGTTTATGTGTTTGAGTTGTGATACATTTACATTAAAGAGAGAAGAGCGAAGGATAAAAAACAATCAATCAGGCTCCTCCCTCGGCCCTGTTACCAAGGTGATACAGAGATTCTATCAATGAGCCAAGGTCCCTGTTGCCATGGAGACACTTATGAATGAGAAAGGACCCAGTCACCGTGGAGACGGTGTGAATGAGGAACTGCCTCATCGGCGTGACACTGTTTGTGGCAGCAGATGCTGTAGAGAAACATTCTTCATCATTTTTCATCATCATCATCATTTTCATCCTCATCATCCTCATCATCCTCATCATTATTACCATCATGTTAATTGAGAGCATTGATAAATACTATAGTTAATAAATATTAAATGCATATATATATTATTCAATACTAAAATCCACTCAATGTATTGTAAATAAAAGTCTAATCTTTAACCTAAGATTTTTTTTTAAAGTCCCTTTGTAAGAACTGAGCGCAAAGTGGCTCCAAACATGTCACAAGTATCGAGCCGCCGACCTTCTGGTGGGAGGACGACCGCTCTACCCCTCAGCCACAGTAGTGAAAAGCAGTGGCGTGGTTGACCAGACACACCTGGTCTGAAGTCAGCGTTTTTTTTTTTTACATTTTAACTTGGTATATATTAAGACAGGAATTAAAAATAAACACAGAGCAGATGTGTTTCCTCCGCAGTGAAGTGTTATCTTTCTCACGACCGTTATAGCAATCCACCAGGGTGCAAGTGCACCTGGCTCTCAAAGGGAGCGAGATGGTGACCTGGTTGGTTTATTGCACGTTACACACAAAAAAACACAGCCACGATTAATTACGTTCAACCCTTTTGAACCAAGTAGATGTGGACACGCTCTGAATCCACTCTGTGCACGTGGGCTTCAGACCACGTGCACTTAGATTGTTTCTATAATCTTGCCCTCGGTGTTTTTGTTTCAGTGGCCACGGCCTCATTTTTTTCGCCAGAGTTCATTCGAAGCCATTGACACCTTTTGAAGATTGACTGCTCATAAAAATGTTGTTTATTAAAAATTGTGACAAAAGATTCATACGCGGTTAAATCGGACAGTACTCGCCACTGCTCCCTGGTTGGAAAAACTGAGACACAATTTCAAACATATCTCGGCGATTCATTACTGCAAATCATTTTTTTACCAAGGAGGTTATGTTTACGCCCCGTACGTTTGTTTGTCAGCAAGATTACAAAAAACCTACCGGATGGATTTCCACGAAACTTGGGGTAAAAAAACCAACCCATTCAGTTTTGCTGTGGATCCACGGAAGGAACGGATCCTATAATTTCGGAGTGTGGAATTTGGTGGAGCTTGATTGAATTGAGGGGACTGTTGGGTTTCGAGAGTGTTATGTGCTCTTCTGAGAGGCGTCTTGTGACTGGTTGCAATATATGCAAAGGCCTATATCCCAGTACTCCCAGTAATTCAAATAAATATTTTGTATCTCTGAGAAAAAAGCAGATTATAGGATTCATTCAGGGTTCTTTTGGCATAATGTGTTGGCCACGTATGCAGCTGAAGTACAGTAGCGCCTCGTGACCAAACCAGGAACCTCTCAGTTACAAGTCAGCCTCTGATGAGGCATTTGATATCACACAATGTCATTACAAGGACCCCAGCTTGCTCTGGTGATGGAGCACCTGCCACTGGGGAGCTTGCTGGTAATGCAATGCTGCATTGGAAACCACAGGCGAGTATACCTTTATCCATAGATCCTGGGTCGGTGTTGCTTTTCACTTTGTGCCAATTTTGTGGGCTTTCCAAGCAAAGCTGACTGACTTCAGACCTGTGATTAAGGCTGTGCTGTGTCACGGGCCTCTTAGTGGAGCAGAGGAAAGTGGAAATGTGTCAGAGAGACAGAACAAAAGAAAGAGAGAGAGGGAGAGAGAGAGAGAGAAGTGGGAAAGCGGATGATTCACAGTGTGCGTCAGACGATGGGACTGACTGGAAGTCTGGCGGCACAGGAGAACATCTTAACCCTCTCAAGTGCACACACACACACACACACACACACACACACACACACACACACACACACACACACGCACACACAGTCGTGGTGTTTACAAGCATCTATTCAGATAATGAGCAGCGATACAGGTGCTGCTGCGGCACACACCGCGTTCACTCTGGAGTCTGATGACGGCCTGAAGAGAAATTATTTAAATGTACCCAGATTAAAAATAAGCAGGAAGAAGCAAGTCAGCATCTCTGATTCTCCCCATCTGCCAGGCGCTCCCTCTCTCTCTCTCTCACGCTTTGTCTCTCCACACCTTCAACTTTCTTTCTGTCTTCTCCGTCCTGCCGTCTTCCCTCGTCTCCCCATCGCTCTCCGCCTTACTTTCTCCTTTTTGGTTTTATAGTCTCTCTCTCATCCTGATACACTTCTAAGCCCTTCCTCACTTGTCAGCTCTATTGATCAGCTCATGCAGGATTTACATAGTGTTCACCCAGTTGCTTCTAATGACCTGGCATGGGTTGGCGTCAAAGTGTGTGTGTGTGTGTGTGTGTGTGTGGTGTGTGTGTGTGTGTGTGTGTGTGTGTGTGTGTGTAAAAGTGAGAAAGACGGGGCGAAGCAGGGAGAGGCTGACTGACAGAGACAAGCTTGACCAGCTTAAGTATCGATTGCATTTGTCTCCTTCTCTTTAGGATCCTGTCCACTGTGGGTTCAGATTTCGACCTGCGGACCCTCAGGGCTGTGCGAGTACTGAGGCCCCTCAAACTGGTGTCCGGTATTCCCAGTAAGTCGGGAATAAACTCTTCATCTGACAAACGAACACATACCAAATAGCCTCCATGTCATTCCTTGTTAGTTATATTTCAGTTTCAGGTTTTATTGGAAGACTCGAAGATGCATTTTGTGTCAAGGTTTTCTGCAGCTTCTGTGTTTCTCTGCATAATGCACCCAAAGTGTTCCGACCAAAGTGGTTCTCCTATGCACTCGGCTCCTTTTTAAAATGTTACAGTGGCAGTTGTGTTCCGGCACCACTGCAGTGTTATTAATAGCTTTGACTCCACTACAGGGCTGAACAGGCTTACTCATCATTAAAGTCACCAAGCTTCCTGTGAAAACCAAATTAAGAGTTCCATTACAATGTGTGACACACATCAGAAATTAGATTAGTTTCCACATCAATATTTGAAAATAGAAGAAATGAAAAGTCACTGAATATTATTTTATTTGTTGAAAAAAACATATTTATTTTATATTTTAAATGTTTATATCTCAACTACATGTGTGTAGTTTTTGTAGTTTAACAATTAAAAGATCCTTGGACCTCATGGCACAAACTAAGCGTGTGCACTGTTTCCTCCAGGCTTACAGGTGGTGCTCAAATCCATCATGAAGGCCATGATTCCTCTGCTGCAAATCGGCCTGTTGCTTTTCTTCGCCATCCTCATGTTCGCCATCATCGGCCTGGAGTTCTACATGGGCAAATTCCACACAACCTGCTTTGACAATCACACAGGTAATGGAGTTGGTGTGTTTGCGTGTTTTTGGAACGTGTGTTAGTGTTTGTTCGAGTGCACTTCAAATAGTCCCAGTGCTAGTTTGTGTAAAAAAAAAAGCAAACTTTTCTCGATACGCCGATTGAGGAGGAGTTAGTTTGGCCTATTGAGCTTTTAGGAGGATTTTAGGTTTGTCCAGTTTGCTGTGTCACTGTTACTCAGAAAGCTAACCACATATTGTTATCGTGTGCCTGCCTTCTGTTTTGAAACGCCTCCCCACCTCCACCCATGTCCAGGTGAGATCCGCAAAGAGTTTCCATGTGGGACGGAGCTTCCGTCGCGGCTGTGTCCACAGGGCACCACGTGTCGACAATACTGGCTGGGACCCAACTATGGCATCACCCAGTTTGACAACATCCTGTTCGCTATCCTCACCGTCTTCCAGTGTATCACCATGGAGGGCTGGACCGAACTGCTCTACTATGTACGTACGCTGAATACATTCACACACTCGGTGACCGAGCTCGCACCGTTCGGTCAGTTGAAATGATCCTGCTTCGACTGTTTTGCCCTTTTGAACTATAATAACGATTGGTCATTCGTTGCCTCGGCTGCTAACGCTGGCTCTGTTAATTTGCTATCATTCCGTGCTCTGTGAGACAAGTGTGACCTCTGCCTCTGACCCTTCGCCTCCTGAGCAAGGCACTCGTACATGTTTACCATGTGCCCTCGGCTCCACTCTGCCTCCTACGTCTCTCACACAGTTGTGTCTATTCTCCAGTCAAGGAATATATATATATTTTTGTAACAGAGCCATTTTCCTTTTTTCTTAGGGTTTATACAATGTTGTAAGTTACAATACACACACGTTTGGAGGCCATTTTGTTTGGATAAAACTGCCTCAAAATATCTGGAAAAATGATTAGTATCGAGTCAAATGCAATTTAGACCTTGTGTTTCTCTAGCATGGTTTTCCAACAGTCACATTAATATTTTTAAATCTTTAGTCTGAATCTGCACAAACAAAGCAACCGTCTCATAAATTAATACAATGTAAGTGTTAAGACTTCTGGTGATTTTCACCTGTGCAAACGGTGCATTTACCCATTAAATCGGCAGCAGGTCTCGAACGGTGTCATCGCTCATGCCCAATACTGAATAGTTCCCTGTTGTCATTGGCAACGGTTGCTATGGAGACCAGCGGTAGATGAGGGTCTTTGAGTGTTACTGTAGTCATCTCTCTTTTCCCTTCTCCTCTCCCCCTCAGTTAATCACATTCTCCCCGTTGCTCTTTTTTCTTTCTTTATTCCATCTTTTTTTTTCTCTTCTTATCCTCCCTCCTCTTTCCGTCGTCATTCCTCCCTTCCTTCCTTCCTTCCCCCCCCTGTCCCTCTCACTCGCTGTCCCTCCTTCCCGCTGCTGCTCTATATTTAAAAGGGCCTGTTCAGTCCAAGTTGTTCTTGCAGCTGCCGGGGAGGGGAGCGATAAAAGTTTAATGGTAGAAAAAAGGGTGTGCGGTACGTTGGGTACACAGCGGCAATACCAGGGAAGAAGGAAAGATGGGGGGGGGGGGGGGGGGGCTATGAGAAATAGAGCAGAATGTGGAGGTGAGAAAGGGTGAAATGAAGAATCAATGTAGAGTCTGATCAGGGACTTTGAGGGAGAATGGAAGGATTGAACAGAGACAGGAAGAGAGTAGTGGAAGAAATAAAAACGAGCGAGCATCGAGATGAAAGAATTACGTTTGGTAAAAGCGGGAGGAAGCGATTTTCGGAGGACGATGAAACAAAAAGGACAACGAAAACAACGAGGAGCGAACAAAGGAAATGGAAGGAGGGAGAGTCTGGAGAAGAGGAGGATGGTAGAGACGAGGAGGAAGAGAGCAAAGCATTATACATTATTTACTCTGCCCAGAGAAGCTAAATAGAGTGGCAGATATGCATTTACTTATTGAGATGACTTAAAGCAAAGTCATGTCAGCCCTGCTGTTGTTTATATTTCCAGCGGCAGTGGACAGCACTTCTGAGTGCATTGGGCCTCCATTCTTTTTAATGGCCACACTGTCTGGGTATTAAATGAGTTTCAGGCAAATGTGGAAAACCTGATCACTCTAAATGAGAATGAGCATTTAGGAACAGTGCCAGACGTTTCGAGCACCTGCACGCAAACACTGTAAAATGCATCTTAATTTGACAAACAGGCCCAAAAAATGACACGGGTGTTTTCTGCAGGTGTGTGAAGACACATTTAAACATGCACATCACAGCTGATCCATGCAGCAGTAGTTCTTCTAGCTGTCCAGCCCGCAGACTACTCTACACTGGTCATGCAAGCTCGATATTCGCCTTCGGATAGAGTCGCATTAAAGAAGGTATCGTGTCTCAGTCGATCAAATCTTTGGTTGTGACGAGTTCTGGTGAATTTCCCATTTCCCGCTTTAATAATCTGTTAACCAAGTGACGCTTCTGTTAGCTTAGGTGCTGTTATATCGAGTTCAGGGGGAAGAGCAAAACATTGATTACTTTGTCTAAAGTGTGTGTGTGTGTGTGTGTGTGTGTGTGTGTGTGTGTGTGTGTGTGTGTGTGTGTGTGTGTGTGTGTGTGTGTGTGTGTGTGTGTGTGTGTGTGTGTGTTTCCAGAGCAACGATGCCTCAGGGAGTGCATGGAACTGGATGTACTTCATCCCCCTCATCATCATTGGCTCCTTCTTCATGCTCAACCTGGTGCTGGGTGTGTTGTCAGGGTAAGTGTCACAGTAAAGGTTGTTTATTTGTAATCTGTTTCCTAATATGTAAGATATTAAACCAATGTGGAGTTTATTGTATGCGTGCCACATTAAAAGTGTCCGCTAAGATTGGGTGGTGTGTGTGTGTGTGTGTGTGTGTGTGTGTGTGTGTGTGTGTGTGTGTCTGCAGGGAGTTTGCCAAAGAGAGAGAGCGTGTGGAGAACAGGAGTGAGTTCCTCAAGCTCAGAAGACAGCAGCAGATTGAAAGGGAACTCAATGGTTACCTGGAGTGGATCTGCAAAGCTGGTTTGTACAAACTATTTTTCGCACATAAAGAAACTATTTATTTAAATTATTTTGTCCCCGACATTTCAATTCTCAATCCATCAGGAATGTTCTAGACATACATTAAAATTTTACTGTGAAGTAGCCGCATGGATTTGTGGCCTAGAGCAACTGGAATAATATCAGTATAAACAGTTGGAAGATTATTTAAAGTGATATTTCGACATTTTTCAGTTGATTAGTTAACTCAACGTGATCTGTCATGTGTTAAATTGCATTTTAGGGGCTTTCACACCTACATTGTTTGAATTTTCAGTTTAGTTTAGTATTCCGACTTAATGAAGTGGTGTCAGTCCGGATCAAGTTCAGTTTGTTTGCAGTGTAAAAACCATTAAACACTGGAAGCCTTACTGGTCCAGAAGCCGAGCTCAGGCTCACGGGATAATTTGTCTTCACCTCTGACAACATAGTGTTAGAATGACGAGATCGTTCATTTGATTGCATATTAACCCGTGTAGAATACTGCGCCTGGAGTCCGTGATGCTGGTACCAAAAACCATAATGTTATTACCATGGCAACAAAATTAACTAAATGAATCACTTATTTCCATTAATTTCCTCCATTCAAACGAGAACGACTTCTGTAAAGTAAAAGAAGTATTTCCTAAAGGTTGAATAGTGAATACAATACAAACCAAGGGATGTCAAGTGTAGGTAGACACAACGTACAGGTGATGACAACAGGACTCTGTATGACACACATAGTCCTGTGTCATCTTTCTTCCACTATCTGAATAGACATGAACCTTTGGAGTTTCACATCTGAGAAAAACAAGAAATTTACAAGAATAAATGATATCTTTTGAAGTCGTGATGTTCGAGCAGTTTCAAGCAAACGACCCTTTAACAATCACGACCAAACCGGTTTGAATGTAAGTGAGCAGCCTTGATTAACACGGCTCTGGCACCGGATTAAAGACCCTTGTTTGATGCTTGAGACCCGGCCCCAGTTCCCTTTTCTCTGCTGTCTCTCTCCGCCGTGGCCCTGTGTGGCGAGGGCAGCAAAGATGTGGAGAGGATAAGAGGAATGGAGAGCTGGAGGCTGGAAGGAGCAGATCAAGGGGCAGATAGTAAAAAGGGCAGACCTTTGATCATCTTGAAAAAGACGATCTACATAAAAACAAGGAGGCTGGAAACAGAGAAGGGAGCGATGAGTTACAAGGACAGGTGCAGGCCGAAGACTCTGTTTGCAATTGAATGAAATGAGAAAAGACAACAACAGAAAAAAAGATTGATTTATAATGTGGAAGTCGTTTAAATATACATTTAGCGTGACTTTACACTGTATTGACATTTGTATTTGTGTGTGGTTTGCAGAAGAGGTCATCTTGGCGGATGATGAGAATGAAAACGATTATGATGGTAAGAATTTGATTGTGCATGAAAGTGATTTTTTTTTATTTTTTTTTATAGTGCATGTACGTTTTGCACATCCAATAGTCACACGTGTTGGTTTGCTTTTTGAAACAGGGACTCGTAGGAGAGCCACAAAGAACCATAAGAGCAAAGCTGAGCTGCTGAACCCAGAGGAAGGAGAGGGAGACCTGGCCGTTGGTAAGAGAGCCTCACACACACACACACACACACACACACACACACACACACACACACACACACACACACAAACCGCAGGTACATACAGATGCTATCGTATCTTGCATATCAGCATTACCTGACCCCGCTCTCCTTCCCCCTCCTGTCCTCCACTGCTCTGCATTTCTCTTCTCGTCTTACATTTTCTTTCTTCTCTCATCTTTAACCCCCCCCCCCCCATCCTTCCACCTGACCCAGATCTCTTCCATGGTCGGAAACGTGGATCCGAACCAGTACAAGGTTTTGGGGTGTAGACCCCGTAAAGATTTTAGATTTGCAGGTTTATGATACCGGTGAAGAAGATGATAATCCAAGAATGCAAAAACTTTCAGTCCAAACACCTTAACTAATCAGTTAATTAGTTAATGGTTGGTTTAATAGTTCATTAATTATTACCTCACAGTGGAAATTGTAGATTATACTACAATTTGTGCTTAATCCCCCTCATCCCTTCACCTTTCCCGGCCTGGCTGCCTCCTCTCTCCTTCTCTCCTCCATTCCCTCTTCTTCCAGTCTTCCTTGAGGGAAGCGGATCATCGTGTGTGCGGTTTTGTTTTTCCTAGATGCTAAATGTACACAAACATGTCAATAACCCACATCCAACTTCTCTGTTCAGATAATTATATCACATTTATCTTGCTTTCCCTTTCCAGGTTCACCATTCGCTCGTGCCAGCTTGAAGAGCTCCAAGCTCGAAGGATCGACCTTCAAGAGGCGCGAGCGCCGGCTGCGCTTCTTTATCCGACACATTGTAAAGTCCCAGGCCTTCTACTGGAGTGTGCTGTGTTTGGTGGGCCTCAACACGATGTGTGTGGCTGTGGTTCACTATGACCAGCCAGAACCACTTTCGGATTTTCTGAGTGAGTAGGAGGGCGTGGGGATACATACGTACTTAGGTGCAAGCATAGCACAGATTATCTCTGCAATATGCACAAATACTCTCATCGCAGATTACTGGAAGAGAGTGGGTGAGCAAATTCTTAAAGTAAACGTGACTAAATCCATAACAGAGCACATCCAAACAAAATCTGTCCTCCTCTTGTACACAGTTTAGTGTTGGTCTCTATTTTTTTTACATGTATATAGTACATATACACATTTTTATTTCTCCCTTGCATACTTAAAAACATGCAAGGTCTCCTCTCTTGTTTGAGCTTCCTCTCCTCCTCCTCCTCCTCCTCCTCCTCCTCCTCCTCCTCCTCCTCCTCCTCCTCCTCCTCCTCCTCCTCCTCACTTCTCGTCTTCCTCCTTCCGTGTAGATTTTGCAGAATTCATCTTCCTGGGAATATTCTTGACAGAGATGTGTATAAAGCTGTATGGCCTGGGCAGACAGGCCTACCTCAACTCCTCCTTCAACTGCTTCGACTGCATTGTGAGTCCCACTGCACACACACGTAGACTGTGCACATATACACACAAACACACAAAAATCCATCGATGAGTTGCTGATGAGTGCACGTCACGTGCTCATCATGACGCTTGCGTGTGCTCGTATTCGTGTCAGGTGATCGGTGGTAGTATATTCGAAGTGCTGTGGTCCATCATCCAGCCGGGCACGTCGTTTGGCATCAGCGTGCTGCGAGCTCTCAGGTTATTGAGGATCTTCAAAGTCACCAAGTGAGTCGGTTACTAGTTATAAAGTCATGTTATTTCTTATATTCACACAAGGACGTAATGTTAAAGATGTCGCAGAATAAAATCCAGAATAAAAAAACATGCTTTCTGTCTGTCTGTCTGTCAGGTACTGGGCATCTTTGCGTAACCTCGTCGTTTCTCTGCTCAACTCCATGAAGTCCATCATCAGCTTGCTCTTCCTGCTCTTCCTCTTCATCGTCGTCTTTGCCCT
>CM031685.1:16375170-16491116 GCA_006182925.3 Reinhardtius hippoglossoides
CCACGTGCTTTGGCAAGCTGTGTCGACACCCAAAACCTCGTTCTGTCGAGCTGCCTTGTTCTATAGGTCCCCCCCCCCCCCCCCCCCAGTGTGTCTTTATGTCCTGGCTATTTTACGTACTCATATTTTGGTGTTGGTTTTCACATCCCTCTCATGTCTCTGTGTGTATATTTGCGCAGCAGTGTGCGTCTCCGAGCGGCTCTTCTAACGCTGCCAACCCCCTCCCCCTGTCCACCCCTGTTCCGTTTTTTTTCAGTAAGGACCAACAGAAGAACAACAATAAGGGAATCAATAAGTCGGTGTGGGAACAACGTACCAAGGAGCTGAGGAAGCAGACCCTGGCGTCCAGCCGAGAGGCCCTCTACAACGAGCTGGACCCCGACGACCGCTGGAAGGCAAGGGCAGGGAGGGAGGAGCAAAACAATGTAAAGGACAAGGCAAACAAAGCCCCTAGACTTGTGGTATCAGTGTACACAAGTGACGGCAAATATCCTGATGATGTGATGGTGATGAATTACATGTTTATCTGGTGTTCATTATGTTAGTTTATTTATTAATGGTACATTTGCCATCGGTAATCAATAGAATGCCGGACCATACCAAATGCACGACGGTGTATAAGGGCCATGTTGAAGAAAAGACATTTTAAGAATAAAGTCGTTGTATTAGGAGGATAAACAACAAAGACACATCTATTCTAATGTTAGATAACATTATAGGTTTCATACACAATGTTTTAAAAGTCCTGATACGTACGATGATGTGGTGCTGATGAGCCAAAAGCTTAAGTATATTATTTGTGCAGTTTATAGTGAAGTATAATTTAACAAGATGCTCCATATTCCTTAATTTAACACAACAACATGACATTTATAATATGACTGACTTGTTTGTTGTTGTTTTTCAACCTGGCCCTAATACTCTGTAGTACAAATGTGAATATAATCTATAATCTAGATCTATTTAATATATAGTTTTTTCCACTTTTTGTCCATCTGGAATAACTTAAAACTTCTCTTCTCTCTTCTGTATCTTCACACTTTCCCTCCTGGCTGCCTCTCCATCCCTTGCTCTCCTTGCAGGTGAACTTCTCTCGAAACGTCCGTCCAGACATGAAGACCCACCTGGATCGACCCTTGGTGGTCGACCCCCTTGAGAACCGCAACAACAACACCAACAAGACCACTGCCAACAATTCAGACCTCTGCTTCAGCCAGCACCATCCCGCTGATGAGCTCCACAGACAAACACGCCTCCACGAACACGCCGGGGAAGTAGGCGGGGGTGGTGGCGGAGGCTCGGGTCCAGTCAGACCTCCCTTACAGCGGGGGGAGTCCACAGAAAGCCGGCGGAGCCGTAAAAGTGAGCACCACCACCACTCCTCGCACGTCCGACTGGATGCCACAGTGATACCTGGGCCAGGCTCGGAGGAGAGGCCGTCCAGACGCCACCACCACACCCGCAGCGGGAGTCGAGGGGGAGGGCCGTCGGAACACAGGAAGCCCAGGTCGCATCGAAAGATTGCAGAGGAAGGCGAGGATGGCGGGGGAGGTGGTGGGAAAACGGGGAGGCACAAGAGCAAAGGGGTGGACGGAGGTGGAGAGGGAGGAGAGAAGGAGGCACCCGGGGAAGGCAGTGAGAGGAGGCCAAGAAGAAGTCGCCATGGCAACCAAACAGACGGCGAGGGGAAGAGGATGTGTCAGCATAGAAGGAAGTACGTCCAATGCACGTGGAAATAAGATATTTTTACTTTAACTGATGTTTAGGATGGATAAACTCATCTGTTCTCTCCATTGTTCCCTCTCCTCTCTTTCTCCGTCTTCTCTTTTCCGTCTCACTCCCTCTTTTCCAGGGATTGCAGTGTCCCCAACCTCTCGACCACACGGCCCATCCAAAAGAGCCTCTCTAGGCAGGACAGCCAGTACAGCGAGGATATGGACAACCTCATGAATACCAAGCTGGTCTCTGGCACCACCCCGCCCGGCGAGGGTCACCCCATTCCAGTTGCCAGCCGCACTATGGCCCCCGGCTATGGATCTGCCCTCCATCTTGCTAACAGCGGCACCCACGGGAGTTTAGTCACGTTAGATAGCTACGGGAACATCGGACATCACCGTGCCAACAGTGTCCTCAGGCTGCCCCACCCTGACTACACATCAGTAGACATGCCAATTTTTCCATCCACCAATGCCATACTGCAGGGTAATGGCAAAATGACTCAGTGTTTCTTAAACTCTGTTCTCTCTTTTCAGCCTAATAACAAACTCTGTTTTTTCTTTACCCCATTTGTGCTCCCTCCTCCTCCTGATCCAGTCAACAAGAACGCCAACACGGAGCCTCTGCCAGCGAAGGAGGACAAGGACAACGACGACGACGATGAGAAGGGAGGTGAAGGAGGACCCAGGCCCATGCCTCCCTTCAGCTCCATGTTCATCCTGTCCACCACCAACCCGTAAGTTACACAGTTTACATGCAGTAAAACAGAAAATTCTGCAGATCGAACGGTGTCCGTAGCACAAACGTCTCTGTCTGCTCTTAGGTTTCGACGAGCGTGTCACTACGTCTGCACCCTGCGTTACTTTGAGATGTGCATCCTGCTGGTTATCGCCATGAGCAGTATCGCTCTGGCTGCTGAAGACCCCGTCTGGCCTGAATCTCCTCGCAACAATGTAAGACATACGCTACAGCCTACATTGATGTACTTGCATGTGTGTATATGTTATCACTGAGTCTGAATGTCTGAATCAAACAAGCGCACCAAAATCTGTCCTTCAAACTAAGCCAGAGTGAGAAACTATTTAAGTTCAACCATCATTAGATAAAAGGTGAATCCCACTCGAATGTACGATTTTTTTTGCTTCACTCTTAATTTGAACTCTCTCTCTCTCTCTCTTCGTACAGGTTCTACGCTATTTTGATTATGTCTTCACCGGAGTGTTCACATTTGAAATGCTGATAAAGGTAAAAGTATATCCAGAAAAACGATTCACTCCAGAGAACCTCAGGTCAAATTAGACTTTTTTTACTCCACATTGTGGCCAGATTGCATCACAGTCACGCTCTCGTCCTCTCCCGTAGATGGTCGATCTGGGCTTGGTCTTGCACCAGGGCTCTTATTTCCGGGACTTGTGGAACATCCTTGACTTTATAGTGGTTAGTGGTGCTCTGGTGGCCTTCGCCTTCACGTAAGTCTCCCCTCCTGCCCCCCCCCCCCCCCCTTGCTCCTCCCTCTCTCTCATGTCTGTTTACTGCCTCACTGGCACCTTGGAGTACAGCCTCCCCCCCCCCATTCTTCTCGAATCACCCATGTTTGGACTCTCTCATATCCCTTTCTTCTAATTCATCTTCTGCTCTTTCAGTCGCTCTCGCTCTCGCTCTCTCTCTCTCTTGTCTGCTCCTCCATTAAACTTAATCCTATCTCTGCTGACAAATGGCCAACCCTCCGTAGCTGGCCATTTCCTCTGCCTTTTCTCTCTCATTCAACTTTAGTCCCACAGTCCCGCCATTCCTAAACCCCACCACCGACCCCCCAACGTCCCTTCATGGCATAAAATAGTATCCCAGCATTCCCTCCCTGGCCGCCTCCTCTTCCTACTGTGAGAGGTGAGGACCACCCTTTGCACCTGTAACCCTTTAGTGCCCAGGGCGTTCTAGAATTAAAGACCCCATGCAAAGCCTGGCCAGGTCATGCTGAGGTCGCTCCCAAATCTCTCCACACCCATCACCTCGACAAAGCAGGTACTTTGAATCTTACCTAATCTGCATGACTGCGGGTTTTTAATAGTTAATAGTTTATAGGTGATGTGTACTACGCTGGGTATGAAGCATGAATTTTGAGCTTTAAGATTTGCTGTTCTGCTTTTGCATGGGGAGTATAAAGTGAAGCGGAGCCGCAGGATCTAATGTAATATTGTTATAGTTAGAAGATGCACATACTAAGTACAGCAAGTGTATGATGGCGATGCTGTAACCTTCTATCACATTCTCACACAGGTCACCTGCAGAAACATGAGGTTGTGCTTGACTTTAGAATAACTTTATTAATATGGCACCGCTCAAGACAGCTTCCCAACAAAGGACAAATAAAAGACAACAAGAAAATGATTAAAACAAGTGGAATAGCGCACAAATAATTGAAATTCATGAAATCGCTGTTTTCTGATAAAACAAAATCACCTACAAGGCTAATTAGAGGTTTAAAGAGCAGAATTTGTTGATGCAGCAGATTTCGCTGGACAGAGGTAACTTTTGTTCAGTTGGATTTTTTCTAAAAGCAATACCTTGGTCTTCTCTACCAAAACTTGGATGTTTGTCTGACACTGAAGCAGTGTGAGCAAAATCAGAGGCTTCACTGTTGTGTGTGGTCAAGCACTGTGTGTGGTTGACCCGTGGCCAAAGTCCGACTAGACTGGGGTGTGACGAGGGAGGCATAAGTCACGAGGGAACGTGCGGCGAGGACCCAGTCGGTCCTAGATGTCCGCACGCCGCACAATGCTGACTGCAGGAAGACTGCATCCCTGCTTTGTTTGGATGAGCAGGAACTTTTGTTGCCACATTGAAGCAACTCATCACTCGCTTGGATCTGCATCCTGAGCTCCTGTTGGTTGAGAGGCGAGGAGGGAGGGGAGTGATCCCTGGTGCCGTACTCGTTCTGAAGAGAAGAGGATGATCTTCCTTCTTTTTGTTGACCCTTTCCAAAACCCAGCAGGCAGTGGGGGCACAGGAGGCCAAAGGTTACTTTAAATTGAACCCCGCCCATTCTGAAGCAATGTCGTTACTTCCAGAAGTGGTCAAAGAAGCCCAGTTTTTGAGCCTCACAGAGGAAAACCAGGTATTTAGTAGATAAAGCGTTCGATTCCTTTCCTGTTTACCTCTTGATGCTGTCGTGAAGCGTTCTCCTTCTACAAGATGTTTCTGGGCACCGTGGATGTTATTGACAGGTTCGAAATCCAAGCGAGAAAGTGGGAGAGAGAGCAGGCAAAGGGACGGGTTGGAACCGAACCTGCGGCCGCTGCAGAGGACTCCAGCCTCGGCGCTCACCCAGCCGAGCCATCGGGCGACCCTCTGCGTTACTTTCTGAACTAGCCTTGCTAATGTTTGATGAATCATACAATTTGGCTCATGTACAGGCTGCTTGTCCAGAACCATATACCTGTTCTCCAGCTGAATTCCAGTTGAGACATCAGAGGGTATGTGCTTGTTGTTTCTGACTCTTCGTAGAAATCCAAATCCCAAATGGTTGAATTCTGCACAATGCATTTGATAGATAAAAATGTTTCAAACGCTTGATGACTTGACTGGAGTCATACGCTGATTCTAACAACAACAACAAAAACTCCACTTTCCATTTTTCCCAGCATGGTATCCTCCAAACAGTTTTTCCACTGGTCTGGAATTTAGACACAATCACTCAACCTTCAAACTACCTGACCTGCAGTGAAGCCTAAAGTTGGTTATTACGGTCAAAGAACAAAATACAGTCCCCACTTAGAATTCACCTTCCTCCTCCCTCCTCCATCCTTTCACCATCTTTCACCCACACCCGAAATCTCTCGTACTTCTCCCTACTCATCCTCAAGATCCACGCAGGTCCCACAGACTTAACTTAAGGAAAATGCATCTTTCAACTTCATTATAACTGAGCTCGTCACAGATATTTTGTAGCGCAGTTCATGGTCAGTACTATACGTTGCCACAGAAGGAAAGATCATCCCTTTCATTTGATTTCCATCAGTAGTTTTAGCTTGTGAATCAATGCATTCAAGGTCATTTTGAACTATAATAAGCTGCTTTGTGTTTTCGAGCCACGGCCACTTCTTTAGTTTTAGTTTTTAATGTCCCGTGGCTGCATTGCAGGACAGTGCATTAAGACGTATATCAATAGATGAATTGGTGTCTCTGCCAAGAAACATCAATGAAAAATGTGGCCTCAGAACAGAAGACACAGAAACTGAATGTTTGCCACAGATCTTTTGCCAGCGCCGCAAACGTCTCTGCTGTCAGACTCTGGCTGTGGCAGAGCAACGTCAGCATGATCTCACATAGTTTAGTTTACAGTTTATCAATGTGTAGATTATATGAATGAAGGCCGTGCACTTAAACCAGTAACATTGACACAACATGGCAGGTGCTCCAGGGTGCCCCATCCACAAGACAAGTCTTTCTTCCCGAATCCTCTTTATCTGTGTGTTCTCTCCCTAACTCTCTGATTTCGGTTTAATCTTATTATGTATGTGCTTCACATAAACCTGTCTGTGTGTGTATTATCTGTGCGCTGTGCCCTCTAAACTCTCTGTGTTGCATATTGAGATGTGGTTGAACTCTGCAAGTGTCTGTATTTCTTCTCTCTGTGACGTCTGTGTCTCTCTGAAGTCTCCCGAGGAATCGTCGAGTGTAGAGCGATGAATGCAGTCGTAGATGTATGAAGGGATAAACGTTAAAAGTGAGGTTAAAATTACTGAACGAAAAAAATCATCAACCGTGAAGAAAAATAGTAAATAACCGAAGAGAATACGAAAGCAGCACAATGTTAATTTTATCAATAAATAACCCCCCAAGACAAATAGATTTCCAATCAATCAATTTCATCAAGCCAGTTTAACCAGTAATCATCCTGATTTAACTACGATGGGGGTTAAAGACACTAATGCCTGATGGTTGAAATCCGAACCAGTCCGGGACAGACTCGTCCAGATAGTGCCTTAATTCAATCGGTGGAAATCAAACAGCATTTCAGGAAGGATCAGCAGTCCTCGCCGGAGATGTTTATCGCCCCTTTAATTGTATTAGTCTGGTCTGAGGGCTGCTGGTGTCTTGGGCCACTTGAGCCGCTTGTCCTGCACATTTCTGCAGTCGGTCTGAGCTCCACGTCCGAGACGGGCTCCAGACGCACAGACGCTGGCTGCATGGGAACTGACCATGTGTGGCTACGGCTTGAAGGGGTTTCTTGGCATTTAGAAATTTCCTCTCATCAGGCGATATTTGTTCTAGCAGAAAATAAATGTGAGCACGCCGGCCTCGCATCACTTGCAGTCCTCAAACCTGCGAGGGTTCGGCTCCCGGTTCGTTTAGAGCTTTGCTACATCAGAAGATTTTAAAAGTTCAATTAGATTTGGAAGGTTGTGGTGGAAATGGAATTCAATGCAGTCATTCGTTATTAATGCAACTCAGCAATTGAAGAAATGATATCTAAAAACTTTAATTTAAAAAGTGTTATATTTAGTCGACTTAGTTGTACTTAAATTATCCAAAACGTTTCCAAAAATATTCCAACCCAGAGAACCCAATCATTAAGGCTTTCATTTTGGCGCATTTTTTCGTACTCGGACACACTAGGTAGAAACTGACAGTCTTTCTGCATTGTGCTAGGAAAACTTAATAATCAGTCTCGTTACGATGCACTAGTGTTCAGTTGATTTGTATGGTGAGAACACCCCTCAGTGCTTCACTAGGTTTTTTGTTAACCTATGGTGAATTACGTATTGTACGTTTAATAATAATTAATCCAGTGTTATTTCTAGATGAGTGTGAGAATTTATTTGCCTGTGTACCAGTAGTCAGTGGGTGGGAGGGAGGGTTGACCTAACAAAAGCAGGCTCTGTCTTTTCTTCTTTTCCGTCTCTCATGTGAATGTTTTCCCCTCGAAAAAATCCCTCCTTTCTCTGTGTCCCATTCCGTTTCTTCCTCCCACCCTCTTGTCTTTTTTGTCTCTCTCGCTCTCCCTTGGTCTCACTGTCTCTCACCCCTCTCTCATCTCTCCGTCTGGACCTACAGCAGCGGCGGCGGGTAAAGATCTCTCTCTTTTTCCTCCTCATTTCTTCCCCTCTGCACCCTCGGTGCCCGTGTCTCTGACCACCTCTCCCTTTTCCTCCATCCCTCATCCCAGTTGATTACTGTACTCGTCTCCTCTTCCCTTTTCTGAATCATTGTTCAACATGGAACAGCTCCGACTCAAACACAGCGAAACCTCGAGTTGACACAGATACCGTGTGATTTTTACAAGTTGTGTTTTGTGTGTGCTGCGGAACCTAAGAGCGGTGCGATCATGCACATGCACACACAGAGACGGACATGTGTGCACACAAAAGTCAACTCACGCACACAAACAGTCGCAGTCTAACATCTGGTGTAACAGCTGTAAGACACATGCACCATACACACAGCTGCCTACTCGCCTCAGGACCAATCAGTGACCTGTAACCTTATCCTCCTCACCCTGATCTGAGGGAGTTTTCTATGATACTGAAAGTATTTATTGTACTGTAAGTAAACAAGTTAAGATTTAGCTGTTTACAGTGTAGCTCACCTTTGGCATCAGTGAACAAAGTGTTGATTATTTACCGTGGGATTAGATTTAGTTTAGTAAAGCACAGGCTCCCATGCAGTTTTGACATTTTTTTTTAGTGCTGAGTGAGTGTTTTGGTGCAGCTGAAATATTACTTCCTCTTCTCTCATACATGTAAATCCAAACAGAAGAGGTTTGAATGAGCACTTCAGACAAAGAAATGCTCGCTAAAATATCTTTGTCTTTGGCAATCGGCCGACAAGACCAGATTCCATGCTCTCTGAACAATGCTGTGAAAGCAGCTGATCCCAGTAGTAGTTTAGAGTTCATAGTAATTCACTGGTTGAGTCATCAGAAGAGAGAGTTTGGCTTTGAATTCAATTTAAAATTAAATTGTGACTTACTTTGGAAATCTTGGGAGTTATCACCTCTTTGAATCTACAATTGGAAGCGTCTCCAAACTGTCATCATGTTAACAGGAGGACACTTCTCCTCGACAGCTGCTGACAGAAAAATACGGGGTTGCTTGTGTCCAACCTCGACTAAACTCTCTCTGCCAATGTCTCTGTGTAGAATAGAGTTTCTCCATCACTGCTGCTTAAAAGGGAGAAATATTGCAGCATGGAAAGCAAGGTTTCGATACAGCATGAATATATTTCACTGGGCATGTGCAAGCCAAAGCTTTACCCGTCTCTGTAAAGCATTGAAACACATTGCAAGGTGTTAAACAGGTGTAGCTAGCAGATAGCATTCAGACAGGAATGATATCAGTCGTTCCCATAGCATGTACTGCAGCTGTAATACACCACCTAACTCTAGCATGTAGCTACCATGCTAACCCCACACGTAGAACAAATAAGGCTCAGATGGAATATGATAGCAATGCTGCATGTGTTGCTACGTATTTAACCCGGACGCAGTTACTCATCTCGAGTTAACTCGGACACAGGAAACCATCGAGGAATGGCTGCCCACTGCCATTGTGGAATCCAGAGGATGAAGTCTGTCAGTCGCCCATGAACCTGCTGACTCTTTCAATGTGTGTGTGTGTGTTTTTGTGTACATGTGTGTACGCATGCATCTGTGTGTGTGCGCTGGTGTGTGTGTGTGTGGGTGTGTGTGTGTGTGTGTGTGTGTGTGTGTGTGTGTGTGTGTGTGTGTGTGTGTGTGTGTGTATGCATGTGTATGCCTACAGAGGGAGCAGTAAGGGAAAAGACATCAGCACCATCAAGTCCCTGAGGGTCCTGAGGGTGTTACGACCTCTGAAGACGATCAAACGTCTTCCCAAACTCAAGGTGCGTTCAGGAGATGATGTCCAACCTGACTTTAGAGTTATCTGTGCTTTTCTGGAAACAATAGGGGGAGCATCTGATCTAAAAAAAGTCTAACATCTTTACTTTTCATTATATTTCAATTAGGGTTAGGGTGAAAAGTAGAAGGGGGGGGGGGGGGGTTTGTGAAAAACTAGAGGAGAAAACCAGTAGAGCCCATACCTCCGCCAAGGCCCAATAATCTTCAATTATTACTTGGGAAATTGGTGAATATGTTGAAAAGAAAGTGATCAAAACAATCCTGGAAGCACAAAATTGAAAGGTTTCCTCCCAGACTCCTCCTGCATCCTTCCACCAAGCTTCATGTGAATCCGTTATGTTGTTAACAAACCAACCAACAAACAAACAAACAGACAGGGGTAAAAAAAAACCTTGGCGGAGGTAATGACCTATATATCTTAGACTCTTTCAAGCTGCTCGTTCTGCTTCCACACAGCAGCACAAATGATCCGTCGTTTAATTTCTCATCTTAACCATTCAACAGCATTGACGCTAACATTTCTGACCAAAATGCTGAAATAATTGTATCCTATGTGTTCCTCTCAGACAATAATTACAGTCGGTGTCTGTGCCCCTCCTCTCGCTCTCTGTCTCGATCCTCAGGCTGTGTTTGACTGCGTGGTGAACTCTCTGAAGAATGTGCTCAACATCCTGATCGTCTACTTGCTCTTCATGTTCATCTTCGCTGTGGTGGCCGTGCAGCTTTTCAAGGGACGTTTCTTTTTCTGCACTGATGAGTCCAAAGAGTTTGAGCGCGATTGCAGGTCAGGAAACTGGATTGACCCTGAGCGTTTAGATGAAGTTTCTTGGCGTGTTTAGCACCTGCTCAGAAACACGAACACACATTGTGACGACGTTGTGGTTTGTGCATTTCAGAGGCGAATACCTGGTGTATGAACGCGATAACGAAGTGAAGGCGCAGAAGCGGGAGTGGAAGAAGTACGATTTCCACTACGACAATGTGGCTTGGGCCCTACTCACCCTCTTCACCGTGTCTACCGGAGAGGGGTGGCCGCAGTGAGTATGCGCGGACACGCTCAGTCACATGCAGCGCACGTGTTCCCCCGACGACCTATAACTCCTCCTCGTTCCCTTCGCTTCCTCCGCAGGGTGCTGAAACATTCAGTGGATGCGACTTACGAGAACCAGGGCCCGAGCCCCGGATACAGGATGGAGATGTCCATCTTTTACGTGGTGTACTTCGTGGTCTTCCCCTTCTTCTTCGTCAACATCTTTGTGGCTCTCATCATCATCACGTTCCAAGAGCAAGGAGACAAGATGATGGAGGACTATAGTTTAGAAAAGAATGAGGTGAGGAGGGATTAACGGAGTGGAGGCGGATAGAGATGCAGATTACGGGGGGAGAATGTCTGGAAGGCGGCAAGTGGGAGGATTATAACTGCTGGGCGGAAAAGAAGGGATAGATGGAGGAAAAGAAGGGAAGTTGGGATCCCAGCAGAACAAAACATTTGTTGTGTGTTTCTTTTGCAGAGAGCCTGCATAGACTTTGCCATCAACGCCAGGCCTCTGACGCGCCACATGCCCCAGAACAAGCTGAGCTTTCAATACCGAATGTGGGAGTTTGTGGTGTCGCCGCCATTTGAGTATACTATCATGGCAATGATCGCGCTCAACACTGTCGTGCTCATATGATGAATGGTAACACTCGTTAACACACCTCAAATCTCATGTGTCTAACCCCCAGTCAAACATCAGTTGTTCAGACTTTATCTTAGTGTCTCCCCTTCGTCCAACATTCCTAGCTTGCGACTTTCTCTGAAGTGTTGCTTTGTGCCTACTTTTATCCTTTGTGCTCTGTGGTGTGTTCTGATAGTGTGCTCATTGTGTCCCTGTCGTTTGTACCCTTTTCTGTCTTGTGTGGTGTTGTGTTTGTGTGTGTGTGTGTTGTGTTTGTTGTGTGTGGTGTGTTGTGTGATGTGTGTGCGTGTTGTGTGGTGTGTGTGTGTGTGTGTGTGTGTGTGTGTGTGTGTGTGTGTGTGTGTGTGTGTTTGTGTTTGTGTTTGTAGTATGACGGAGCTTCTGATACCTATGAAGCTGTGTTAGGCAACCTGAACATAGTGTTTACCTCCCTCTTCTCCATGGAGTGTGTACTCAAGATCATCGCCTTTGGAGCACTGGTGAGTGTGTGTGGGTGTGTGTGTGTATTTTTGTAGACAGTCCTGAAGGTCAGTTATTAACATGGTATCACTGTATCCACATAGACTGTTATTGGTCACCAGGCAGAGAAGAACAGTGAGAAGGGAAATGCAACCGCTGACAGACAAACTGCAGACTTTACAGGAAAAACACCTCAGAGATACTTTTAACCTTTAGAACAAAGATATTAATGCATCGCCAATGACATCAACTCCTGAGATTCAGGCTGCATCCATACAAATGCGTTTTAGTTTTAAAACGTAATAAAGAAAACATACTAACTCACCTGAAAACACATATCACGGGACCAGTCAGGTACATTGGGGTTACTGTATAAGTCGTAGGAGAAAGGTATATTCAGCTACACTAAGATAAACTAAAGCGACTGAAACCAAACAATGTAGAGAACAATCGATTAGGAAAATGACATGCCGCTATTTGTCATATTGTGGAGGACTTCACCGCAGCCCCCATCCATTATGTTGTACCACTGGGACGCATTGTTTGTCGTTGATTAATGCTCACGTAGTTCAAGAGAAACTTCGGGGGGGGAAATAATGAGCAACAGAGACACGATTATGGGTAATAAAGAAATGGGAAACTGCTAGAAACCAGCGGAAGAACAGACGGACGGACGGCGAAGAAGAAGATAAATAAATGGATAGAGGAGAAACAGTAGTTCAGGGAGGAGATACAGGACGGGACGAGACGGTATCACAGTAATTAGAAGAAGGAGAGTGAATGACAGACGGGCGGGAATAAGCAAAGATTACAGGGAGGGTGGAGATTAAGTGGGACAGGATTTTGAATCTCGGGGAGCAACCTGAAACACACTCGTGCCCCTCAGCCTGCATACACACAAACAACACCAGGCCTGTGTGTGTGTGTCAAGGTGGTTTATTTGTTTTATTTGAAATGCTCTCTCCATGTCCCTCCACTTGTCTAATGCACAGTTTGGCTACAGGCGACATGTAGGAGAGCAAAAAAAGAAGCAGACTTCCCTCAACAGCATTTTGTCCTCATCGTCTTTTCTCTTTGACTCCCGACGTATAAAGAGAACAATTTTTTTTTTAAACTTAAATTATTTGTTTGCCTGTGCGCAGATATATGGATCCAGTTTATTCAATAGATGTAAGAGATGAATTCAGTTTGAGTTTGTCTGATTTATAAGATTCAGATACCGTATGTGATGTTGTCGTCTTCGGATGCAGTACAGTTTGTCCTCAGCTGGCCTGTCTGCTGGCATCCGCTCAACATGCCGTCACTGATGGTCCATTTGTCTCCTCTAATTCCTCTCCTGTTCCTGTCGGATACTGACATGTTTTCTTCTTCTCCTCCTCTCTCTCTCTTTCTTTCTTTCTCTCCTTCCCTCGCTCTTTTTGTCTTTTTTTTTTCCCCATTTCAACGTGACTTCACTCCCGTCGTACCATTGTCCTTGTTATTTCAATGCGCTCCATCTCGCCGCGCCGCCCATTTCGCCGTCAATCTCTCTCAAACATCCGCGTTTGTCTGAATCTCACTGTGTCATTCTCATCGCCTTCCCTGTTTCCTCTCCCCTCCCTCCGTCGTCTCCTTTCCTTCTGTCCTCTCTCTTGTCCCGACCACAGAATTATTTCAAAGATGCCTGGAATATTTTTGACTGTGTGACAGTTCTGGGCAGCATCACCGACATCCTGGTCACCGAGCTGGGGGTAAGTAGCAGGATCTCGCGCCTGTCTCTATGTTTGAGAGCGAGAGAGCGATATCGTGTTAGAACTGTATGTTGTTTGCCTGTTTAGTGACCAAGTAAAGACTGTTAGGTGAGCGCCAGCATGCGTCCGTGGCCTCGCACATCCGTCACATTGTCTGGAAAACATACAGCAGTCACGACAAGGAAGGGAGAGCATGAGTTAGAGGCCTCTGTTGAGTCTCGCGTTGCTCAGTCACGCACAACGTCTATTGAAAGTCTTATATAATTGTCCCAGTTGGTGGGACGAGGAGAGACCCGACTCAGGCTCGCCGGCACTGAGCCGCAGACGGGGGGAAAAAAGGCAGAAAGCCCGGCTGATGCTCTGTAGCAAGTCGGGGTGCAACGGATCACAACACCCGCGGCTCGGATCAGATCCGATCATGGGTTTTGGTCACGGATCGGGTCGTTTTTTGGGATCAGCAAAAAAAAGGGAGACAAATATAACAGAACTTAAAGAACAGTTTACCACATGTCTGATGTTCAATGTTTAAATAAAGTTTAAGCCAAAATATTTATATTTACTTTTTAAATTGATTAAAAAATAGCCTTTGTGCGTTCAGTGTTTCACATTAATTATCTAAAGTGTGGTGACCCGTCATATTCTAACTTGTCCCCCCACCGTTTTATAATGAACCAAAAACATTTACATTTAATTTAATGTAGTATCATGAAAACATTTGAAATCTATAGGTTAGTGTTTCACTCCAATGATTCCTTGAGCTCTTTGCATCACGCTCGCTCGCACTATCGTCCATAAAGTTGTTACCGTCCACGCAGACAGTCAGACCTCCTGCGAGTGGCATCCGATGCAGTTTTCTCACAAGCGAGAACTTCTTATCCGTCGATATGGCCGTGGAACTTCTGACGTGTGCTGTGTGTATATATGTATCTATGTGTGAGTGTATATACATGTGGAGAGAGTCTATTTTGATTGATTATTTTATTCAGGAAATTATTTCAAAAGGTGCGGTCAGACAGAACGTGAGGCGATTTTCAGACACAAAGCAATAGCATACAAAGTCAGTGCACGTGTGTTAGTCAGTGCTGGACGTTAATTCTCCCCACGACTGAGGTGACGATGCATCTCTGTGATTTGAACAAGTCACAAAAAAAAAACAGTAGCTCTGAGCGAACTTATTGGGACAATAACCTGCGATAATAACGTGAGCTGAAAAATTAGCTTTGCGTTCTGTCCGATCAACTTTTGGAGAGTTGCTCTTGCAGATTTGAAGATGCACCTGGTAGGAACGGGATGCTTAAACTGTATTCGACAGATTCAACTCCTTACCTACCAGGTCTGTCTGCCGAAGCAGGGATACCAATGACTCAAGCTCGTTCAAAGAGTAAATTGATGCTTTTTCACCAGCCAGCTTCTAGTAAATATTCCTGCGGGCTGGTTTGTTTTAAACTCATTTCCAGAGACTGTTTGTTTATTCCGAATCGACCCCGCGCTGTCTTGGTATCCCTGCTACACGGAGAGTCTGCAGACTGAAAGCTGCTGCTGTGCTAACCTGTCTCTGTAATGACGTTCCATTTCTTTCTTGTTTTTTATCTTTTCACATGCTTTCTTTAAATCGTCTACAAACTTTACGACGACCCGCTGTAATCTACTTCGCCCCCCCCCCCCCCCCCCCCCCCCCCATGCCCCCTTCTCCCACCCCCCTCCCCCTCTCCCCCACTCCCAACAACTACTACGTCCTGCGACTCCATCCAATCAAAATGCACTATGAATCCTCTGTGTCCACCCATGACACCCCGGCTTGGTCAATCTCTCTGGTTGTTCTTCGAAACCAACCAAAAAAAAAAAAAAAAATATCCAAAAATTTGCTGCTATAAACCATATGTCTGCAACATCCACATGTAGATGGTTTGTAATTTTTTTGGAGATCTTATTTTCCTGCATCTGTTTTCCTTGCATCCCGGCCCGTGTTTAACGGCTGTGAAACGTGAATGCTCTGCTTGACCCTCCACCACACAGAACTCCGAACCTTTGTGAAAATCGTTCATTTGTCACCACGTTTACTAACCTCTCTGCCAGTCACTGTATCAATACTGTGTTCTTATATATTACTCAGCCATAAATCCCGCCCGTAGTCTTCATCCTTTACAGAAAACTAGAGCTCTGTTTGTAAAGGATTTGCCTTTCATCGTATGCACATATGTACACGTCCGTACATAAGACAGTGACTGGGAGAATGTCTCCAGAAACGACCGAGCGAGTCGAAAGCTTTGCCCCTGGCAGAGAGAACAAGTGATGCATGAGGCCCCTTGCATGTCTGTGGCAGGAACACACACACACACACACACACACACACACACACACACACACACACACACACACACACACACACACACACACAGCAATGTGATACATGCTGTATTGTGACCTGCATGTGCCTGCTGCCAGACCCTTTTAAAAACAAACTGCCATCTTTTGTACTTTACTGTGGTAAATGGTTGAACTCTATCATATTACACATTTAGTTTTACATTTATAATAATGGAAATAATTTAATGGAATAAAATGGAAAAACTCACATAACAGATCATCATACACACCACGCGGAGCATTAGAGCCATATGTAGGGGGGGGGGGGGATTAGAATAAAGTTGTAATATTACGAAATTAATGTCCAAAAATGTCATAATATTACAAGAATAAAGTTGTAATTTAATTTGAAAACGTCGTAATATTAAAATAGATTAAGATAACAAAAATTATCATATTTCCAGAAAGAGTTCCACTCCTTCAGTATCTAAAATATTGATTAGAAATTTCATTGTTTCTTGAGAAACTACAAAACACTTGTGAATGGCACTCAGATGTAAACAACAATAGCCTCGTAATATTACAACTTTGTTCTCTTAATATTACAACTTTATTCTCTTAATATTACAACTTTATTCTCTTAATATTATGAGTTCATTCTTGTGATATTACAACTTTATTCTCGACTTTTTCCCCTTTCATGTGGCCTTAATACTACATCATATCAAACTGCTGATATTGGAAACATATGAACTTGTATATAAAGACCTTAACTGGTCCATCAACCACCGTCTTGCTCTTATTCGGCTGTGACATAGCTGTCGTATGTCACATGACTTTGGCAGCCAATCCTATTGGATGGCCTCGTGTTGGTGCACATCTGCATGCTGTGTGCTTGCTTTGTGTTAAAACGATTGCATATTCCTGCCTTGAGAGAATTAGTGCATTTGGTTGTCCTTCCAAGAAAACGTCCTGACGTCCCTGCACATTAACTACTCACCACAATGACTCCCACATAACCCAATTGGATGAAACTAGTTAGATTTGGATGACTTCCCTCCCCCCCCCTGTGTTGTTTTGTTTGGTTTTGTCTAACCCGATGGATATGAAACGCTTGTCAGAGCCTTGCTGATTTGAGTTTGGTTTGCTTTGACTTGTTTGGCTCCTGGTTCTTTTTGGTTTGTGTTGAGTTTGAATTTCATTTTATTGCTTTGGTTTTGTGCGGGAAATGGTTTGCACACTTTGTACTAAAACTGTCTCCCTTTGTTCTGACCCCAACTCCTCCCTCTCCTCCTGCTTTCATCTCCCTTTATTGCTTCCTTCACTTTCCTATCCTCACCTTTCAATCCTAATCCTTTCTACACCTCTCTCTCTCTCTCTCTCTCCCCTCTCTCTCCCTCTCCTTCTCCTCTCTCTTTCCCCCCTCCCTCTTCTCCTCCCTCTCCTCTCTCCCTCTCTCCCTCTCTCTCCCCCTCTCTCTCTCCCTCTCTCTCTCTCTCTCTCTCTCCCTCTCTCTCCTCTCTCTCCTCTCTCTCTCTCTCTCTCCTCTCCCTCTCCTCTCTCTCCCTCTCTCTCTCTTCCCTCTCTCCCTCTCTCCTCTCTCCCTCTCTCCCTCTCTCTCTCCTCTCTCTCCTCTCTCTCCTCTCTATCCCTCTCTCCTCTCCTCTCCCTCCTCCTCCCTCTCTCTCTGTTCAGGGCAGCTCGTCTCATCAAGCTGCTGAGGCAGGGAGAAACCATCCGCATCTTGCTTTGGACCTTCGTTCAGTCCTTCAAGGTTCACTCTCAACTTCTCAGCATATCACACACACGGGGGGGGGAATTATATGCATCCACATGTCTGCATTTTTCATACACACGTCTAATATTGTGTATATATACATGACAATGTCTTGGTGCAGTCTCGTATGTACTAGCGTGCACGGGGCCCTCATACGATGAATGTTTCTCTCCTCAGGCTCTGCCTTATGTCTGCCTCCTCATTGCCATGCTGTTCTTCATCTACGCCATCATCGGGATGCAGGTGGGTGACGGCCTCGTGCTAAAATGTGCTCGGATGCATTTGGGAAGCATTAAATGTATTTTATAGGATAACGATGATGAGTAGGTTGACGAGGTATAGAAGGAGCTGGAGGATGATGGTGGTCGTAAGGATTCGGTGCATGATGGGGGGGGGTGAGGTTAGTTAAGAAAGCAGTGGACATGGAGTTTGGTTGCACTCTTTGCGAGGCAGTTTTATTTATGAAGCACATTTAGATGCACAGAATAAAGGAGGTAAAGAAGTAAAAGAAATAAAAAGGATAGAATCTGTATGAACAATATAAAAACAAGTTGTAAGAGTAAAATAATGCAATTAAAATAAAATGATGGAATGACCTTAGATTTTGTAAACTAGTTTTAAAGTCTTAAATCTGGATTCAAAAAGTCCTGCGGTGGCAACAAATGATGAACAGCTATGCTCTGGTTTTCCATGTTAACAGTGTGTTTGGGTTTGACAGCTGTTTGGGAATATTGCTATTGAAGAAGACCAAGATTCCGCCATCAACCAGCACAACAACTTCAGGACCTTCGTACAGGCTCTCATGCTCCTCTTCAGGTGCGTGTGTTTAAATGTGATGTTTGCAATGTCTTCATAACGCAGTCTTTTATCGTCCAAAAACATTTTTAAAATCCTTTGAATCCTGAATCCCTCCTGAATCAAGGAATCTCTTTGTGTTTTTCTAGGAGCGCAACAGGGGAGGCGTGGCACGAGATCATGCTGGCATGTCTGGGGAGTAAAGACTGCGACCCCCTGGCGGGGAACCCGGAGCCAGAGTGTGGCAGCCAGTTTGCCTACCTCTACTTTGTCTCCTTCATCTTCTTCTGTTCATTCTTGGTGAGCACACAATGATCCAGCTCCTTCGTCACCATTCAGGAAGACGGATAATCTACTCTTTCTTTGTGATTATGAGATTATATATATATACAGTTAAATAAATTCTGTATTTTACAATGATACAACTACGAACATATTTAGGAGACAGGTATTATTCGAGCAATCTGCGACAATAATTTCCGTGTCCAGCAGGACCTGAGCCGGTCAGGCCGTGTGTACATGAGTGGTCACATGATATGCATTTTCAGGTGTGTTAATAAGGTCGAGGATTAAAACTGATAAGGAGCCAAAGTGCTCGTATGGACAGAGATTATTTTAATTTACAAGCGAAAACATAGTAGTTTGGATGTAGCCGGAGTTTAGCGGCTAAATTACATCTGTCTTCTGGGTTTCACTCCGCGGAATTGTCCGAGACAGTTTGAAACACTAGGTGGCGTTGTGAGCCGATGATCTGTTTTGATTGGCTCCACTTGTAACGTCTACTTTCTTCTTCACGTGTGTTTCCATGTGTAGATGCTGAATCTGTTCGTAGCCGTCATCATGGACAACTTTGAGTACCTGACCAGAGATTCATCCATACTGGGACCTCACCACCTGGATGAGTATGTCAGGATATGGGCCGAATATGATCCTGCGGCCTGGTACGTGGTAACATGCAAGCCCTCGGGTGCACATACTACATATCTTTTTTTTTTTTTAAACACACAGTTAAAACTCTTATTTACCTGCCTAGAACTACTTGCACACATTACGTTTGCACAGTTCAACTCTTAACATTTCACATTTTTAAACACAGATGCTGTTTTACGACCAAATGCTCTATTGTATGTTTCTTGTATGTGTCTTA
Organism: Reinhardtius hippoglossoides; assembly: GCA_006182925.3. NCBI lineage: Eukaryota > Metazoa > Chordata > Actinopteri > Pleuronectiformes > Pleuronectidae > Reinhardtius > Reinhardtius hippoglossoides. Next base: position 16,394,660 of record CM031685.1, read on the forward strand.
ATATGCTTAATCACACAGAGCAGGGCCTAAGCAGTGACCTCGCAACAGTTTTGTAAAATCTTTTTTGGTTTAGTTTTTTTTGCGTACTTACTTTGGTAAAACGCCGGCACATTGTAATTTAAACGGCAACATGACAAAAGCAGAAGCGTCAATTCGTTGAAAGCTGCAAGAGGGATGTACCGGATTAGAGAATAACCTCAAACCTCTGGCAGCTGGTTATCTCTCTCGCACCGTACAGCCCCTCCCTCCTCCTCGTCCCCTTTTTCTGTATTTTTAAATACCCCCCCCCCCCCCCCCCCCCCCCCCCCAAACCCGTTCCAAAACACCTCCCCTTCTTCTGGAATCTGCATACTGCCAAAAAACTTAATGTGGCCACGTCTACACTCCAAACCAGCCTCCTCCCTGTCTGACTCCGGAAGCCTGAACATCCTGTAGACATGCTAAGTTTCATGGTATCTGTATTCCAGTGCCTGTGTGTTTCCCTCATGCTGTCCACACGTGCACACACAGGTAGAATACTTTAAACAGCAGCCATAGGAAGCGTAAAAGGAAAAAGAGATGAAAGGCTGAAGGGTCACGTTCAGATCTACAGGAAAGATCATTAAGATGTCAAATCTTTACCTTCTTTCCAAATGTCACCGCACAGATGTTAGAACATTGCTTTTTCTCGGAGCTAGCATCGCTACATCACGGACTGCGGTACGGACACGGTTGCTCGGGACGCAGGCGCCAGGAAGCGCAGACGCGTGGATGACACTGAACACATATTTAAGAGGGAGGCGATCTGCACACAACACAAGCAGCTATTAAGCATTTAGCTGTTCGCCCAAGCATATGCTTTTCTACTCTGTTAGCAATTGCTTAATTACATCGTGCACATATCCTGTCAGGGGTTTGGACTGGAGAGAAGACGGAGAGGAAAAAAATAACAATAGAATAAAGTGTGTATGGGTGTGTGTGTGTGTGTGTGTGTGGCCCCGTACACACCTGGTATTAACATGTGGTTTCTGTGATCCGATCTCAAGTGGACAGCTCTTGAGTTCGATAGCGGTTCCATCACGCCAGACGCACATTCGGAGGTGGTCTTATCGGCTATCTCCAAAACATCAACTCTGACCTCGGCATCGGGACTGATACTTTTTCTTAAATTCGTAAAAAATCTTCGCTGCAACTGAATCAGATTCATTCAGCGCCTCCTGACTCGTCTCTCTCTCTCTCTCATGCGACACACAAACAGGGACACAGGACACATCTGTAAACTCAGACTTCGCCGTTCGCAGTCCACAGTTCATAAGTACAAATGAATGAAGCCGAACATTCTCCACACAAAACCCAAACAGATATCTTGTGTTGGGTGTTTTAGGTCCACAGGACATTTTGGCCTTTTTCTTTCTCTCTCCATACTTACTGTTGAGCTGCGGGCGACCAAAGTCTGCTCAAATGTGATTGGTCAAACTAGAAACAGACTTTGACCCCAAATCTTGATTAACCCAGATTCTGCATATTCCGATGCAGAATCTGTTCATAGAGATTATTCGATAGTTAACGTACTTCAGTATAAAAGTATTTACTGTGTATACTTGTCAATCTTGTGCTCTTCCTCCCTATGTTCTCTCTTATTTCTGGATGTTTTTGTGTGTGTTCTCCTGTGTGTGTGTGTGTGTGTGTGTGTGTGCTCTCGTGTGTTTCTTAACTCCCTGTATTCTTCTTGCAGCGGGCGCATTCATTATAAGGACATGTACAGTTTATTACGAGTTATCGATCCGCCTCTGGGCTTAGGCAAGAAATGCCCCCATAGGGTGGCCTGCAAGGTTTGACTTCCATTCAAACGAAATCTCTCTCAACCACACGTGCTAGCCACAGCATCCAGGAATGGAGTGAATGCCGCTTTATTTATTGATTTCTTTTTCATTTCAATTTTTTTACAACTTCTTTTCCACCATTATCGACTTGCATTCTGAACTGCTGAGAGAATGTGCGGGACAATGCAGACACCCAGAGACGCATGTGAAATGCACTCAGTGAAATGAAAAAAAAAAAAAAAAAAAAGCATATTAAGACGTTTTACCACGTTGTAAAAATATTTGTTTTTATTTTTAATACTCTTTTATTTTGCTTGCTGTGGAGCCATGGCTATAGTGTAGCAAGCTATGGTTGCCCACTGTAGTGTTGCATTGTTCTTGGTTTTTGGGGGTTGGGGGAAAGACAGAAACTGCATTGACACCCCTTCCTCCTCCCCCCCCCCCTCTCTCCTCGTCTGCGCAGGAGCAGCTTGGCGCCTGCCCTGCTCCTCTGTGCACACACTCGGACACACGCACCGCATACACTGTTGTCCTGCTTCAACAGAATTGTCTTTTGAGAACATTTATTTCCTCAAATCTTCCTCCTGTTGTCTCCCGTCCCCTTGTCATTTACCCCCCCCCCCTCTTTTTTTCACATGACAGCGTTAGAGTCCTGTAGCTCGTAGAGGAGCCGCGCGGCCGGAGTTTCTCCAAATCAGCCCAATAACCTTGTCTTCCTGTTGTTTTGTTCTTTTGCTTTGTTTTCCCTTTCTCCCTTTGTCTACTCTCAATTTCTGACGCTGTGACCCTTCTCTCTCTCTCTTTCTAACTCTATCCTCTAATCACTCGTCTCCTCCGTCTCTCTCTCTCTCTCTCTCTCGCTGCAACTTGTTTCTCCCTTTCTCAACACCTCTGTCTCTCCCTTTTCTTTTGTGCTTTTGTTAACGGGGTTGGTGGCACTGGCCCATGATGCAGTGGCAGGATCAGTTGCAGGGAAATGTATGACATGCTGAGGCACATGTGTCCTCCACTAGGCCTCGGGAAGAGGTGTCCAGCACGGGTGGCCTACAAGGTCAGAAAGGAGCCCATCTACACCCGGGTCTCGTATGGGTGTCAGGGAGGGCCTTTTGGGGAGGGGCCAGGAGGGAGAGGGAGGGGCCCCGGGACTTCTAAGCGCTCAACGTGCTGTAAACTTTAGTGTCGTTGTTTCTTTGGTTTCCTGTTTCTGTTTCCTTTCTCGTGGAAAGTGGGGGTGGGCTGATCGGTGTTGTGGCGTTGTGTGGTGGTGTGGGATTGGTGGGGGCGCAGGGAGCGAGACACTTCAGGTCGAGGGGTTACGCAGGATGTGAATCCACAGGAGGGGACGAAAAGAGGGACCTTCTCAGCTCGTTTGCACCGTATACGACGGACACGAGACTCGTCGAGACAAGTATGCGCATTACAATCAGCACTGTTTCATATTACTCCGCAAACAGAGTGATCGTAGTGAGTGAATACAGCAAAGCAATTATTTTTAATATGTTGAAATATGTTCATCAATCACACACGTGGACGCTGCTGAAGACACACACTCTTAGAAGCATGCGTGTGCAGCAGGGCTTGGAAGGTCCACCAGACTTACGTCCTCCGACTCGTTCCGTCCTGTGGATGGGGGGGGGGGGGGGGAGGGGCGGGGGGGGACACAAACACACACAGAATCAGGTCACATCAACCTCCACGTAGGATCTTCTCTGTTATTTCTCATGGTAGAGAGAGCAGAAGGGCTTGTGTCAGTGATGTGTTTTCCTCCGAGAGCCTTCGGTCGCCACACAGAGGCTGTTCTTTTTTTCTGTCACCCTTCATGTAGCAGCTCCAAGCCCCCCTCCCCCTCCCCCCCACCCCACCCCCCTTCCCCCGAGCAGCCTTTTTATATCTGCAAGTCCAATCTTCTCTTTGTCCTTTGGTTCTGTCGTCAATGCAGTTCTATTCTGTTTCCAGCCCCCCCCCCCCCCCCCCCCCCCCACCCCCACCCCTGCATCCCTCATCTCTTGCATACCGCTGCCCTCCCCGCACATGACACACTCCCTCACCTGTCTTCTGCATGACCGTAAAAACCACCACGACCAGCTCCCCACCTGCACACGCGCACCCTGTCTGTCGTACGCAAATTGTTATCGGGATGAGAAAATAAAACCAGAATGATAACAAACAGATTTACCCTCATGTTACCGCGATCTCCTGCGACTCCTCTTGTGATCAGAATCACGAGACATCATTGGCAGATCACTGTGAGCCTGCCTCAGGGGACAGCCGGCCAAACAGCCTGTAGGCACAGGAGATCACCCCATCGCCAACCATTGCTTTATCCTCCCTCCTCCTCCGGCAGACCTGGGGAAATAGTGCTAATATTAAACACTAAGTATGCTTCCATTGTGGTTGGGGTTTAAATAAGAGTGCAATTTATAATGTGTCAGTCGAGGTGGGTAGACTCTCCTACCCATACTTTCCATCCATGACCTCCACTCCAACTCTAGAATGGCACAGCCGGCATGAAAAAAGATCCAGATTTTTATATGGATCTGATTTTGCACACACTCATCAAATATCAGTCCTAAAAACATGCCTGATAGTTTTTCATCTAGAGTTATTCTCTGATAAATGCAATGTTAAAGAAAGTGTACGGATCTGGATCCACACCACAATACAATGGGTTCCTCCCTGACCCATACGGCATCCTTCCACCAAGCTAATCTGTGCCGTAGTTTTTATATACTCTTACAAACAAATAAACAAACGGGGGGTGAAACCATGATCAGCTTGGCAGCTAAATTGTACTATTCCACCCAGGTTTTGCAGCTCGAGCTGTTTCCTCCTTAGTAAATCATGTTTATGTATTTAACCCCAACCTCTGCCATCTTCCATCTTTACATCAGGTGCTTCCTCTCTCTTCTTCCTTCTTCATTTTACCCTCAAACTGCTCCTCCTCCCTGCAGTCAAAGTGAATCTCTCCCGCTCAACAACCTTACGTGCTTGTCATGCCTGTTGTTTGGCTAAAACCTTCCCGAGCATCTTAATCTGCCCCTTGATGATTATTACCTCCCTTTTCCAATCAGAGATATCCCAGGCTCTTATATTACCTTTGACCTTCCGACCAGTCCACAGAACAGTGGCCGGTCTGGCTCCACTGCTCCTAACCTCCGAACGTCTCCGTCAGACACAGCCAACTAAGTATGGTGATGTGTTTGTTCTTTTTTTTTTGTTCCTCTGGTAGTTTGGTCACTTTTTCTCTCTTTACCTGCTCCAGTTTATAAACAACCGATTTTGATTCCTCTGTCATCTCTGTCCCTTCAGCTTTTCCCCTTTCACCTCTTCTTACATCTACTTTCCGGCTGAATGTCCATCGCACATTTCCTACATACGCGTGGATTACGGTCGCCTGCAATCATGCGCCAGAACAACACTTCCATGGCGGCCATGTTTTAGTTCCTCCTTCATATTTCTTTTTTCCGCAGAATGCTGCTCTCTCTCACCTATTAACCTCCGAGCGTGTGCCCATTTTTCACACATTAGACATCAGATGATTAGCGATAGAGCTAGAGCCTCTATCGTTATACGGCCTACAGCCCCATTGTCTACAGATTCTTCTTATTTCCCTCCAAGAACAGCCACGTTAAAAAAAAAAACTCACAAACTCATTTTAATGTTGTCAACAGAGGATGCTTTCTGTGTACGGCTGCGCAGCTGCTTGTCCTGTGAGGCATTTTGTGTGCGCATCGCATGCCGCATGAGGGTGGGATGTGCAAGAAGGGGTTGGGGGGAAAGTTTTGATGGGTGGATTAGAGGAGAGGCGTTTAATCAGGATGTAGGGGGAAGCATGATCTGCTGCATGTCCGGGTTTTCGCCGTCTTCTGTCACCAAACGCACACGAACGTCATCTGTGAGTTGGTGTGTGTCTGTGTATCTTATACAAACCAACAAGACCAAAAATAAAGGATCAAACCAATAAACAAAAACAAAAGCGTTCCCTTTCCTTCGATCGTTTTGTGGTTTATTGGTTTGTCATCTGGTCTGTGTTGTTTCCGATGTGAACCTCCAAACCCTTAGGAGGAGCTGTGGATAGCGATAGTCGGTCCTCCTGTTTTCTCATTGAAGGTTCAACAAACCTGTGAGGCCTCGAAACGCACACAAACATAACATGAGAGGGAAATGAATGAGTGAATATAAGCCTGGGACGATTCTAGGTACGCGTCTTCATCGGTTGCCGTGGTGCTCACAGGTTCTTTCATATCAAAAACAGGATCAAAATCCTTGAATCCAGCACTAAAATTCAAATATGTGCAATTTGACGCCGCATCCGAGTATAAACGTGTTACAGGCAGAGACGGACGCAGTCATTGGCTGCTGCAGATGTTCTTCACAGCTCCTTCACCCTCCCCGACCCAAACCCCCTCCTCCCTTCCTGTCACCTGGAGGTTCCACACACACACACACACACACACACACACACACACACACACACACACCCCACCCCAGTTCTCTCACGGCTTTCCCCCCCTCGATTGGCTCTCCCACAGAGGCTGCTCCGCATGGATCTGCCCGTGGCCGACGACAACACGGTCCACTTCAACTCCACCCTCATGGCCTTGATCCGCACAGCGCTGGACATCAAGATCGCCAAGGGTGCGGAAGGTTTGGAAATCCCTCTTATCTCCTTTCATTCAACGTTTTTTTATACGCTCTTCTTCTGTTTCATGTCTCCCCCCCCCCCCCCCCTCTGAAGTCTGCTTTCTCCGTGCCGTGAACCCAGAGGCCTCCGGCTCCTCCTGATGCTTCTCCTACTGTTAGCGTGTGTGAACGTGAAGGTTGAGGTCCCGTGGAATCTCAGCCTGCGCACATCGTCCTCTACAGTTGAATTGATCGTATCTTCTATTGTTATCTACTGTAACTAATAGAGACTTTCTTCTGTCTGTTTGTTTCCATGTCTCCCTCTTACCTTTTGTCTGGATGGTACTGTTCACCTTGCGTGCGCGCATGTCCACGTGTCTGACTTTGGGTTTGTCTATGTACTGGGCATGGTTGTACGTGAATCTGTCTGCGTGTGTGCATGCATGCGCGTGTTCGTTGAATATGCCTATAGGTGGTGTTGACAAGCACCAGATGGACGCAGAGCTGAGGAAGGAGATGATGGCGATCTGGCCCAACCTCTCCCAAAAGACTCTGGATTTGCTGGTGACGCCGCACAAGTGTAAGTTGAAAGAGTGCAGGCAGAGCAACGCGGCTTGGATGCAGCCACCCTGCGACGCCCGGCTCTCCGACGTTTGTTTTCTCTTCACGCCACCCGAGGACCGCTTCTCTCAGCCAGTCTCTCTCACTGCTGCACCCTCTGAATCAGCTGGCACATCGCGCCCCCCCCCCCCCCCTCCCACACACACACACACACACACACACACACACACACACACACACACACACACACACACACACCACGCACGCACGCATGCACAACCTCACACCTCTAGTCTGTCGAGACATATTTATATCATGGATCAGCAGCAGAAGCACAAGTAGTGTAAGATTTGCACACAAACAGTCAGCACTAGACAGACTATACACACAATCCTCTCCTTCAGCAACAGAAAGCACACTCACTAGTCGGAGACCCCCCCCCCCCCCACACACACACACACACACTAGTTGGAGACCCCCAGCTGTCTGTGCCTGAGATCAGAGGGTGCCCTACTATAGATCAACTCTCTATAGATGTCTTTTCACTCCAGGGGCAGCAAGTGGCTGATTGCATGTGACAAAAAAAATACTGTGCATTTAAAGTTTGAATTAGACTGAGAACAAGTGCACATTTGCATGAAATTTGCGATGAGCATCGTTAGGAGCTAGGAAATTGAGTATATATATTGAGAATGAATTGGCGATCAAGTCCAAATATTCATTTTCAATCACAGATTTTATTGCATTCTTATTTTTGTGTGGTTCTTATGATCGCATGTTAACTAATTTCTGGAGCGACCGCGTTTTGTTTCGTTGTGCTGTTTCATGCATGAGATCCTCCGATACAAGATTTGACATCTGTGCAATATAAAGTAAAACAAAAGCCTTTTTGAAAAAAAAGAAAAAAAAAAAAGTGACTTAATATTTTTAAACAACATCAATCTGTCTGTGAAAAGACCTTTGCTCAATGTTCATGTGTGTGTGAGATGTGTGTGTGAGAGCGAGTGTTTTCCTGTGTGCACGCGTCACCCCTCTCTGCCATTCCTTGCGCTCAGGGTCCATTCCAAAGGGTCTAATCTTGCAGGGTAACTTGTCATTCTCTCAGCAGCGACAGACCTGACAGTGGGGAAAATCTACGCTGCCATGATGATCATGGAGTACTACCGCCAGAGCAAGATCAAGCGCTCGCAGGCTCTTCGTGATGAGCAGGTATTGTCGTCTTCAGGCAGAATAAGCCTCCACTCGACCTGCATCCGACCCTTTTAAAGGCAGACTGACGCACTGAAACCAAGGCTGCAGGGCTGCTGCCCCCATTCATACGAGCCTGGGCTGTGACAACCCCTGTAGATCAGGGAGGAGTCTTCATTCAGTCACATAGAAAAGTCCACGCAGGGGGTGAACACAAAAAAACTCACAATCTGCTTCCTCCTTTTACCAACAGTAGAAACCATGCTGCCATCTGCTGGACAAAGTCTGTCACCTATTCTTTTGCAGTAACTTTAGTCCGAGCAGGCAAACACATAATTCATACTCGTAAACAATAATCCAGAAGTTGTTTTTAAACTAATGTGCATATTGGTCCAGTTTATATGTCTGTGACTACAGGGTTTTATTTTCAAGCAGGCTGCGATGTTGTCACAGCCCCTAAGGTGCCCGTTCCTCGACATCATGGAAACCTTCGAGCCTCTCTCGCCTCGGCCGCTTGTGAAGACGCCTTTACCTTCTCACTCCCCCATAATCCAAGCTTGTGACCCCCGGGAATGTTCGATTTGCATTACGATAGCACCGCAACCTTCTGTCTGCACACTGCCCCCCTTTAATACAAGTGTTCAATGACGCCATATTTAGATCTTGCACATATAGATGTAGGAGGTTTGGATTTGAAACAAGGAAGTTACTTGTTTTCAAATCACAAAGCTCAACAATAAAGAATGTGAAAGATTTCATTTAACATTTCTTCTTATTTATCCAACTTGCATGTGTAACACGCTTATGAGCACGTTAAAACGGGGCGAGGTTGTTATTAGGTGTTACTGTACTGTAACACCTATACTGTACTGTACATCCTAAGTGTATGACGAATAATTGTATGGCTGAATGCAGGGTTTCCTATTTGACCTGTCCCATCATGCATTTCACCTGGTATATGTTCCCTCCCACAGGGTTTGTGCAGTGTTTTTCTGCCACGATGTTCCCTCCTCTGAACGAGGCCCCTCTCTTATCGCTCCCCTCGTCTTTACTTCCGGTTTCACTGAAATGTATTTCCTTCAGCTTTCTGCATCCACATATTTAAATCATGACATGAAATCCGGAATAATTACTGATCATTCCTATCGATCCGATCCTGAGCTACTGAGTGGGTGAATTCCTGTTTGGGCTTTTCAGTATAAGGGCCTCTAATGGTTCAGAGTTGGGGATCTGGACAGATAGGACTGTTATGTCCCAGAATGCACCCATCTCCTCTTCCAACCAGCTGCTGGGCATCCGAGAGCCCCCCCCCCCCCTCCCCCTTTTACTCCTCGTCCCTCACCTCTTTTGCCTCGCTTCAGCCGACAGCCCCCTTTCTACGTCCCTGCTGCTCCTGCTCTGCCTCTTTTCCTCCGCATTTCCCTGTCAGTCTGCCTGATAGCTGGCGACGGCCATGTTGTATATCTCACACAGAATCGAACGCCATTACTGTTTCAGCGCGTGGAGCCTCCTTCCCCCACCCAGGATGGGGGCCCGGGACTTAACAACGCCCTCCCTCCACCTGAGACGACTGTAAACAGCCTGTGAGTTGCTTGCGTGTTTGACGTCACAGGAGGTGCTCCGTTGAAAGCAGACCATTTATGGAAAATGTGTGTGTGTGTGTGTGTGGTGCGCCATAGGCCAGTGGAGGGGGGGATCCCGGAAAGCACTTCATGGGTGACGGCCCGTGCTCAGGAGATGTCCCAGAAAGTTGGCAGCTGGAGCCCAGAGGGACACCCTGAGGATGGCCTGGGAAGCATGAGCAACTCTCAGGTAGACAGCTCTCTCTACACACACACACACACACACACACACACACACACACACACACACACACACACACACACACACATCCTTGTCATATACCAAGTTTATGTGAACAAGTACAAACACTCGATCCATTCAGCATTTGTTTTGACTTTCATGTCATTGCTACCAAATGAACCAAAGCAAAGAGGAGCTGAGGACACTGAAGGTAAAACGAAGTGCGATACCGATTGTGTCTCCACTTCTATGGAGAGCAGAGTTCCACCGGGACATCACGTGTGTGTTGGTGTTCATTAGAACTGCGGTTAGAACGGAAAAACACAGCAGCCTGTTGTTGATCAGGGCATCGACTTGATTCTCGCTTCCCAGTCCCATCGACGTTATCTTACACGTAAGCTTGAGGTCAGTGTGAGAATGAACAACTTCCCTCATGTGCTGTGTAATCTGAAGCTTCTCTGCAGTAAATACGACTCCATTCAGATCTGGTATTAACGTCCATCCAGAGGGATCCGATCGCACGTGAGACCATGGCCACGTTCATTTCACTGTGCGAACGCAAAAGTGTCCGCGGCCCGCATATGAAAGACGTCCGGCTACATGTTCACGATGAATAGAAAGATTTTAACACTTAACACTTTACACCATTTTATTTTTGAAATGGGTAAAATCTTTCTTCATAGCACGGCTGCTTACGCCTCATTGATTCATTCAGCCCCTCTTGACTCTGCTCGCTTTCTCTCTGTCTCTGTCTCTCGCTCGAAAGACACACAGACACACGACACACACCGACACACACATGCACAGTCGTTGGACACTCGGACTGTGTAATGTGAGCGGGGAAGTGAGATCCGATTACAAGTGATCACAGGAGAAACAATCGGGTGTTAATACCAGGTCTGAACAGGGCAAAGATATTTGTTCAAACATGACAATGGCCTGGACAACTATCTCACCACGGCACAAAATAGAGAAGCTCATACGCTCTCATCTGTCCTGCCTTGTTGCCTCGTAGATCATTTTCATTTCTCGCAATCTGTCTTGCCTCAATTCGTACGTTACCAGTGATATAGCGTTGACCATTCTTTGACTGGCTCCATCCCTCAGACATTTTGTTTTGAACGCAATTTTCTATCTGAGTGAATTTTTCCTTCACCGGTGTGTTTGCTCATTTCGTTGGGAGTCTGTCTCGCGGCCCATGTGTCCGTCTTCATGCCGTTAAACCTCTCTGCTTGTAGACCTCCCCGAGCGGCTGACAGGTCCCTGTACCGGTCAAACGCAATCACACCGCTCCATATCAGTCAACAGAGGTCGGAGAAGTTTAAAAGTTGGATAGAAGAGAGTGGCTGTCGGCTTCATGCAAACCAGTCAGATAGAAGGGAAATGGAATCATACGAACATCAGGCAATATGAGACAACACAACTCAAATGAGATGGCAGCCAATGAGCAGTAAGCACATGTTGCCAGCATTTAAATAAAAGCTTCCTCTTACCTATAGACTGAATATAAAGATGGACGATGCGCCTCCACTTTCTCCCACTATTCAGAAATGGAGCCGGAAACCAAACCTACCGAAAAAATGAACACTTGAACATGCGTCAGTGTGAAATGACAGAAGCCATCTTTGGGAAATTGATTTGATAGGGGGAGGATTTATAACCTAAACTGCAGCCAGCTGCCAGGTGGCGATTGATACAGACATACATACACAACCTCATTTAAAACGCACAATGTACCAGTGTCTGCACCTGGTCAACAACATCTGATCAGAAGTGGTGGAGGAAGTACTTTTGTAAAAGTATAAACAAATAGACAAAATGTACTTGAGTATAAGTAAACTTTTCTATACGAGGAAGTACTCAATATACTTAAAGTACTCAAAGTAAAAGTACTTTCAGTGTGTATCCTCTTCCCTAATGCAACAGTCCAGTACATCATTCGAGTCTCGTGGTGTTTCCTCACCAGTGATGGAGGCGGGGTCTAATGTTACCTCTGCGCTCTGATTGGATCAGGGAACCTGTTCCCCTCTCATTACTGAGTACTTTTAGAAAGATATAGAAAAACAATGTGAAGAAATATATTGTAAAAGTGTAGTGGAGTAGAGTACAGATACTTGCTGATATTTGTAGGTGACTAAAAGTGAAAAGTATGTACTTGAGTACAGTAATGTAGTAAATGTACTTTGTTACATCCCACCTCTGCTGATCAGATGTCTTTTTTTCACACATTCTTTGAGCTGCATATGATTCTCCTCTCCGATCCGCTCCTGCTCTGACTCACCAGCTCCATCTGGCATAAACAGAGAGCCTCCACCTCCCTGTGCCAGCATTCGCTTGCTGCTCAGTGTTTGACAGCAAACACACAACTTTGGTTCGGAAAGAAACTCTCAGTCTTATCCACATAAAACCTCTCTTTTTTCCATTCATCCCACAACTTAAAACCAAAAGAACAAAGAAAGTGGCAAAGTCACTCACCACACACACACACACACACACACACACACACACACACACACTCTCTCATCAGATTCTCCCTCTGACTGCTTCTACCTCTCTGAGACCTGAGCTTTCTTTGGATAACAAACTTTCCCCCACCCCCCTGCTCCCCTATCAGTTTTCATGGCAGCCAGTCACACCATCTCCTGCTCTCCTGCTCTGTTTGCAGACGGTAGAGATGAGAGAGATGGGGCAGGATGGTTACTCGGATACTGAGCACTTTCCACCAATGGAAGGCCACGGCAGGGCCGCTTCCATGCCCCGCCTCCCAGGCGACAACCAAGTGAGCAGCATTCTCACTTTTCCACTCTCGTTCTATTCCCCCTCATTACGTACATGTTCCTCATTTCCTTTTGTTTGAAGCGATCACAATCGCAAAGGTCTGACTCGTTGCTCAAAGACGTGTTGCTGTGGTCCCTGGAATCCATGTTGGAGAAGGTTGAGCACAGGGTTAAAGGTCCAGTGTGTTAGATTTAGGTGAAAGGGATCTGTTGGCAGAAATTGAATATAAAATAATCCTAGTGATGTTGTCACTAGCGTCTTTCATCTAAATTGTATGAATTGTTGTTTTCTTTACCCTAGAATGAGCCCTTTATATTTAAATACTTTATATTTACATCGGGGCTGGGTCCCATGTTTGTTACAGTGGCCCAAACTGGACAAACTAAACACCTTTTGAGTTTCTATGACAACTGAAGGCTACCACAGGTTCTCTTTCATGTTTGGAAGTGGAGGTTGAGGTGAGGGGTGTTCAGCTGCAACGTACAACTTCACCACTAGATGTCCCTAAACTCTACACACTGAACCTTTAAAGGGATTTCTTCTAAATTAAAGCAGTTTGGTTCCGAGTTTCAACAACAACCTGTAACCGGGAAAATCGTTTTGCGGGGCCGTCCTGTCCTGACGATATTTCAGCCTAAAACATGAAAATGTTTTTGTTGAAACTCCAAACTTGAATTCAGAAGCACCACAGCGAGGCCAAGTTCGACCTTGTGTTCCTTTTCTCTCTTCTTCTCTTCTCTCCTCTTGTCTTTATCTCATCCTACCGCCTGCATGGACGTTTTTAACAGTTGTCGTCCCATTTTCCATCCAACACACTCATCCATCTTATATTGTTTCATATCCCAGTGAGTGCTCTGGTTGTCACATGCACACAACAGATCAATGTGCGCACACACACACACACACACACACACACACACACACACACACACACACCACACACACATTGAAGCACTTTTCTGACCCCTATTATTTCCTCTTTTTTGTCAGAACCCTGATTCATTTATCTTTTCTTGATCTTCTACTAAACTGTCTCTTCCTTCCTGTTAAAAATGTTCTGCCTCTTTTAGAATTTTGGGGGCTGTTGTTTTTTTTTTCAACCAGGACTGGAACCAGCATGATATTATATGTTCCAAGCGTGTGTGTGTGTGTGTGTGTGTGTGTGTGTGTGTGTGTGTGTGTGTGTGTGTGTAGTGCGTATGCGAGTGTGTGTGTGTGTATGTTGTACAGTACATATTCTCTCACACTGTTCCTGTCACATTGTTGTCTGCCGTTTGACTGTTGCAGTGTGTGTGTGTGTGTGTGTGTCTGTCTGTGAATATGCGTATCCATATCTGTGTGTCTCTTTGCTGATTGTCGTCATTGCTGTTGTTGTGACCGCGGTGCCGTTGATTGAGCTTTTTCATGGTGAAATTGTGTGTGTTACACTGTTCTGGCTCCAGCCACCCGCAGTGTCTGTGGTAAGTCTCTCTCTTCCACCTCCACTTCCACACTTCGGTGTCTAATCGGACTCTCTCTCTGTCCCTCCTCCTCTTCCTGTCTCTCTCTTTCCTCTCTACACTGTTGCACCCCATCTCTGTTTGGGTCAAACCACAACTAACTTCCTTGGTTTTTACTTATATTCCTCTGTACCACCTTTTTGTCTTTGTCACTGTGTATCCATCCACCCCTGTCTCCCTCCCCTCTGCCCTCCGTTCTTTGTGTATCCTCCATGTGTGACTTTGGTGTATTTGTGGCTCTGTGTGTGTGTGTGTGTGTGTGTTTGTGTGTGTGTCTTCTCTGTGCTCATACAGCAGCGGAGGAGAGGGAAACAACGTGGCAGTAACCTCAGTGTATGTACCCTGTCTTCCCTGTCTCGTCTCTCTCTCTCTCTGTCTGTTTTCTCTCCCTTTCCCTTGAAACTCTGCGTTTTCCTTATTCACCGTGTCTCCATGTTGTGTCTTTATCATTTCTAGGCCAGAATTTATATAGAATTTCTAAGTTTAACATTTTTTCAGCATGACCAAATCTGGTGTCATTCCGACTTCCAAACTGACCCCAGCATCCGTGGCTACGTCTCTAATGCACTTAACATAGAGAGTTTGGAACTGGGCCGAATTCTGCATGTCCCCTCTTATTATCAACGGCCACTGTCCTGTGGCCTCTGTTTCTCTCTCTCTCTCTCTCTCTCTCTCTCTCTCTCTCTCTCTCTCTCTCTCTCTCTCTCTCTCTCTCTCTCTCTCTCTCTCTCTCTCTCTCTCTCTCTCTCTCTCCCTTTCTGTCTCTCTCGCTCTAAGCTGCTGCTGCTGTTGCTTTGTCGCTCTTTGTCTTCATGCCTGCCTGCTCGTCTATGATGGCGTTGTCAATGTTTCCCGTCTGTGTCCAAGTCTCCATTTACACCTGCATGCAAGTAAATTGTTGAAATGCATTCAAGTGAGTGGGTGTGTTTATATTAATGTGTGTGTGTGTGTGTGTGTGTGTGTGTGACTGAGAGAGAGAGGAAAAGATGAATGAAGACAGAGGAATGATTTGGATATCTGTGTGCATGAGTGGATATGTTGCTGGGATTCTCAGTGCTACTCCAATGAGGCCCGATATTCTGGTGGTTTCTTTACATCTGCCAACCCGTCACATGTCAGTGACACAATAACTGGAAAACTTGGCAAGCACAGCTGCCAAAAGGACCTAGCACTGACGTAGCCTGATGTGGTTTACATGCCCAGGTCAGCTACTCGTGGCACCATAGGGTCTGTCCTGCTGTCCCGCCCCAGAGCGTGAGGCCTCCTGTGGGCAGAGGACCCAGGACAACCCCTATGTACCTGCATGGCTGGAGGAAAGCACGCTGAGGCAGAGCAGACAAATAAGAGTTTGGAATGTGCCATGTTCGGGGGGAGGTGGGGGGTTGGGGGGGGTGGTGAGGATGGAGGAGTGTTGCAAGTCGTACTGACCCTTCTTCCCCATTTTGCTCTTTCACAAAGCAAGTTACAGAAGCATGGAAGGCATGGCCGTTTGCCATCATCTCTTTTATTTGATTTCTTTTTCTCCTATACTTTTTTCTCCCTCTGCATCAGGGGTCGGCAATTACTGTAGTTTCAGCCCTGAGCCAGTTTTTCTTAATATTGTACATTTGAGGACTAGCACAGGTTTACATGTGTAGTGGAGACACATTGTGAAAAATGCTTTGAGATGAATCAAACATTCAGGTTGGTGTTTCAGTGTTTTATGCGTTAACCATAGCCAAGGATTTTATGTCTGATTAATTTGTTAAATCTCATAAAAACTTGCACTCTGAGAATTTATAGTAACTCACTCTGATAAAACTTTCCTCACCCAGCAGAGTGCACACCTGTATGAAACCACATTTATATTCACTTGAACTGGATTTATTTTAATTTGGATCTGCATCAAAATGCTCATAAATATCAGTCACCTAAAATGTCTGATTTGTTTTCAGGGTCCATTACTTATTCTCTGAGATATCAGTGTAAATGTAGACTAACGCCCAATCTGGCAATGTGAAAAATAATTCCTGGATCTGTTCACTGATCTGGATCCGCACCAAAATAATTTGGGTTCTTCCCGGACACATACCACATCCTCCCACAAAGTTTCGTGATTATCCATCTCGTAGTTTTTGCGTAATCCTGTGAACTAACAGACAAACACACAAACAAACCGATACAAAAACATTAGCTCCTGTGTATTCAAAGTGTTATTTGTCTCGTAACTTAATTAGACTTCATTAAATATTATTCCACCTATCTACAGTGGGTGTATGAAAGACTCTAGGGTCCAAATAATTGTGATGGAGGGGCCAAATTCTGCCCATTGGCTTCTTTTTGCCGACCCCTGCCGTATAAGCTATATACAGTGTCTATATTTTGGAAATGGCATGATTGGAACATTATTTCTAATGTGGGGTGTTTGATTTGTGAAGGAATGTGGGCGGAGCGGGGGGGGGGGGGGGCTGCATTCAGATTAAGAAACGGACCCAATTCACACACATGTCCACAAAGACACACATACATTGTGTCTCTTAACTCCATCGCTCGCAGAAGACACCAAGTGCAAAAGCAAAGGAAACACCTCTCTTGCCTCACTCCCCTTTTCTCTCCCTCTGTCCCCTGGTCGTCTCTCTCTCTCTCTCTCTCTCTCTCTCTCTCTCCCTCTCTCTCTCTCTCTCTCTCTTTCTCTCTCAGACCATCAACGACAGCAGTCCCATGAAGCGCTCGGTCTCATCGCTGGGCCACAGCAGGTCTGGGCGAGGCCACAGAGACAAAGGAGGGGCGGAAGACTACCACATGGACCGTGCGATACCTGAGGAGGGGAGGACTTCCAGACACGGACACCGACGAAAAGACCGGAGCCATCGGGCGTCCGAGAGGTCCCTCTGCCGTTACACGGAGGCCGACACAGGTAGTACAGACACACACACACACACACACACACAAACAACTATAGGCAATAACGTGAAGGTTTGACAGATGCCATGTCACACAACTGCCCTGTGTAGAAGCTGCATTAGAGCAAAACTAAAGAAAAAATTGAATTTTCTCTATGATGTCATATTGTGTATCTAATATTATCACAATCTTTAGTGTTTTCACCACACCTCACCCCACTGACATCTCCGACAAACATCCCATCAGGCCTGGGCACAGACCTGAGCACGACCACCCAGTCAGGCGACCTCGCGTCCAAAGAAAAGGATCGTGACAGAGATCGTGGACGATCCAAAGACCGCAAACACCACCACCATCATCACCACCACCACGGCTCCGTGGACAAGGAGCGCTACGTGGCGGAGCGAGGCGGCGAGTACGGACACAGGCACAGAGAGCACGACCGGGAGCACGACCGGGAGCACGACCGAGAGCACGACCGGGAACACGGCCGAGAGAGGGAGAGGGAGCACGACCGGGAGCACGGCCGAGAGCACGACCGGGAGCACGGCCGAGAGCACGGCCGGGAGCACGACCGGGAGCACGGCCGAGAGCACGACCGGGAGCACGACCGGGAGCACGACCGGGAGCACGGCCGAGAGCACGACCGAGAGCACGACCACCGGGAGCACGGCCGAGAGCACGACCGGGAGCACGACCGGGAGCACGACCGGGAGCACGGCCGAGAGCACGACCACCGGGAGCACGGCCGAGAGCACGACCGGGAGCACGACCGGGAGCACGACCGGGAGCACGACCGGGAGCACGGCCGGGAGCACGACCGGGAGCACAGCCGGGAGCACGACCGGGAGCACGGCCGAGAGCACGACCGGGAGCACGACCGGGAGCACGACCGGGAGCACGACCGGGAGCACGACCGGGAGCACGACCGGGAGAGGGAGAGGGACCGCCGCTGGTCACGATCGCCCAGCGAGGGTCGTGAGTGCATGACACACAGACAGGTGGGCTTCTGTGTTCTTGTGTGCATGTAGTGTCTAGTGTGAGAGCAGTGCATTGCTTTCTAATAGACATTGCGGTGGTGGAACACATTTTCTGTGTTATGCTGAAAATTATAACACAGGGGCCTCTAGTTTGATGGAGGTTAACTGGTGCAAAAGTGTCAATAATGTCCTGGACGTAATGGAAGACCTTACGTCAGAGCTGTGTTGGGTTTTGTTCATGGACAGTTGTACCATTCTAGTTACTGTAGGGGATCCGGATACTCGACTATGTGATGCCGCCATCAAACTAGAGGCCAAAAAGTGTTGTGTTCCCTAACAAGACACATGTTTTGACTACATGCACACAAACAGGCGTATTATTGTGGGTAAATTCATGTAAGTACATATGCAGATGTTCTTTTTGTTAATGAAGTCACTGTTCCAATGTTTCAGCAACCAAACAAATATGCATACAAATGTATATTTGACTGCTGCCCCTATCTGCCCTGCCTGAGTGTTTTGGATTGTTCTCTCACGTTCCCTCACTACCTTTCCTTTGACAACATCCTTAACGTTTGAGACTGCTTATTAAAATAGAAAAACACAAAGGTATGACCGTCGTACGCTCAAAAACGTTTGTGATGCACATCATTCAGTCTAATATGTTGACTTTTTGACTCTTTTTTTGTTGTTGTTATAGCTTGAAAAATAAAGAGTAATTCTCTTTCAACTGGAAGATTTTTCTCCCATTTGAATTTCGATTTGAAAAGTAGCTCCTTGGAACTTGCTGTCACACAGCTCACGTCACGAAGTTTAAAGGCAAACATATTTGATGTATGTCTTAGTCACCATATTTACCCTGTGCCACATTTGTTGCTCCAGAAATCAACCCTTTACCCTTCTTTTCTCCTGTCGTCTTTTGTTTTCTCTCCTCTGCGTGACGTGTTGCTTCTCTGTGTTTGCTGCTGTTTGGAATCCACATCTGCTTCGTTTCTGTTTGGATGCCTCACATTTCGACACTCCTCTCCTCCACTCCACTGACATTATGACTGGTGCTTTTATTCTTATTGTTGTGTCCTCTTACTTTTCTATCGGGACTCCTCCTGCTGTCTCTCCACATTGTACTCTTTCTTTCCCTTTCTATTTGTTTCATACTCCTCTCTCTCCCATCCTCTACTTTATTCTACATGTTCTGTCGTTGAATTCGTGGTATGTTCTTTTTATTTGCTTTATTCCACTTTTTGTGTAGGGCAGTAGTTCGGTCAGCGGAAGTCCTGTCCCCTCAACTTCGGGGACCAGTACGCCACGTCGAGGCCGTCGACAGTTGCCTCAGACCCCCGCGACCCCCCGGCCCCATGTTACTTACTCCCCTGTGGTCCGTAAGGCCATGCCCACGCCACCTGCAGGGCCACAGGGCAGACCACCTGCCCCAGCCCCTCGACGCTTTTCTCCTGAGCCTCCCCAAGGCCAAGGCCCTCCCCACGGCCAAGGCCCTCCCCACACTGGCCTCCCAGTCGCCCACCATGGCACTGCTCGCCAGGGTCATCATCCACCGCCTCGTTGGGGAGACACAGGTGGAGGAGGCGGCACCATGGAAGGGGATGCCTGCTTCTACAACCAGGACTACCAGGACTATGAGCCCCACCATGAACCACCTGCCTATGAGCAGAACCCCATACAGGGGGGCAACCCTCATCCACACGGCGTGGCCAACCACCCACTGCCGCCTCCTCCACAACCACAGCCACATAACCCCCATCCCCTCCCTCCACCCCAGCCACACCCCGTAAACAATCCACACCCTCATCCGCCGCCCCACCCACAGCCCACTCGCACCTCACCTAGGACTGCACACCACGCGCCTCCTCCCACCACTGCCCTGACCGGGCCTGTGCAGGGCCAGGTGCAGCCTGCTGCCCAGCGTCGCCTACCCAATGGCTACCGCTCCTCCTCACCTTCCACACATCTCCATGGACCTCCACACACTGGGCCTCACAAGGTCCCCCCTCCAGCTGGGCATCCTAGGGGGCCCCGCAAGGGCCTGCATGAACCCTACAGCGAGACGGAGGACGACGACTGGTGCTAGCCTCTGGGGATGGGGGAGGGGCGTAAGGAGGAAAAAGGACAGACAGATGGACTGAAAGATGGACATGAGAAGCTCTCAGCCGGAGCAATGACTGCCAAGGGAAACCACGACTTTTTCTTTCTTGTCGATTCCAATCAATTTTCCCTCTCCTCCAGTGCTTGGCATGTCCAGCGATGGTGAGCTAGGTAAAGGGATGGGTGTCAGGATGAGGGGATGGAACAGGAATGCTGAGGCAGGATCTGGAGAAACTAATGGGTAAGAGGGGGATCACAAACCACCTCCATGTTCTGCTGGCGTTGTTGTTGCATTCATTCTCTTGATGCCAAATGAGACCGACCTCAAACTGCAAATTTTAAGGATGCAAGCAGGAGGGGTGATGGACACTAGTCTTTGTGTGTCTTAAATTATGCCTCTGGCAACGAGCTACAGCCACTTACAAGATGTCAAGAGTTACGACTCGACAAAAGACACTTTACAGTCAGAGACAAGAACGACCACGTTTTCTTTTTTTTTTGCTTCTCTAAGCTAACGCCAGTTAAGTTAGCCGCGAAAAGAATCGAATCCAACCCTCCCAGCCACCAGTTGAATATTGATGAGTTTTATCATCTGTGTTTTTAAATAAGAACAAAACTGACAATTAGCCCTCCGCCTGTATGAGGTGAGAAGGCTAAGTGGGTGGGAGAGTTGGAGAGCGTTGCACGGGGTTGATAAGTCTCTCAGTCAAAATCTAGAGGACAGGATGGGGTTGTTTTTGGGGACGTTTACCCCTGTCCCTAGAGAACACCCTCCTCCCTGAAACACTTTAACCAACCTCAACCAATGACCTAAAAGAGAAGAAAAACTAAAATGTGGAGATGGGTTTCAGAAACGAAAAAAACAAACAAACCAGTAACTGTTTTCTGCAGTATTTCTTCTATTCCTGCAGCTGCTTCTTCTTCTTCCTCCTTCTCTTCTACTTCTTCAAAACATCGAAGCTTGAATCTTCTGTTGCACCCCACACAGCTTCGTTTTTTAGACTTGCGGAGTTGTACACCCTGTGGAATCCTGCATGAATGATACAAAAAAAAAAATATTAATAGCAACAATGAGAATCTACTGTATGTGGGGGGGAAGTTTTCCTCCGTCCTTTCTGTTGTGGTCTGTAGGGTTTCTCTTTTTGTTTCTTTGGTTTAAAAAAAAAAAAAAAGCCTTTCTGTTTCTCTCTCTCTCTCTCTCTCTCTCTCTCTCTCTCTCTCTCTCTCTCTCTCTCTCCTCTCTCTCTCTCATCTGTTTGACATTCCTCTCTCTGATTCCTCTCTCTGTACCTTCATCCACACTCAAATCAAGTGACAGAAGGATACGGGGAGATCGGAGAGTTGCTGTTTGTAAACTCGACAGAACAAAATGATTACTTTTTGCTTGCTTGTCTGTATGTTCTGTGCCAAATGCTTGCCACTGATTCAGCTGGAATTGCACATATTTTTGTGGAAGTAACTTTTTGTAACTAAGGTGATGAATCCTAAAATGACACACTGGGAAGCAGGGTAAAGTAGGGCGGTGGAAAAAAAAAAAAAAGTGGGTGTCCATGTTGGTGAGCAGGTTTGACAAATTAGTAACATCTCAAAAGTCTTCCAGGGTTTTGGGTTAAAATAGAAACACCAGAGAGAAAGAGACCAATAGAAAGGAGAGGAACTCGTCATTGTTGTTTTCTTTGTTCCTGATTGTCATAATGGATAAACAGATGATATAATAACTTAAAATGATCATGATGATCGTGATAATGAGGCACATTCTCCATGTTTTATATATAAATATATATTGTTTCCTGTGCGTTTGTTTATTTTAAGCTCAGCAAATCATTTTTCCAACCCACACTTGCATTGTGGGAGAATGGGTTTGCAGGAGGGCAAACATGCATCAATGATAAGCAGTCAATAGGCTAATGAGTTTTAGAATATAGACAGTGGATGGAATTGAGATTGCCTCACTACTGGTTTCTGAATTCAAATAAGAAACGTTTACCCTCCTGCAGCTGCTCAATAGAGTCCCTCCACTTGTGACCAATAGGTGGCAGTGTCAGACAAAACAGCGTCTCCCCCTTTACTTCACCTCAGAGTCAGAGCTGTTCCACACTCATCAGTTCATTCTCTCACTAATAACACCACCTCATCTGTGGTAACACACAGGTGACTGACACTTCAGAAGGGTTGGAAAAAAAAGATTTCTGGGCCTAGTCATGATCCTGGGGGGGGGGATAAAAAAGAACTATGTTATGTGTGTTTCACTCCTATATATCTTTATTTCGATCTGCGTGTTTCTCTGTGTGCCTCAAACTAACACTTGTCGTCACTAACACACACCACTGTCAGCCCCATCATTATTTTTAATTTATGTATTTGACCAATATTTTACCTGGAGGCCTATCACATGTTGACCAGAGAATGCACCGAAAAAATTGAAAAGATAAAAAAAACTGCCTATTAGTGTCTTTCCAACCTCAGTGGAATGTCACAGACGAGTATATTTTCACATCACTACACTTAAAATCAGAAAGCACACTAGGTATGTAGCTCCTGGTTGTGTGTGTGTGTGCGTGTGTGCGTGCGTGTGTGTGTGTGTGTGTAGATGTTTTATTCCTGTGCTTGCTTTGCTTTCTAATTCTTGTCTCCAGAAATCCATTTTAAATTTTATGATTTTTCAGTCAAATCATTGTAACAATTCTCGTGTGTGTGTGTGTGTGTGTGTGTGTGTGTGTGTGTGTGTGTGTGTGTGTGTGTGTGGAGAGAGAGAGTGTGAGAGTTATGTCAAAAACCCCTGAATGAATCATGTAAAGCCCCAAACATTCACAATCCATCTTAGTGTCTATGCTGCAGTGAAATCCACTAACACGCTGATTAACCACACAAAGTCTTCAAAAAGCAATGTAAAGCCGCTACTGAATAAAAAACTGACAAAAAAAACATTTTTAAGTACAAAAGATTGAAAAAAAAAATGAAAAAAATATCTAGTTCCAGAAATGCATGTGCTATGTGCATGCCACACCGTGGATTAACAGTCATCTTCAGGACATAAAAGAAAAAGCAGATTAATGAATTCAGAGGAATAAAAAAATAATAAAAAAGATATATAAATAGATAGATGTTTTTAAAAAGCAACGTTTCCTTTTTTTCCTTCTATTTTTGAGAACAAAAAAGGTTAAAAACTACGAAAAAAAAAAATGTCTAAAGAATGAAAACACAAAAGAGACTTTGGTTAGAGTCAGAGTCTCGTTTTTTTCTTCTGTTACATGGGTTTGAGGCACAACACAACCATGTTCAGGACACCACAAAAAAAGGAACTGTTTTTAATGGAAAAAAATATATATATAAAGAAAAGAAAGTGCAGTTCAGAAAACGGTGTATTCTCCCTTCTACTTTTTGTGGGGGTCAGGGGGCGCAGGAGGAGGCCACATCTGATGATGTAATCATTATAACTGGCTGTGGAACCTTTGAGCTCTCACTCTCTCCCTCTTTTCTTTCTCTCTCTCTCTCTGACTCTCTCTCTATCTCTCACTCTTTATCTGTCGCACTCTCAACCTGTCTCACCGCTATTTCTACCAGTGCATTTTGTAATTCCAAACAGAACTCTTCCTAAAGAATAAAATCCAGAGAGAATGCACACCGTCTGGCCTCATTTTCTTGTCCTCGTTTTCGCTCTACTCTGTTTTGTTTTTTACTGTGAGGGGTTTGTGTGGTTTGTGTGTGAGGCTCATACTCTGTCCTAAAGGTGAGTTAAACACGTTTTGTTGTGCTTACATACATGGGCATTTTCACACCTGACAGTCCAGGACGTGGTCTAAACAGACTTACACTTTGTTTTGGTCTCGTATTGTGATTTAAAGGTTCAGTGTATAGAATTAATCTACTGGTGAAGTTGCATGTTGCAGCTGAATATCCCCCATCCTCCCCTTCCAAACATAAGAGAACCTGTGGTAGCTTTCAGTTGTCATAAAAACTCAAAAGGTGTTTAGTTTGTCCAGTCTGGGCTACTGTAAAAAACATGGCGGCCTCCATAGAGAGGACCTGCTCCCTGTAAATATAGTATGTAAATATAAAGGGCCCATGCTAGGGCAAAGAAAACAACAATTCATACAATTTAGGTAACTACACACTAGGGAAAACATCACTAGGGTTATTTTATATTCAATTTCTGCCAATAGATCCCTTTCACCTAAATCTTACACACTGGACCTTTAAGGAATAAAGTTGTGTACATGCACAAAGATGTAGACGCGCATCTGACACCAGCGTGTTGTCAATTCGGCCGGTAGTCCTTCTGTTTGAGTGGATGCACAAAGTTATTTTGGTTCAGACTAAAGTTCGAAGGCCTGGAACAAACAATGTTGGTGTGAAAGCCTCCTCACACCTACTTCTTCCTTTAAAACACCGAAGCTGGAGACGAGTTGATGAGTTGTGAGTAGTGAGACTGAACTAAACGGAAACCTTGAAGGTAATGAAACCAAAACAATGAGCTGTGTTATGCATAAAACACCCTGTTGACTGCCTTTCATAATATACCTCGTACTTGTTAGAATAAAAAGATTATTTAGTGCCGCTTTAAGTTAACAAACCCAATCTGCCGATGAGGAAACGATGTAGAATTTATCTCATATGTATCACAATCCTTTTACCCCAGTTTCGGTTCCCTTTGTTCTTGCAGAAAAAACCTCAATATCCACCAGAAATAGGTTTTTAATGCTTTTGTCTGCAGACGACATGCATGTGTCAGCATATTCATTCATATAGGTTTGCCTGTGTGAGAGCAAGGGGACGGGGTAAAGAAAGGCAAAGGCAGATGCACTTACTTACACGAGATGGGTGAAAGTGCATGCGTGTGTGTTTAAGTGTATGACGTGTGTATTTTCACAGGCATGTCCAGACGGTTCCGGCCTCTCCTCGAATCCCAGCTCCTGTGTGTACACAGACAGAGAGGCTGCTCTGATTTCAGCCGGAAGAGCGAGCGGCACAGTTGGGGCCTTGAGGGGGGGGGGGGGCTCACAGTCTCACAGACACACACAGGCACTTCCCCCCACATTCCTCTCTCTCTGTTTTCCTGGGTTAGCCCCCTTCCCCCCAAACACACACAGCCACCCTGTCGCACACCCCCCACCATGCAACTCGTCTGTGTCTGCTATGCACCGCATTCGGGAAAAAAACATACAGAAAACATGAATGTACAAATAAATGGAACCTATCGTCCATGTTTCTAAATATTGCAAAGCTTGATCTTTGTTTGAAATAAGAATCTGTTCATTTAAACGAGGTGAGCTTTGTAAACAAAAAAACCTCTACGTTATCTAACCGTGCAATGCAGAATGATGCGTCACATGCAATTGTGTTAAACACGCTAAATTGAATCTTAAATCTAGTTGGTTACATATACATCTACCTGTGGTACTCCATTAGTAATAGATTTACATTTGCCTTAACCTGTGCTTGGTCTAAACCAATGAATGTTGCCACCACTAAATAAAAGGGCCCCAGCCAGGGGACCCCCAATTGTCCCCAGTGTTTCTGACAGCCCACTGGATTGTCCCTGCTTTTGTCCTGCAAATCACTGTGGGGGGAAGGAAACAAACTTCTTCACACCCAAACCAGCTTCCTGTGTCCCACACACACACACAAACCACTTCCCTGAATCAAATCCCCCCCCCCACCACAAACACAACAACACTGTTTTCCCTCGAAGTCACACAGAAGTTACAAATAACACAGCACTCGGGTTTCACGGTTAAGTAGAAAAGGTTTAATAAATACTGAGGTAGTTGCAGTCATTGAATGGTTTTGTACACATTTGCCATCTTCAGTCAGCACGAAGGCCTCAACACAACACACTCGTACAACAACACACCTAGTAGAGTTTAAAGTGCCCGTACAGATGCTCGTGTAAAGTTCAGTATTGTCCTTAGAGGCCGGTTCGGAGCCTGGTCCGGGTGAAGAAGCAGCTCCAGCTGAGCTCCTGCAGATCCGAGCCACTGAGGACGTCTCATCAGCCGCTCCCGGGATTCCTGGAGCATGTCCCGGCTTGTTCGGAGTCACGTCCGGGCCCGGGGGACTCTCCAGGATCCACCATCCCCCGCGGTGTTCATCCGTGTGACCCCCCCGGGGGTCCTGGCCCGCTGTCGGGTGCGTTCAGGCTCCTGTGGGCCCTGTGGGAAAAGTTCATATCCCCCCCCTGGTTGTGGGTTTCAACACGCTGCTATGGCTCTGTGTATGGTCATGGGGGCCGGGTGCGCTCCCAGGCCGCTGCAGTTCACGTAGTCCATGAGAACCGGGCTCATGAGCAGCTGCTGGGGGCAGCTCGCCTGCTCCAGTTTCGCTTTCTTACACGGGAGGAAGTCCGGCTCGACGGCCGCTTTGCCGCGTCTCTTCCTCGACGGTTGTGCCGGGACAGTGACGCTCGGGCACCGGTTCTCCTTGTCCTCCTTGCGGGAAACGACGACCTCCTCGCGGGGTAAAGTCCGGAGCGAAGCGGGACCGCGGGGCTCCCCACAAGAGGACTCCGTGTTCCCTGGAGCCGCCGCCGCCTCGGGCTGTTGTTGTTCGCATCCCGGCTCGACCCCCTCCGCGGTCGCCTGGGCCTCGTGGTAGATGTCCCGGGCGGACTTCATGACCAGGGTGAGCAGGAGGCTCCGGTGCAGGCGGAGACCTCCTCTCTGGCTGCGGGAGCTGTACAGTTTCCCCAGAGCCACGACCATGATCCTCTTGGCCTCGGCGCTGACCTCCATGTTTTCCGACTACAACAACAACAAAAAAAACCCGGTTCCGTTTTTGTTTCACGTCTCTTGTCTTGTGATTCACGCGCAGACACAACACCCAGCGGCCGCGGGACTCGTATTTATCACCTCGCTGACGTTACCCGGGCGTCACGCGAAAGAGCCCCGCCCACGGGCCTGACCCCCCGGTGCGAGGTTTCAAACAGCCCCGCAACAACTGGTTAGACAACTGTGGCTATTTTTAAATTCGGTGTCCCGTGTCCACACATGATTACTGATCTGAACACACAGTGAAAACACAAAGAGGCCGATGGCAGTGAGTGACTCACACTCATTTAAACAGGAGGTGCAAACAGCAGGAAAACACACACACACACACACACACACACACACAGGCTCGTGCAGCTGCCCTTATTAGGACTGTGCATTGACTTCCATTCATAGTGGGAAAAACCTTTTCCCCAACCTTCAAGGGATAGTTCACCGAAAAAAATGCAAATGCACTCAATATCTACTCACCACTACATCGATGGAGGGGCGGGTGAAGTGTTTGAGTCCACAAAACCCTTTAGGAGATTCAGGGGTAAACACAGCTGCAGCCAAATCCCCCCAAAAAACAGAGAATATAAGCCATGACCTTCAAATTCGACTGGAAAAACAGCATCATTCACACCATGTTTTTACATGTTTTAAGCCTGAAACCAGAGGCAAGTAGAAAAAAAACCCACTTCCACATTAAGAAAACAACTTCATCTATTTTTAAAGACACATGTCCTGCCAAAAGTCACAACGTTTGTAAATACAGAAACGCGCTGTGAAAACGGACAGGACACAAAAAAGCCACGACCTTGGCTTTAGTTCAATTCTTTGTGGAGTTACTGAGTTCTGCTACTCGTCAGTGGGGATGAAACCTTTTTGGGTCCCCTGGAAACATTTACGTTTGCAGCGTGTGTTTCTGTATTTGCACGTGTTGTGACTTTTTAGCGCGGATGTGTCGTCAAATATATGAAGGCTCTTTCTTAATTTGCAGTGCATTGAGCTCTCTCGGCCACCGTACTTACCAGGCGTTGGTCGCCATAAGGTCCACTGGTCCTGACAAGGGCCGTGTGTATGCTGGAAAAGGTCAAAGGAGGGAATTGGAAATAGAAATATCAGTGAAAGTAGTACATTTGTAAATGTGCAATACAAAACACAAGCAAATCTAAAAAAAATATGCACAATGTAAACAGGATATGTACATTGTGAACTGTATACAGCATTAAACAGAATGTATAGGATGTAGAAGGATTTCACTAAAGACATTCAATTGTACAGATAGACTGGACCGGTTGTGAAGGAACGGCCTGTGATACATCTCCTTCAGACACATTGGTTTTAACATCTCACCGACACAGTTAGTGTCTCATTAGTGAACAACCTAAGGCCAGGTTAAACGAGCTCAGCCACATTCAAGGTTCGACATTTTCTCCTGCGGACGAAAACACAACAACACTCCCGACACATTTGCTTTGCCACTGTGAAAAAACTCAGGTTGTGGTGGATCACGATCGTGGTGGCAGCCGATCGTGGATTATGATTACAACTAGATTGCTTAGATGTACAATATGTCTGCTCACATATACTATCGTTAGTGGCAAAGCCTCTATCAGCACACTTGTCATTGCTGTCAGACATTTTATTTTGTATAAATACCGTGATACACCTCTCAAATTTATGTTAGACACTCTTTTCTTATGAGGGTTGTAAATATTCGACACGCGGCATCTATTGCACCTCTATCTGTCCTGGGTGAGGGATCCCTGTCTCTCTCTGAGGTTTAGGTTTTGTCCCTGTTCATGTTTTTTTGTTTGTAGTTTTACTCTTGCTGAGGGTTTAGGGGATCAGAGGATGTCGCACCTGGTTAAGCCCTATGAGACAAACTGTGATTTGTGAATTTGGACTTTACAAATAACAAAATAATTGATTGCTTCCAAAAAACAAGTAAATAAAGGTCATGTTTTTCGGAATGTTAAAAGACGTGTTTCTGAATCATTTGCAAATTCTAAGTTGACTTGTCTGCAATGACCTTTTCGATGAACAGACGTTGAAGCAGATATTTCTGTCCATGTTTAGTCTCTCTCCCACGAGGAATGAAAAGCATTCCAGTGCCCCAGCTATCTGGAACAGTCATTGATGGCTCTCCTCCAGTCTCACCCATCCCCCTCCCCCAGTGTCTTACTTCCTTTAGCAGGAAAAAAGAAAAGGGAGGAGGAGGAAGGGGGGGACAAACAGACAGATGCCCATATTAAGCACATCCGGCTTCTGTGGTACACGCAGAGGAAAACCCATGACGTGAGTGGGAGCCCTTGTTTCCGGGAGCCATTTAAAGCAACAGCAGCCGAGCATTGCGTCAGGGCCTGCCACTTCCCTGAGAGCCATATTTGGGCAATGGAATCCATTCCCCCAGTTTGTGTGGCGGTTAGAAACAGCACAGTGCTTTCACATAGTAGCTGGAACTAGTAGTTACAATGGGTGTGACATCATAACAACTATAAGGTCCTTCTCTCCAGCATCAGTGTGGAGGGGTGCTTGCCCCTGCAGAGTTTAGAGAGTCTTTCCATTTCCTACGCTGGGCCTAATTCCAGAGGAATGTTTGTTGTGCAACTTATTGTTTCTGGTTCGGTGGCATTTTGACAAAATACGACCTACAGAGGGAAACAGGTCCGACGTCTGCATTTAAAAAAAAACATGATTCAACAGTAAGAACTTGTCTTTGTGGCCAGAATGCATCAAAATGAACAGGAATGTGACCTTCCCTCATTTCTAGACGAGCGGTTGCATCTTTTACGGACACATACAACTAATCTACTGAAACGCACGGTCACTCTGGTCCCTGGGTTCAAAGCATCACCTTGTTTGGAGGTGAATTTGGAGTTTGGTTCTTTGTTGAGTGCTTCTTCAAGATCCCATCACTGACAAATAGTGCCCCCTGTGTTCATTTCATTGCATTGAAGCAAAAGTGTGTTACATTAATGTGCACGTTGGAGAGGACGGAACACAGAAGTCACCTGTAGAGCTGAGAGAAGCGTTAGTCACCAGATTGTTTACTGGGCCTGCTTTATTTCAATCATTTAATTCATCCAGACCGATTTCTAACGACTCTCCTGCATTTTGCACATGTCCGGTGATATGGCTTCTGTCGGTGGGGTCCACACCATTTTACCGATGGCATCAGCAAAGCTCTGTGATCTCTCATGCCCGTGCAAAACGTTATCCCCTTTTTGAAATGCTAAGATTCGTGTGCCCCACATCTGGAGAATTATATAACTACCAAACTGCGGGTGTAGTGCATTTTTCCCCCAGATGTTTTTGAACCAGGATTTGATCGCCCACATTCGGACAGACAATGTCACGAAGTCTTGTGGTGAGAGCGAGTTAACTGGTAATAAGCTTGTCTTTCCCTGTTTCTAATTGAATTATATAAGTATACTGTAACATAAAGTTTCTTATCATTATATTGTGCAGGCGGAGGAAGGCTGTCTTGGAGTCCATGACGAGTAAATGTGCACTCTCTCGCTCAAACACAAAATACACATGAGCCAAATCAGCTGATTCTTTAATAAATTTATATATTTTACAACCACAGATATTAATAAAACATTTGCTGTAGTAGTTAGGACACTAATGCCAAATGACGGCCATGATCCATGTGTCACGATCAACCAGATTAATAGTTAAACGATGAAGACGATGGGCTCCTCCTTCAGAGTGGCTCTTGACCCCGCCCCTCCGTGTGACTTCACTTCAGAGGACCCGCCCTGTGATTAGGTCATAGCTTGGCTTTTCGGCGGTCTCTGACGGCGTACAGAACGGCGTGAGCTTTGTCGAAGGTGTCCCGACAGCCGTCTGAACTCTGCTCCTCCACATCTGCAGCTGAGGACGGTCGTGCAGGACGTCCCTGCCACCCCCCATAGGCTGCAGAGACACAGGTTAACTCAGGTTAGCAACAGCAACTAACTTGAAGTCAGCTGATCAACGGCTCCATCAATCTGACCTGCATGAGCTCGCAAACGGCGAGCAGATCAGCCACGGAGATGTCGTCACCACAGAGGAACGGCTGCCTGCGGAGGTACATGGACTCCAGTTTATCCAGCGTGTCATCGAGCTGAGACAGAGCACGATTCAAATGCACCTCATCCACCGGAGAGCCCGACTGCGCTGGGAGCAGAAACTGCGGCGGGTGGAGACAGAGACAGTGTTGATCAGCGACTGGGGTTAGTTAATGACATCATAGGAATCATTGCCCATTTTTATTGTGAAATATATTTATGAATATCGGCAGATATATGGGCATCAGAAATGTGTTGGTACCTCCAGAATGAAGACTTTAGCAGCATGTGGTCGTGTGTAGCTGTGATGCCAGGCTGTGTACTCGTCCACTCTGGCTCGTCTCTCTGGTTGTCGTGGATACCAGTGCTCTGGGACATCATACTTGTTGGCCAGGTATTTCAGGATGGCATCACTGTAACACACACACACACACACACAGAAAACACATACGGAAAACTCCATAATTAGATATTACATAGTGACAGTAATGAGTTTGATCTGGAAACAGATCCATGTCGTCAGTTCAAACATATATATAAGTGTGTGTGTCTAAGTGTGTGTGTGTGTGTGTGTGTGTGTTTACCTCTCTGTGAGGACAAAGCCATTATCAACCATGACAGGAACCTTCTGCATGGGATTCAATTTAGTGAACTCTTCAGTCCTATGCTCCCCTGTAAAGTTGAAAAAGCAGCTCAGACCAAACTCCATTCAGAAATCAAGTGGTGTTACAAAAACGCCACACACAGACTAAAGAGCGTCATTTCCACTTTAACAGGACGTTGTTTCGTAATCAATCAAATTTTATTTGTATAGCCCATATTCACAAATCACAATTTGTCTCATAGGGTTTTAACAAGGTGCGACATCTTCTGCCCTTAACCTTCAACAAGAGTAAAATTACCAAAAAAAAACTTTTAACAGGGGAAAAGGAACGTAGATACCTCAGACCACAGTGTATTCACGTGTCGAACTTTACAGATGCCCCTTCAAACATGTTTTACACCCTCTTTTATATCATTGCCAATTAACCTTTAAAAAACAGATTTCTACTACGTGTTGTTTTCAGCCATGTGTCGTTTGATGGGCGATGACTTTCCTCTCTGTTGAAACATGGCTTATATCCTTCTTCGCTCCTCTTTAACTGAGTCCTGTGCAATTTAGAACAGACCCACATACAAATCTGGATCTGGTACATTTAAACCTGGTTTCCTTTTTCTAAGTCGATTCAACTTCTTTAGAATATTGTCAAATTAAATGTTTCTAATTCTCATAATATTGTGCGAGTGCTTTTCTCAGAGTCACTTACAAGTAAACACAACAGTGAGCAGATCAGCTGATACTGTAACACGTTTGTTTACCAGTGTTTTCACGTGACGAACTCTACAGATTTCCCCTTCCGACATGTTTTACACCCTCAGTTGCGTTTCGCCTGTTTTGTTGTTGCACATTTTAAACTGGACTCGTGCAGGAGGATTGTTTTGGTTCTCCTGCGACCGGAGTGGGGCAAAGTTCTCGGGGGCAAAGGTCACGACGAAGGGGAAAGTGTGTCCCGAGCGGAAAAGCAGCGACCGTGAAACCGACCTCAGTACCGACCGGTCAGTGGGTCGGTTCCCTCACTGACAGCTGGTTGTGGTACCGGTTCGTGTTGGACCCACCTTTCCTCAGAGCCACCGTCTGGACTCTGTGCGGGATTCGGACGCAGTTGAGGAAGATGTGCAGCGCCCGGCAGGGCTGCGACAGCAGGTCCAGATACACCTTC
The DNA here is from genome assembly GCA_006182925.3 of Reinhardtius hippoglossoides. Taxonomy (NCBI): domain Eukaryota; kingdom Metazoa; phylum Chordata; class Actinopteri; order Pleuronectiformes; family Pleuronectidae; genus Reinhardtius; species Reinhardtius hippoglossoides. The sequence goes on from CM031685.1 coordinate 16,427,444, forward strand.
AGCGACCCGCCCGCCATCGCCGCCATGTTGCCCGAGAGGAGTTTCACCTTTCAGCGACTGGAAAAGATCAATAATCAAGAGACGCGTCACTTTTATTATCCATAAACTGCAGCTCTTCTTCTTCTCCTGCGTCTGCAGGACGTGAGCGGCTCCCGGGCGCCCTCTGCTGCCCGCGCCACACACTGCAGCTGCTCCAGGTCCAGAGTGCATGTTCAGGTGTGATATAAATAAAATACATAAATAACTCTGTGGGAATACATGCGAAAATAGATACATTACCATATATGACAAATATAATTCAAATTCATTAGTATAGATATGTATTCTAATGAAAACCACACAATACTTTTAAATATCCAAGGTTTCCATGAAGAAATATATTTAAGAAAAATACAGGATTTGTAGACATGATGTCCAGATTCATATGGTCAAATTTCTTCTCCCAACTTGCGTAATAATAATAAAAATTTCAAAAACTTTAGCATTCAGTGTGCAAAAAAGTCCCTCACAGCTGCAAAATTACAATGACACGGTTTCAAAAGATAATGCAATTACTATTATTAAAATTAATAGAAATAAAATAGTAATACAATAACTATTTTAGTAAATGCACCGTGGTCCTACACTTTGAGCGTCTTTTACATAAAGGTCTACCGCCACCTAGTGGCACAATCAGTGGAAACAGTACGAGCTTTCGTTATTTACAGTAAATTCTAAGTCGGTGTGTTGGTGTTTGCTGCCATGACAAAAATATGACATGTGTTCCAATACAAGATAATAAAATCCCACCATGAACAAGAGGGAGGTGAAATATCTGTGTCACCTCTTCAGGATTTACATTTTTTTTTTAGCAAGTTAAGTGCCATAATGAAAAGAAATAAGACTTAAGTTTAATTTTCTCAAATATTCTACAGAAAAATCTTCTGAAACTTGACATTCATACAGTGAGGGGTCACCACGATAGTGAGGTGAAATATATCTGTGTCACCTCTCAAGGAAGTTTCAAAATTAATATTGAATTTGAGTAAATTATGAGTGCCATAGATTATCTAACATCTAACTTAAATTCCCCAAAAAAGTCCCTGGTGGTCATGCAGAAAATCTTCACCTAAGTACCTGACCTTTGAGGTGGGGCCTGCACACACACCTGATCAGTAGAGGACTCTGGTGTCACGGTATTCTGAGGTTTCCTGTTTTTATTTTGAAGTTCTGATCCCCCTCGTGTGTTTCTGTGTAGCTTACTTCCTGCCTTTGTCTGGTTCCCTCCAGTTTTGATAGTTGATTGAATTGGTTTTACCTGTTTGTCCTGAGTTCAGTTGCCTGTTTACTCTCTGTCAGCTTCAGCTGTCAGCACCTGCTCTCCACAAGCGTGACAGGCCATGGTTACACATACCTGCATGCAGGTGAATGTTGTTGGCCCTTCCAGGTAGTGCAAGGTTAATCAAACCATGCACTTTATAAAACGATATTGTGTTTCTGTAGGGAGCACAAGAGAAACGATTAATTCCTTTTTCAATGTGTATTTCAGATGAAGCTGCGCTGGCACAACAGAGACTGCTGTCGTGATCTCTTTTAGTGTTGTGAGTATTTGGTAGTGTTGTGAGTATTTGGTAGTGTTGTGAGTATTTGGTTTTGTTGTGAGTATTTGGTTTTGTTGTGAGTATTTGCAGATTGTCTTCTGTTGGCTGCTGGTGTGTCAAATTAATGAAGATTCCCCATTTGCATGTGTTCTCTTAAATTGCATTGTGTGATCGCCCAGGGCCACCGTAGTTTTGTTTTTCCGTAGGTTAGTATGATTGGATTAATGGAGAGAGATTTGTATTGAGTGGGTGATTCATTAATGTACTTTTTTTGTCAAGATCCATGAATTATTCCCTGGGAAAATGCTGAAAATGTTTTAAAAAACATTAAAGAAAGTGGGGGGGAAAAAAAGTCCTGCATGAACCCGCTGATCCAGATGTGTATCCAAAATTGAATGGATTCTTCTCTGATCCACACTGCATCCTTCCACCAGGTTTGTGGAAATCTGATCAGTTATTTTCTGTAATCTTGCTTCCAAACAAACATACAAACCACACAAGCAGGACAGGAGTGAAGACATAACCTCCAGAGAAAGCCTGAAGGAGCGTCAAGTGTTATTTCCACGAATAAGAGGGTCATGACAAAAGCATGTCATAAAAACTGTTAGTTTCCAACATTCTTGTGTTTGATGTGCTCTTAAAAACTGTTATAATATCTGCCGCCCAAACATTTTCTGTCCTTTGGGAATTGATTTGGACACTCATCCAACTCTCAGGTCCGGAACTTGCATAGTAAATAATCTTCTCAGCCAAAAACCATTACATGTGCCAGCACCTGTCAGAGTAAGAATGCATGGAGGATGGCATTTGATGTAAGATTAGAACACAGGTTTCTTGCACGCCACTGTCAGGCACCTCCCAATTCCATGAGACGGAAAGGTATTCTTGCAGATCCGAGAAGGGCTCATTGCTCCATTTAAGATGCGGATGTGTCGCCTGCGGTGTGGCCTCCTCTCGGCCCTGATGATTCTGAGCAGTGTCCTGGCTTCTGTGGGTGGATGTGATGTTGCTCCGTCAGTTTGTGGGGCCCGTGCCCCCGGGGATGTCATGTTAGGTATATTGTTGCCATGTCACCAGAAAGTGAATGCGATTCACGAACGGATACGACCGGAAACCTTCCAGTGCTCAGAGTGAGTATGAGACCTGATGAATTCACTATATGCGCCAAGAAGGTTGTTTTGCTACAATAGTTCCAATTCACATTTTTGACATATAGGTCAGTGAATAGTCAAGTGTAGTCACTGTTTTGGAGACATGTTGCTGTTTGGAAGTATTAAATATAATTTTAGTCACATTTCAGAAATCTCAGATACAGATATTGGGCTTCTGCATAAATTGTATTCTTTAAAAAAAAAAAAAAAAAAAGTAGAAAATACACTGCAATTGACGAGAGGGAAACGTGTTTTGTAACCTTGTGGATTTGAATTTCCCGTCAAACACGTGCCATCACTTTTAAAATGTCCGTTTGAGGTAATTTCCTGATAAAGTTTGCCTCCCAAATGTATACCTTTCCAGCTAATTTAGTCAGTCTGTTATTGACATTGAAATTTGCCACAGAACTCACTGTTTGTTCGGTTTCCCCCACTTTCTATTGTCAGCTTCGACCTTCCGTCGTTTCTTGGATCCTTGGCTACAATTCATGAAATTGAGGAGATAAACGCAGCTGGTTTCCTCCCAGGAGTTCGTCTTGGATATTTGATGTGTGACACGTGCTCATATGCGAGCAAGGCACTGCAGAATGTCGTGCACATGCTTGCAGTCAACGGCTCTCTGACTGCAGCATGCGACTACACTGACTTCAGGCCTGGAATCAAGATTATTTTAGGGGCCCGGTACTCTGAGGAGTCCATTGCTGTGGCCAGACTGCTAAATGTGTACATGGTCCCTCTTGTAAGTCACACATGCTATTCTACTAATTTTTACTTCATTGAATCTATGTTCTCATTTATGACCACTGACTTTATGAAGGTGTCTCATGCCCTGGTTAGTAGATTGAACTGTCACGTAGCAGTTTGAGTTTTCATTTGTTTAGGAAATACTTCAGTACTATTATGTTATGCTGTTTAAGTGATGACACAAATGTCCGAGTCAGCTTCTCTGCACATTTTCCAAAACCTTCCCCCGTCAGCCCCATTGTAAAATGTCCAAGTTAGCCCGTGTGAGTTCACTGCAGGAAAATGTTATTCACAGACGTTTCTAACACGCCACACTGTGTGTTTGTGTGTTTGTTTGTATGTTTTTTTGGTCTAATCTAGTCTTATTATATTTTACCAGCTGAGCAGCACATCATCTTCACCAGAGCTGAGTGACAAGCTCCGCTACCCTGGTTTTATTCGTACCATTCCCAGTGATATTCATCAGACCAAAGCACTGGCCAAACTTATGAGTCACTATCACTGGAACTGGGTCGGTGTTGTGTATGGAGACGATGATTACGGCAAGGCAGCTTTTGATAGCTTCCTCGGGGATGCTGGTGCAAATAATGTGTGCTTGGCCTACCAGGAGGTGGTGCCACATTACCTCGATCATGAGAACAATGAGCAACGCATCCAGCAGGTGGCTCAGCAGATCCGTTCCTCCAAAGCCCAGGTGGTTCTGCTCATCCTCAAGGCGGAGCTGGTGGAGTGCTCTTTAAGGAAATGATCAGGACCAACACACAAGGACCTGGATAGCCAGTGATATATGGTCCCGGAGTGGTGCCCTAGCCCAGATGGATGGTATTAACAGGGTTGGAGACATCTTGGGCTTCACCTTTGTTGCAGGCAAGAATGAATCATTTGATAAGTATCTGAGGAATCTTTCAGCAACCCCAGGAGGATACAACCACTTCATTGAAGAATACAAGAACCTGAGATTCAACTGCTCCTCTGAATGTTTCTCAAGCGAACCTCCGTCCTACTGTCCCTCACCTGATCTGCTGAAAATTAAATCTGTCAACGCATGCGATCTCAAGGATCCCCAAGAGCAAAACGATGACTACTTGTGACAGCTCTGGACACAGGTGAAACATTCCTCCATAGAGTTGCAGTGTGGGCCACGGCAAATGCTCTCAAAAAGCTTCTGAAGTGCAACAGCTCCTCATGCTCAGGAGATATTAACTTTGCACCATGGGAGGTGAGGATTATTATCACCTTCACGTGAGAGCAGACTTCCTTGTATTTTAGGAAGGACATTGTTATTGTTATATTTTCTTAGAATTCCTATGAACAATAGTTGCACATCACCTGTTTCTGTGATCATGGATTCAGCTCTGGGAATTTTAATTGAAATTCTGCTTTCCAGCTTCTCAGGGAACTGAAGGAGGTGGAGTTCACGTACGACAACCTGAATGTTCACTTTGACAAAAATGGCGATTCTATCAATGGATACGACCTCGTCTTGTGGGAAAGTTCTGGGCAACACCGAACATTTCGAACAATTGGGACATACCAGGTCCTTAATGAAGAAATAGAATTTGATGGTGAAGATTTCACTTGGTATTCGACTGGCAATATCACGGTATGACAACCCCTCACTCACCTTACAGTGCATGGCCTTGGTGAACTCACTTCCTATGTGTCCTTAGGCAAGGCAGTACGTACGTCAGGAAAAAAAGTTCAGACAGTCACCACAGTCATTTAGAGCCTTCCCGTGTGGTCATTAAAAAATGTGGCCGTAAATTTGGTTGGAAAATGTTCTGTAGACCAGTGGTTCTCAACTGGTCTGGCTTCGGCACCCACCATCACCCCTTAATGACAAGCCGCCGCCCAAATCGAGGAAAATGTTCAACTTCTCAAATTTATTTAATAAAAAGATGGTGCAGTTTGAACCTGACATAGTACAGAATATCACAGTATGCCAACACAAAACAGAAAATTCATGATAAACCTAAACGACCAGCAGGTGGCACTGCTAGAGAGGGAAATATTCCCTTTTACACTCAATTATATAATTGCTCCAGGGTTGAAACCACTGATGACCTTCCTGTGACCATGCAGTAATGCAATAGCTGAGGGGTGACAGAATCATTATATTTTGCCTTCATAAAGGGTTTATTTACTTTTGTAGTTCTACTAAAGTTTGACTGTTGTTCTCGTTTTGCTCTTGCAGGCTCCTCGGTCTCGATGCTCTGAGAGCTGCCCAGGTGGTTCGGAAAAGAAGATCTTAAATGTAACCTGCTGTTACAACTGCACCCAATGTGGGGAGGGGATGTACTCGGAAGATCCGGGTATGCCCGATATGCATGTGTCATTTTTAAGTTTCAAAATGTTAAGCAGCTTGAAATACTGGTGGCATTTTGCTGTATCTGAATAGTTCTGTCCATTTGAAACCTGTTTTCAGAGTAAATTAATGTGTGAACCTTGAATATGTATATCATGATCTTCAACAGATCCCAATAACTGCAAAACGTGTCCCAGTGGAACTTGGTCTCTCAAGGGTTGGGACCACTGCGAGTCAAGATCGGAGTCCTACCTGGGATGGAGCGAGCCTCATCCCATCGTCGTGATCGCAGCGTCAGCCCTCGGCATTTTGCTTTTGCTTGTTACCTTGATTATCTTTTTGGTGTACAGAGATTCCCCAGCCATAAAAAAAGCTGAGTTGAAATTGTCCTGTGTAATGAAGGTTGGTATGGCAGCGAGCTTTGTAAGTGTGCTATTCTTCGTGGGCAAGCCTAGTGTACACGTCTGCCGGGCCCGCCAAGTCGTGTATGCCATGGGCTTTACCTTGTGTGTGTCCTGCATCCTAGTCAAGGCCTATCGCACCTTCCTGGCCTTCGTTCCCCTTGACCATATAACCAGCAAGCCACTACACAGACTTTACAGGCCATCTTGGATTGTCAGTGTGTTAACTAGTGTCCAGGGGATCATCTGTCTTCTCTGGATGATCTTTGATTCTCCCGACATTGATGACACGCTTCCATCCCAGCAAAGCATGGAGAAGATATTCCAGTGCACTGAAGGTGAGACATACATAGGTTTTGGTATTATGTTGGGCTACATGGGTCTACTGGTGTTTGTTTGCTTCCTCTTGGCCTTCAAAGGCAGGAAGGTTCCTCAGGAGAACAGTGAAACAGGCTACATCATTTTCAGCATGCTAATGTACTTGTTTGTATGGGTGTGTTTTATCCCAGTCTATATTACCAGAAACGAAGAGGGCACTATTGTGCAGGCGTCAGCCATTCTCGTATCCAGCTATGGAATTATCTTCTGCCATTTTCTCCCCAAGTGCTATGAAGCATTAAGGGGGTCAAACTCTGACCCCAAACCAATCAGGCTTAGAAATAACACGACAAGGGGAAGTAGGAGTGCATCGTTTTAAATATTGCATAAAATGTTGTAGCGTCATTTGTACTGGAGATCCATGTACATTTTAAATGGGCTTTGTACCGAAACCTGTTGTACCAATTTGTATTGTTATAAAAGTACTATTAAACATTGCCGATAAAACAAAATAGCTTTTCCTACTTTTGAATTGTTTACATCATTTGTGCACACTTTTCATTCATTATAATCCACACTAAATACCTTTAAAAGGTAATGGATAACTTAGTCATTAATACTTCACAGTAGTATAATTATGTGCATTCTCATCACACTTTCTATATGGACAGATTATAAAAAGGGCCCTTTCCAGTGTGCTTGAACATTTATTTGGGTCTCTGACCTACACATCAACACATCAACCCCAGCAGCTGGTTATTTTTAGAGTCTGCTTGTTTCTGAAAACTGAATCAGTGAGGGTTTCAAATGTTGAGCCCCGAAGGACACCTGGCAATGGTTTCCAAAGTAAGAGTTTTGTTGAGTCAAACCACCGTGAATTAAATGTGCCTGTTCTTGATGCTATTGGTCGAACATTTCTTAAAGTGGCGGAGAAGCTACTAACGACAATTGATTGATTTAAATTATGATTCCTTCATAACAAGTTTTCACTTTGCGTAAATACACAGACGTAAAAATAAATCAGTTTGATGTACTTTTTTTTAAGATCATACAAAATAAGACATACTTTGCTTACTCTTTCATGACAGAGGTACGATTTCAAGTAACCAAATCGTGGTATCTGTGCTGTACACTAATATAGATGAATATGAAAGCAAAACCATAGGCAAATTAAGTCTGAAACAACTGTGTGGGATGATAAGTTCATGAAGCATGAAGATCATTGAACGTGTGGCTGCCTCCAGGTGTGAAATCACTGATGTGTGCAAGAGTCACGGATGAGCAGAATCTGCAGGTTTACGGACATTACTCACTTACAGTAAACTACATTTCACTATGCAGTTTTCCATATACTGCAAATACTGTATATTTGAAAAAAAATGTACTTCCTAATCAAAAATGAACCTAAATAAATAATTGAATCAATTGTTTAATAGAAAATTGGAATTCAAAAGTTTTTTTCAAAACCAAATTTCATTCTTTTGATTGATTTAACTCTGGTTTATTTAGTCAGTAATTTAAAACTAAAACTATTTGCATCAGAGCATAATCCAGGTGCAGGTTAAAGAGTTAACATGGATAAAAAATAAAAAATAAAAAACACCAGGCAAACAGCTGAACAGCATAAAAACACACAAAGAAGTCTGACAGAAATTGTTACAAATCTTTTATTAAGATATTCATTATTTAATCCATTTTTGACATTTTATCTATGATTTGTATTTATTTTACAGTCAGTTAATGTGCAATTACCTTTGATAATGTTGGGTCACAGTTACAGGGCTTTCACAAAGTTATTGGCACTTGGAACACAGAATAGGATGAGCAGTACAGGAGGTCAACTGGAGCTACAGGGTTACAGAGGGCAAGGCGCAGGGGCAGAGACATGGGCAGACCAGTGACTGCACAGGTTGTGAAGAAGCGCTGTTTCTAGGTAAATATATACCTCATGCTGTGAGTGCACAACAAACAATCTGACCTCTATGTGTGCGTCTATATATAATATACAATATTTATCTATACATGTATATAATCATATTTATATATGTACTGTTTAGTGACAAAACGTTCCCCATGCCGTGCCACACCTTATCCATTCAAGTGTGTAGGTCTACATGTTTTGTGAAGTGTAAACACAAACGCTGAAAAGGTACAGAAATTACATTTTTGCTTCGAACGCACACAAAGTAAAACACAACCACACTGGCTCGCCTACTGCGGTGAAGAGCTGTGCGAGTAGGTTGTGAGTGATGGACTCTTACTGAGTCAAAAGAAATGGAATTGGCCCTGAAAGCTTACAGTAGGTAAAACCCCTGACATGTACCGTAACCATAGTTAGTTCTACTTCGCTGATTCAACTGATCTCATCGTAGTGTCTAAACCAGTGTTGTGAAGCTTTGCTTGTGAGGCACAACAGCAGGATTTTCGGACTTTATCAACGGTGCGGTGTGGATATATCGCCGTGTTTGGACTGGGCCACTGTTTAGTGAGAGCAGACTCATATGGCTTCCTTGTACTTAATTAGTTCACTGGTGAGATTTCAGCTTCAGTCAGAACAGAGTTGACGGCTACAGTCCGAAGCTCATTTAAGCCCTTATTGCTTCTTGCTTTAAAAAAAACTTTTTATTTTCATCTTTTTTTTCTATCGCACTCTCATTTCTATGGGTGTCAATGGTCGTTATATTTCACTGATGCACTTCTGGGACACACACAATCACACAAAATCCTGTAATCGTGGCAATTTAAACAATAATTTGGCTTTTTTTCCAACCTCCTCATCATCATTTAGCAGGAACAGGAACAGATTTGATTGACGTTGAGATATCATGAGATATTCAGAAGTTAACTTTGTCATATAGAATTATGTGAGTAGGGTCCCAAATCTCCCTACATGGAATTCAGAGGCCCGTGTGGGGCCCTTCCTTGTCAACCTGCCATTACAAAGGATTGATTTTTTTAAAAGTGTGTTGAGGTTTTTTAGCTTTGTGAAAATCTTCAGTGTAACATCATGCGATTTCCCAGCAAACTATTGAATGGATTTTGGATTTTAATGCAAGGGACTAACTGTAACAGTGCTGTCATAATTAAAACTGTGTTGAACTGTAGACTTTGGGTCCTGTTACAAAAATAACACCTGAAATCCACTAAGCAAATCAAACGTACATGTATTACAATTCAGATTTAACCACGTGAAACCTCTGCTTTGCCTCTCTCAGACACACATGAATAAACTTGTGGAAGTGAACCATGACACCAGCTGCACGAGGGACAGGAAGCGCAACAGTCTTCGAAGATACTGAGGAGGTAAGTGGGGGGGAGGGGGGGGTGCTCATTTGGCATCTACAGTCAAATGCAAATGTGAGGTTTTATTGTCATTATACTTTATTATACTTATAAGGTACTGCATTTTTGTTCTATTCATATATATCTCCCCGTCAAAGCACCGAAGCAAACTCTTATAACTTTAAACAATAATGAAAATAGGTTGCGCTGTATCTAACATGCTTAAAGTGATTTACTCTAATAAGATGGACTCAACTGCCTTGAGTAAGAAGCAAATATTCCTTCCCAGTTTTTACACTGTACCAGTCTTCAGAAAAATATAACCTTTTTTTTATTTTTTATTTTAGAAATGCCTTTCCAGAGGGAAAAAGTAATCAGTCATCGGTGTGAGCATTTCAGGATGAGAGCACATTCCTGACCCAGACGTATATATATATCCACCTGCAACAGGAATAATGTTGCCCCCGTACTGATCTCCATTCTACTCGTCAACATGCATTCAACACTAACGTTCACATAAAAAATAGGTCAGCTTTTTGTCGCGTCGCAATCAGACACATCAAGCAACAGAGAGGAGGAACACTTGGGATTCAACTCAACAGTCTTCTTGATTATTTACAGTAGGACTTTGTGCCACAAAAAAAAAAGAAAAAAAAAAAGAAGAAGAAACACAGGTAGACATGGAAAAAATGACAAATTCCACCTAAAGGGATTCAATTGCTACACAACATTTCTCCAAAAGGTGCGTGAACCACTGGTTCTTGTCATTAAGGTGCGGAAACCCCCACTTCCTCTCATGGAAGGTGCAAAATCATCTCAAACTCTAAAACAAAACTGTCAGCCATTTTGAATTTTCCATATTAAAGAGGTGGTGCATATACGTTAATAAACCACATACCAGAATTGGCAGAGAGCTATGTCTCTCTCACACACACGCACGCACGCGCCACACACACACACACACACACACACAGACAGTACCATCGCACCTATTTTCTTCAAGCAATATCTCTATTGACGTCACCAAACCCACCAGCATTCTGCTTATTGATTTCAATTTAAAGGCACATTCCAATATTCCACAATTGTTTCCTCTGACTTTTGCATTTCCACAAAATGTCAGCAGATTTGTTTCCCTTCTCTTTCTCAATACCTTTCTTACATAGAAGAAACTAGCTGAGTCGTCAGATCAATGTAACCTTTATATTTCTACAAGTAAACGCTGCAGGTTCATAACCTAACAAGAAATGGTTATCACAGACAAACAGTCGAGCCAGCTGAATCAGTCTTATTCCTTTTAAGCTTGTGAAGAGAAGATGAAATGCTTCAAATTTAGCAGTTCAACTGCTCATTCCATCACTCCGCACAGTAAAATAAAGATAAAAATAAATGACTATGGGACCTATGATAAGACTGCTTTATTATGCTCCTTTTTTTCTGCAAAAATAGCACTTCTCCTTGTTCGACTTTCAATAAAACATGAAGATCGAGATTTTAAAACAATCCCTCTCGCTCTCTTCGCTCACACCCTCCTAGGCACGGGCACTCGTATAAATATAGTTTGTCTTCTAAAAATATGACCGTCTTTGTTTACCTGTTGCCCTTCCGTTTTCTTTACAGTCATCTCAGTAAAGCTTTTCCCTTCTCTCTGGATCACTTTTCAGTTGATAGACAGACAAACAAAAATTAGACTTTATATGCTAAGAATTAGAAAACAGAAAGATCAGATTTATTTCTATAAGATACCGCACAGTGAAACACTCAGGTGAGATTCTCTGGTCTCAAGAGAGGTGAGGTGGGGGGTGAAGGATACTTGCAGGGTGATGAGTGGAAGATGGAGGAGGAGGAGGAACATGTAGTGTTCATTTATTAACATATCTATTTCAAATTTAGGAATTTACTTTCCTTTCCCCCGAGGCTGGAATACAAGGTGTCAGGCTTGCATAGAGAAAAATGCCACTGACACTTACATTCAATATACTCGCCACCTCTACTCCTAATGTGTCTATCAGCCAAACCCCTTTCTCCTCCCACCGGGCTGCACTGGTAACTTCCCCCATCACCCGCACGTCAGGGAATGTATTTCATATGCAACAGTGGATGCACTTACACACCTTAAAAAGACAAGGGGAGGCAGAGGGCGGTTAGGTTGAAACTAACTCTCTCCCGTTCGACTAACTCCATTGTACAGTCATAAAGCAAGTTAAGTTTTCATGTCCTGGTTACATCAGGGTAACAACAACCCCAGCAGTGTAGCATAGACAGTCAAATGTGAGATATCAGTGTGGGCCAAAGAGTGAGGAGGCAAGCAGAACTGGGGAGTACTGGTATGTGTGTCAACAAATTTCAACCTTCCCCAGACACAGTGTTCAAAACAAAGGTCCTCCGTCCCCTCCCACGCCTTGTAGTGATTCACCTGACTCCATGCCAGCACCGCCGGTCGCCTCCAGGGAGGAGGGGTCAAATGCTTGATCCACTCCCAGGGTGTCGTCCTCCGTCTTGACATTGTCGGGGAGGAAAGCGGAGTAGGCGTCGCTCTCGGCCATCAGCAGCTTGAGCTTGGGGATCCAGCTCTTGCGGACCACACGCCGGGCGTTGGTGCACATGTCGGCTGCGATGGCATTCATCTCGCTCTCTTTGAAGCTGGTGGCAAAGTTCTGGCAATAAACTGACATGGAGGAAGAAAAACAGATATCGGAACATAAAAGGCAATTCTGTCACTCATGCCAGAAAGTGTCTTTCACTCTATCAGTCTGTGTATCTGACTAACTTCGGATACATGTCTATAAGAGTAGTAGTGTTTTGTATCTAATCTTATATGCGATGCAGTATTTTAATGCCAGAATAATTAATGTCCGTGTGTGTAGGAGTTCAATCACACAGCTGTTTATTTCATATAATAGTTTGCTGTAATGACTCACTATAAACGGGCTCATTATCTTTTATAAAACACTTCCCAAATTCATTATCAAGCTGTGTCTCATATGACAGTTTTTGATGTTTATTGGTCTGATTAAAACTCTACCACATAAAGTGTGTTTCACAATCTCAACCTGGGAGATGTGATCCCAACAAAGCAGTTACTGTTTTGTTTTCTGATTAATGTCTTTTCAAAGGAAATGTCACTTTATTATGGGGCTTGCAGAAATAAAAAGGTTCCAGAAAAAGAAAAGACATGCATTCACCTACAGCCCCTCCGGAAAATTTCAAGAATATACGTAGACTTCAGTGCATGTCTGAAAGCAGCTTCAGTGAGTTATGTGTTGTATGGTTCACCTGCTTTTAAGGTGCATGAAGAACTTACATAGAACACAGCCAGCATAAGTGGGTTTCCCCAAAATCTCACATCTTTGCTTTAATATGAGCAAATGCAATAGTCTCCCTGAGGTAGCAATCTAATTTATATCCTATAGAGGCTCTCAGAATAAAATGTTATAGTAATTGTTAATATTAATCAGCTCAGAGACAGAACTCCAGCTGCCTCACTCATCATCACCAGTGAGCTGTAGGAAAATGTGTTCATCTGCACAAATCAAGCCCAAATTCACTGAGCACTGCGGGAGTTACACATTTAAAACGTTCCCTTTTTTCAAATAAACATCTGAATACAAATTCGCCAAGTTAAACAACTAACTACAACACACAGCGTTTTCTTTAGGGTCTGACTGCTGTCGACTCACTTTCGGGTGAATGCTGCTATCTAGTGGTCACTGAGAGTCAATACCTCCACGACAACACCCCAGTCCTATAGAGAAAGCTGCAGTAAGTACTGAATAATCTAACATCTGCATCTTGATCCTGAACCAGCCCAAATAAACAGGCCAATCTTTCAATTGTGCTTTACAATATGTTATACACAATTTTGTGTGTAGAGTATGAATACAAACGTACACATTCCCCCTCCATCTGTTTCCAACATCACAAGCAATTGTTAAAATTGTTTGCATGCTTGTGGGCAAACTCCCACATGCAGACCAACATGTGCACTCACATTTGACAGCGTGCAGCACTCTGTTGTCCAGGGGCTTGCGGCTCGGGTCATTGGTGGACGAGCGGATGCCTGTTCCACAGCTATTGGCCAGAGTATTCCTGATGCATCAAAATAAAATGGATGCACAGAACAGAGGAAAACAAAAATAGTTCTTTTATTCTCTCTACGCCAGTAGACAAGAAAAGAATTGTTAATTTCTATATCAAAACTAGGCTTTGCTGAACTTGACATGAAACACTTGCAGAAATAGACCCAGACACAGAAGGAACAAACCTGTCAAAGAAGGCGGCCAGCAGCCTCCTCAGCAGCACTTTGTGTCTGGTCCCAGCACTCACATGACAGTTCATTAGCTGGGCTCGCGATATATACACAGAAGTACCTGTAAAGAATGCATGTGGAAACAAATCAACAAACAAACCTCAAAATATCATAACAACTTATGGCATTATTGACGTGTTTAAGTTCAGGGTTTGTGTGTCATCGTACAGGAACAACAAAGTCAGGATCTTCTCTTTAATTCAGCAGAATGTGGCATTTGTTTATCTATTGACAGCTCTGACTCATATCACACAATGCAGCTGTAGCTATGGAGTGACGAGGCAGCGGGTTTGAGGTTTTGCATCTTTGCTATCTTTTTTATATGACTTTATCTCTCTGTCACATTCACAGGTTATACAGAGGTGTGCAACCAAGCCCGAAAGGTAACAGACACTCCCACAGTGTCCTTGACATATAACAATGAGTCATGTGAAATACTGCTGCGTAATCTGCATGCCAATGCCAAGCCCAGTCAATTGAGGACAGCTTCCTCGAAATCTGTATACATATCACAGCCTTGTCCTTTTAAGACTCATGTATATCAAGTAACACTGGTATATTCCTGCGTGATTACTTTATCATCCAGTTGGATCATTCCATAATACAGATTACATAATACAGTATATCTTCCACAAAATGTTTAAAGGCCTAGTTAAAAACTGCAAATATATTTTTACCACACACGCACGCACGCCTCTAAGCCAGCTAAATGTTTAACCCTAACCCAAACTAATTTGAACCATAACCCTAAAACCATATCTTAGCCTTCAAACACACTTTGCAGGTGTTTCAGACAGTGAGTTGGTTTAAAACTGAAACTGATTGTCACAATGTTGAGCTATACAAGTAGAGTACATATTGTATACGCACATGGAAACAAACCTGAGACTAACTCTAGCTTCTCAGCGGGGTCTCCTTCCTCGTACAGTTTGGGGTGACAGCGGTTGCCTATCTGAGCGATGAGTTCTGCAGGGAGACAAGTAAGATCTCTGCCTCGCATCCGACCCCGTGTCTCTGTGTGGTCTGGTAGAGCGTCAACACGCTCGCCAGCTGCTGGAGAGACACAATACCACTGTGTTAGAATAACTAAAAACCACATCACATATAAAGTAGAAAATATGTTTCGCTTATGAACCTTTAGCACAGAGTCTGTTCAAACAAGGCATGCATTTGATATTAAATCCATAAAAATATCTAATATATCTAAGCAAAGTTGACAAAAAAAACATCTTTCATATTCAGTAATGTGGGGTACGTATCCATGCAGCTGCATTTACAGGTAGTTTCTCATATTGATTACCTGCAGCTCCCATGTTGAGCATGCTGTACATGGTATACATGTTGCAGATTTGCCTGTACTGCTCTTCAGCACATTCATCTGTCCCCTCCTCCTCCTCTTCATCATCATGGTAGCTGATGGGTGAGTCACTGGTGTAGGTACTCAGGGTGCCGGGGCTGGCGCCCTCTGACATGCCGAGTCCTGCTGCAGAGCTCCCGTTGGTGCTGGTATTGCCGCTAAGCCCGCCACTGGTCACCATGCCTGCCAGACTGGTTGCGGTGGCTCCCATACCCATGGCCAGTCCGAGGGCTGCGGGGCTTTGGATGGCGCTGCCCCGCAACGCCTCCTGGGAATAACGGGCTGCCTTCCTGGCCCCACCCCCACCTCCTGAGCCTATCCCACCTCCATCCCGGCTGCTGCCACCCTCCCACAACCGCTTGGCTACAGGGGTGCAGACCACCGAATAGGGTGTGGCTGCTTCCGGCTGGCTAGCCGGTTGCTCTGTCTTCACTCGTGATACCAGAGGGAGCGGCGTCAGGCAGGAGGTAGGCCGGCCTGCACTGTTACTGGTCTGTGTTACAGGACTCTGAGGCTCAGAAGGTGGGGCCTCCTCTGCATGAAGGCCCTGGGAGTCACAGCTGGGGGAGGAGACCTAGAGATGCATACACAGTAAATAATACATTCATGAACCAGTCGATATGTGCTGGATCCTATGGTCCTGCCATAAGAACTATTTGTTACTTCAATTAAAAACAATGGTGAACACTTGAACATACATCAGCGTGATAAGCACTACTGTCAATGACAGAAACCATCTTTCACTTAAACTCTTTTTTGCTTTGCCCATGCTCCATCCATTATCATGGAGGAGGTGGGATTTATGACCTATATTGCAGCCAGCCACCAGGTGGCAGGACGAGATGATTGGGCTTCACTTTTAGGCAGTGCACTTATGATTTCACTCAAAGCACTGAACTAAAAATCCTTTTTCCTCTTATATGTCCCAGTTACTGATGCGTTTGTACTGAAAACTACATTAGCTTTACCTTGAGAAAGAATTCAGTGCCCTTTTCCATGATCTGTTGGATCTGCAGGAAGCCGGCTGTATACATGAGGAGAAACTGGTCCCCCACAGTCATGCTGAGACGGCCTGTGTAGCAGAAAGACAAAATCTGCTGGAAGCTCTGGGGCTGCACGGCCGGCGGGAGCTCCACGCTGGTCTCATTGCTGCTGCCACCTCCACCATTGCTGCTAGTGCTGAAAAGGTCCCGGAAATAAGAACTGCTGGCAGCCAGGACAGCCCGATGAGCCTGAGGCAAAAGACGATGCATAAAGTATCCTGTTAGTATTTCTGTGAGTGGTGGTGATTGAGATTAAGATTTGAAGTTTTGAGGTATGTACTTCTCTCTCCTAATGATTTATCGTGAAC
This sequence comes from Reinhardtius hippoglossoides, assembly GCA_006182925.3. Lineage (NCBI taxonomy): Eukaryota > Metazoa > Chordata > Actinopteri > Pleuronectiformes > Pleuronectidae > Reinhardtius > Reinhardtius hippoglossoides. The sequence goes on from CM031685.1 coordinate 16,444,242, forward strand.
GACAATTTCTGAAGTAAATGTTTTGCTCAACGTGATGTCACAGAAAAGTACAAGACTCTCGCTGAGATACAAAGATGAATGAAGAGTTCCTTGTTATGAGGACATGATCTCAGGAGATTCTTAAAAACAAATATACAGATGATTTTTTAAGCACTGAATATCATTCGTCTCAAAACTAAAACTAGACTTTTTTGATACCTTATTTTAATTAGAATGACTATTGTTCATGCGATGATCTTTATTATCATTTAACAGAATAAGTTGATATAAATCATTGTTTAATAGTTAAGTTTAAATCTTATTTAAATATATCAACAAACAACTCTTTCAATAGTATTGATGCTCTGCTCCATTAATTAATTTAATTAATAGGTATTGCTGTTTAATATGATTCATACAATACTGATGTAAGTTTTATATTTTATACACTAAGAGGACATAAAACATATATAAGAAAAATCTGTACAATTTACATTAATTGGTGATATCATGACAAACTAGCAAACAAATTCGAAGATGATTGATTGTTTGATAGTTCATAATAAGAAACTATTAATGAGAGTGACAAAATATCTTTACCCCATTACTTTCACGGAACAAGTGTGAAATTGCATTAAGCATATGAATGTTACTATTCATACGACTATAACAAGTGAGTCATATAATCTCCTAACATTCAGCAACAAGAAGACAAACTCATCAGAATCACAGTGTGCACAGAAAACCTGCACACTGTGAAAAATGTATCGTCAACCCAAGGTACAAAGTTACAAAAACAGAAGTTACAATTTCTGACTACCTCAGCTTTAACACTGACCAAACAGCAAGTACGTATTGGCCTTCAGTTCTCCATGCAACACAACGGCCATGGAGTCTCACGACTAAATGTCTACACCCAAGCTTACTTTATATACAAGTATAATAAAATGATAAGTTGATGTCACATTCAGTACCTTGAAGGCGTGGCCCTTGACCACCACGGACACGTCACAGTAGAGGCCCTGCAGCCGCTGCTCATTCAGACACTCTAAAACATTGTTGCCAAAGTTTGGGATCGCCATCTGGAGGGTCTGGGCCATGGTGCGCCTGCGCACACCACCAAAGGTCTAGTTGGAGAAGACCGAGGGACAGCAAGAGAAGAGATTGGGAGCAGGGGGAGGGAAGACAGAAATGACACCGTTACAGTGAGTGAATACGTTTTACCACATGCACATGCTGATCCCCACACTGGTTGTTACCTCCGCAAAGGAGTTTATGTTTTCATCTGCATTTGCTTGTTAGTTCGGAGGATTATGTAAAAAATACTGGACGCTGTGGACAGATTACCATGAAACTTGGTAGAAGGATGCGGTATGGGTCAGGGAACAATCCATTACGTTTTAGTGCTGATCTGGATCCGGGGGCAGATGCAGGATTTTTTTCCCCACTTTCTTCAATATTGTGACATTAGGGCGATTTTCAACTTTTAAATTGATTTCTCAGATAAAATTCCGGCATGTTTTCGGGAGTGATATTTATGATTGTGTGCAATTTGGTGTAGATCCCCCAAAAAAGAACTGATGGTCCTTCGCGGAGGTATACACTGAGGACAAACATGGATTCAACTTCACTTGGAAGCACCAGGCTGTAACTGGAGAGTAACAAAGAGTAACTCATACAATGACTCATCTATTACCGTCTATACACTGGTGACACCGAGATCAAGAGCAGTGCCATGGTCCCAGCCAGGTGGGATAACCTGGGCCGACGCATTCGCAAACAATCACCCAAACCTGTTTCATCCTGTACTGTTTCTTTGGTGTGAGGAGTGTGTCAGCAGGAAATGTGAGCAAGAGGTGTAACGTAACAAGGCTCTGTTAAAAGACAAAAAGCTAAAGGAGAACAGAGCTAAAACAAACAAAAGGGGGTGAGGAATGTCAGACTCTTCCATTAACAGACACAATAAAATGGCTGACAGTGTTTCGCTGGTACAAAGTATTTCTAATTATAAACCAAACCTAATGTAAGTCTATTTTTCATCACTGCAAGACCAAAACATGAATAATGAAATGACCCTTTTCGAGAGAAAAGTAGTCCTGAATAAGAATTATGTCCCTTGGCATATAGGCAATTGACATAGGCCACAAATATTTCTTCACACAGCCTTACTGGGAGCTTCTCGCAGGCTCACGGGACAAAGATTTTAAAACAAGTTTTGTTGAAGCTTCCATGGATAATCTACACTGCATTAATCCTATACGTCACTTCAGCCTTGCAGCACTTGTTATTGCCAGGAGCAGTAAAAGCCTTTTTTTTCCTTTTTTTTTTTCTGTCTTCTATGAGCTTGTAAATCCTGTGTCCTCATATAACTGGGTCATGCTCTGTTATTCTATGTGCAAGTGTGTGCGGCCTCAACAAACACCACATAGCATGTTTCCATTCACTGCTCTAAACAGTCAAAGGCAAACAAACCCCCATGCCATGCATCCTCTCAAAAGATTCCTATATTAAGACGGTCAATATTAAATTAAAGTGAGCCAATGTTCCCTCTGCTGTGGACGGGCACACTGTGTGCAGGCTGGGTTCTGCTTGGTACTAGAAGACAGCTATTCTGTGAAAGGACGTATAGAAGCACAAGTTAGATGCACATAAATTAGATCATTTCTTTTTTGTTTTATACATGTTCTCGCACGTTAATATGCAGGATACGGGCCTGCGCTGCACTAAAGTGTGCATGCAATAGCCAAAGCCGCTTTTGACACTGATGCTTTACCACTTAAAAGAGTTGCATGAATGCACGCTGCACAAACGCACATACGAGATATGCACCAACAAAGACAATTTCTGACACTATGAGAAGGAAATGATTGAAGCCCACCCTGCAAGAGGCACACAACCAACTTTGGTGTGACTGACTGACAAGGGCCGGAGTGAGCCGCCCCATCATATCCAAAGCCTTTCATTTGGGACCTCGCCAAGCTCCAGGGTAAAGAGAAATGCTCTCTTTGTCTCTGTCTCACTCAAGCTCCCTCTCCCTCATACTAAAACACAGATGCGCACACACAAACTCAAACAAACCCACAAAAGGCACACTGAGTCACACACAGACATTAGACAATACTGCTTGTTTACAGTTTGGCGAGCCGCAGTAAGCACACATGCGTGCACAGAAAGACACACAAACACGGGGCTGAGAGCTGGGTGTGTTTGCACAGTTTGCCCTGACAGTGATAGAGAATGTGACTGTGTGTGTGTGCATGCATGTGTGTCTTTAAGGAGGGGCAGCAGGGCCTGCAGAGATGAGAGGGATCATCTCAGGTCCTTATTCCATTAAATATATAGAGTTCAGCAGCGTGAAAGAGGAAATTCACCCAATCTCACCCTGTGGTTTAGATCGCACACCAACCAGCCTGGAGAGGAAAGTAGGTCAAACACACTCAAGAACTTAGACTTTTGATAGGAAGCCTTTAGCCTGCATCCAAGTGGCTTATGTTATGTTATGAGATAACCATCAACATATTTCTGAGCTTTTAATATGTGTGCATACTTTCCAGTTTATCCAGTTCTATTGAAAACAGCGTGCAGGGCTTTGCTATGTGGGTAATAATAGTGGAGTCACTGATGGAGCTGGCCCACAATGCATTGTCTCTGTGGGCACATCCTGGTTCTCATGTGCCGGTGCCTGCATGTGGCTATGAACCCACAGGCCTGGTGTGTGTGACTGTTCTGTTAGCCTGTGACGGGGAGGGATCCTCAGAGTCTCTTACAAACTTCGGAACTCCACATTGCTGCAGCTTGTCCCCGCACACTACAGCCTGCCTGTGGGATAAGCATTAAACGGGATAGGATGCGGTGTTTTAACGCACCGGGGGCTAACCGCGCCGTGTGCCAGGCTACCCGCCGGGAGAGATCCCGCTGGTCCCGCTGGCACCGAAACCGGGAGGCACCAGCAGGGAGGGAGGGAGAGAGAGGGGGGGTGACACAGGATGGCAGCCGGTGTCTCACTGTTTAACGTGAAATGACATTCATGGACATTAATGTAAAGTCGCTCCAGCAGTCCGGGCAGTTATTGCTCCCCCCCCCTGCCTCTCTCCCTTGCGGCTGTTTAAACTGTTTTTAATGCCCCCCCCCCCTCCTCCTCCTCTGTCTCTCTCTCTCTCTCCCATCCGCAGCAGGCCCGCTGAGGTGGCTAACGGCTAAGCTAGCGCCGCTGCTCCATATTTTCGGCTTCGCCCCGGCGCACCATCCACCTCACGCGCACTCGAAGCCCGACGTCGAGCGATTTCCGCGGTTTCCCCCCCCCAAAAAAAAAAAAAAAAAAAAAAGTCCCGACACTCGCAGGACACAAACAGAGGTTCACTTACTGGCGGAGCGGGCGAGGGAGGTGCGCTGCGACGCCGGCCGTGGAGCCCCCACAAATGCCGCCGATCTAAACGCTTCGGTGATGGGGGAAATCGCTGCCCCTGTCACTCTCCATTCCACCGACATCAACAGGTCATCCCAGGACACGCAGCGGCAGCCGAGGGCGAGCCAGACGGAACCAGTGCGGCACGGAGCAGGGGGGGGGGGGGGGGAGGAGAGGAGAGGAGGAGGCGGGAGCACAACAAGGCACGATTCTTTTACAACCGGCGCTCACACAGGGGGGGCTTTCGTGCCCGGCAGCGGAACAACACAAAAAAAAAAAACGGATGCCTTCGGATTTTCACATATTTGTGACAACAGCCCCGTGGAGTTATAACCCCCCCCCACACACACACACACACACACGCTGCGAGCAGGGCAGCGCTCACCGTGGAGGGAGAGGGGGGGGGGGGGAGTTGGATCGGATTCGGCTAAAGTTCAAACCGGGCCCTTCCTCCTCTCTCGTCCCGAACTTTTTTTTTATTGTCCCGTCTCCGCTGGACCGTTCATCATCAGCCTCGATCCAGCGGAGCTAACACCGGCACAGCCCCCCCCCCCCCCACACACACACACCCCTCCGCCCCAAGTCTCCCCCTGCCTCCCCTGCCGGTGGGTCCTCACGCGACCCCGGGTAGGTGGGTAGGTAGGTAGGACGCCCCTCCCCACACCCTCCCCCCCACACGCGGCGGCAGACGAGACACTCACCCCCACGCTGGGAAGGAGCTGCTGCGGGGGCCGCTGGGTGTTCACAGGGGGAGACGCGGCGCTCTCTCTCGCCGCTGCTCCTGGCTCCGGGCAGCCATTCAGTGCGAGCGAGCCGCCGATGATAGCAGAGCCATCGAGGGCGGTACAGTATCCCCGGGGACTGCGGAACACAGAGCCACCGATCGCGCAGAGCAGCAGCAGGAGGAGGAGAGGGGGAAGACAAGCATGACGCGCTCGTCATTCAATCGCATGATCGTCTCGGGCGCAGCCTCAATTTGGGGAGACCTATCCCGCGGCGTGGACTGTTTGCGCATTGGCACAGCAACAGCAGCCAGCAGCCAGCAAGGAGGGGACCGTCTCTCACTCTCCCCCCTCTCTGCCCCTGTCTCCCGCTCTCTCTCTCTCTGTCTCTTCTCTCTCTCTCTCTCCGTCTCTCTCTCTCTCTCTCTCTCCGCATATGAGTGATAGAATTGGGGAAAGTAGGCCGAGTGTCTGCGTGCACTTGTTTAACTTGGGTGAACTCGGCGCATGCATCTGAAATGGGGTTGCAGCCTGCTGAGTGCAAACATCTTTAAGTGCAAAATGCAAGGTGCAATGACACCATCACACCCACCAGCACCCAGCACCCAGAGATGAACTGTATATCAACTCATACATACAGCTGCATTGTCTAGAATGCTCCATAAAGCATGTGAAGGCCCGATTGTATAGGTCACCTCTGCTCCCCCAGTATATTCAGCAATAGACTATTAGGCAAGGCAGGTTTATTCATACAGCACATTTCAACAACAAAGGAATTCAGCGGGCTTTACATAAAACTTTTTTTTTAAAAAAAGCATCAAGACGAATTGTAAAAGCAACACGAGACAAAACAAAAAGAAGCATTTCAAGTTCAAGTTTTCATTTGTCATATGCAGTTAACACAGGGTCACCAGTACAATGGAAGGTGTTGGAGAGAAGAAGCCGGTCAGCTTAGCGGTGCAATCAATGTCAAAAGAGTTTACTGTAAAAAGAAAAGTCAAATACAATACAATTTAAAAAAGAGGACTATATAAAAGGTGTGTAACGACTTTAACTGTATTAAGTGAGTGTGAATATTACTGCATTTAAAAAGAAGCTAAGAATAGTTACTTATAGAATAGTTAGTTGAAAGTAATGGTGCAGTGTAAAAAATAGTAATACTTAGATTTAATTTTGGAATATAAGACTAGATGGTGAATGTCCCTTGTACGTTTGAAGGTCTTCTGCACAATTTATGTTACCAACTAGGAGTAGATGTGAGCAGGTGTTAGTGGCCCCCAGCAGATGTTAGGGACATAACCTCAGTTGTGCACCTTATAGTGTCATCACGTGTTTTGGACTTGTAATCAACATACAGGCCCGAACTTGAGGGTTACGCTCAGGCTAAAGGTGAATCTGACTGGCTACTGGCTTGTATGGCAGCACTACGAAAGCCATGTGGCCGCTCAGTACATCAGACATCATTACCTCTATGCCTTTTTTTAAACTAGACGCTGTTCCATTTTAGAATATAGGACAAGATGGAGAATATCCCTTGTATTTTCTACCGCACTAATTTATGCCTGCTACCAGTTGATGTTAGTGGATATAGGGACATATCTGTAAAATATAATATATTTAATATCAAAGGAAGAGTCCAACGGGAACATCTTCAGCATTGATTTAAAAGAGACCTGCAGTTCTCTGGCAGCTTGTTCCATACATGTGGAGCATAACTCTGCTTCTCCATGTTTAGTTTTGACCCTGGGGACCGAGTATGCTATGTGTCATGAGTCATTAAGTCAAAAAACAACTAAGACAGTTTACAGAATCCTCAGTGATTTAGTTTTAATTATGTTATATTATGTTCACAGTAGTGAATTGAAATGCCTCAGAAGGCCTGTTGCAAATAAATACATAAATAAAACATCATCAGCACACCATTAAACATCAAACATCAATCAGGCTTAATAATAATTTCAGCAAAAAAATTACAATTATACATTATAGTGACAGACGGAGAAAGTCTGCAGAAACTTAGGCGGCTCTCACTTTGATATTTTACGTTTATTTATTTGGTCTACCGTGGTCCAACCACAGATCGTATATAAAGATGGAAGTTTCAAATTCCTCCCACTATCCAGGACATGAAGCGAAAATATCCCAGATATGAGGATATATCAGCCTCAGCTGTCAATCATGACATTTCAAGGATCAAATAACTCATTAAAACCAAACTTGTGTGATAAGAACTACCTCAAATTACATCATTGGGAAAAATGTATTTGACGTTTTTAGTTTGGTCTATGTTCCATCCATTAACATGGAGGACACAGGATTTATGACCCATGCTGCATAAAAACGCTTTGGCTTCACTTTTGGGCGTTTACAGTTTATAGCATATTTTTTTTATATACAGTCTATGGTTCATGGTTCGGGTCATCCACACTCCTGTTCAGAAGGTGGCGCTAATGCACCAAGAAGTTGTTTGGCAACTGCCATTAGAAATCAAAGGAAGAAGTAAAACGCAGGTGAATCCATCAGGTGAACCACAGAAAGGAAACATGGTGAGTCAGTTTGGATTTAACTTGTACAAAAAGGCCTCTTGCTTTCAGGAAATAGCCATATGCCAGCACTTAAAATCGACTAACCATTGGATACGCTAGTGTTGTATTAATATTATATTATTATAATATTTATAAAGCACAAAATTCCACATGAATGCGGAAATAATTGAGTGATGTTACATCCAAAAGGTCAACTTCACTGTGACATCATGTTTTTCACTTTCTGTGAAGTTATTGAAAGGGACAGAACTTGACTGGTTGTAAATCCAGTGAGTCGTTGTGTTTTTCTTTTGCATACTTGGTTAGTAGTAGGACCTCACACCTGTGTTGAATTCAAATACTGGATGCTTGCACAGTACACGAGCATCAGTGTACTTGTGTATCTCGGTTCATCTCGTGGCACAGTGTGGTTGGGCTCTGGGTTTGGCCTCCTTTCTCTCCATTGGAAGCAGCTCTAACAGTAAGATGGACGTTGAATGTACTGCGATCAGGAGACCTCAGCTCGAGATGGAGCGATGAGGTTTATGCTGAGATGCATTTAGCCTTCAATGGCTAATCATTTTAGAAATATCTGCACATAATAGGCTCACAATTTTCAGACTAAAAATAACTTTTTGAAAGACCTTTTATTGGTGTGTGTGTGTGTGGTGTGTGTGTGTGTGTGTGTGTGTGTGTGTGTGTGTGTGTGTGTGTGTGTGTGTGTGTGTGTGTGTGTGTGTGTGTGTGTGTGTGTGTGTGTGTGTGTGTGTGTGTGAACGAGAGACACAGAGCTCTAAGTTTGGTATGAAGATGATACAGAATAGGATGAATGACAACATACATTAATTCGAGATAAATTCTACCCATCTTTCTCTCTTCCCACAATTATTTTTGGCGTCTTCTAAACTCTATGGTTTGAAAGGAAATTTTACAAAGCTACAAATGTTCGACTGCTTCTCTCTTGATGAGTGTGTGTTAAGATAAGATTCGTTTGCATGTATTTTTAAGACAAGATAGATCTTTGATTCCCAGTTAAAGCGGATCGAGCATTCAGCTCTTTTCATCACTGTACTGCTTCACACTCAATTCAACATATTTGATGCTGTGGGCTGCTGTACAACCACTGCCTTCAACTGCTGGCCACTGGATAGTTGTGGTTGAGTGCCTTGCTCAGTGGTGCCCCAACAGTAGTTGGGAAGAGAGGATACTTATCGAATGTGTGAGGATGTTTGTTTGTTGCTTATCCTTATTTATATGGACCCATTAAAGTGGTCAAGCAAGGACCAAGAAGGAGGGCCTTGGTATGAGAGAATAGGAGGGTATGGGGGCATTAGACAGGGAGACACTCTCAGGCTGCCTGCTGGGCATGGTTCCCTGCTTCCCTGTAACCGGCCCCTTGGCACTGAGACTGGCAGCAGCATGCTGTGACTCCATCCCAGCAACAGCGTCACAGCTATGGGCTGGCTGCCATGGCGTCCCTAGCCAATCGGGGCATGCACAGTGCCAGATCACTCCAGAGGCAGCCAATAGTGAGCCTTGATGTGCGTAGTGTCATCCCTCCCAGATGTGAATTCCTTAAAACCCACAAGGTACACAAATGCCGACCCAAACATGCAACTCCAACTCCAAGACAGTGCACACATTTACAGTGACTGTATGTATGGAAAGGAGAAGAGACACAAAGATTCTCTGTGTTTTTAAGTGAATGCACCTTCGTATCATACATTTAGAAAGTTAAAATAAGACCTCTCAGCATCTTACTTCACAACTAGTGTTTCTCATAGAGGTGGTAAATCACCACTGCTGTGTGTGGAGCTTTGTCTCACTCATGTGGACAAAGTGAGTAATACAGGGGTGTATAGGCACTGCGAGACAATCGACCGTATTTCTAATTATAACTGTGAAGAATAAATACTGTGTCAAAATGTGTATATCATTTGTTTTATTGTTGAAATACAAGAACAACTCCAGTCATAGAATATTTGTTCATTATGTTGGCATTTAAAACACAAAGTTGACATTTGAAGAGGGAATCAAAAATAAATGCAGTCCACAATAATAGAAACACAAACTAAAGAAAAAAGTGAAAAAGAAATAAAGTTGAAACTCTTCAGGCAATATCCAAATTTGGATCATTGCATGGGATCGGTCCCGCGATCGCCATCATTTAGTCTAGAAGAAAAAAAAAAAAAGGAAATCATTATTAATTACAAAAAGTGGTCAGAAATATTAATACTGCATTTAAAATATGGAAACAAACTACAATTGCATTCACTTACCTTAATAATGATAGCTGAGACACCAAAGATGACGGAGATGAAGAAAAGAAGCATAAAAGTTAAAGCCATATACCAGCTTTCAACACCTATATCTTGATTCACATCAGCATTCGAAATTTCATCGAAGAAAGTGCAGTGCTCCAAGTTGTCTGTAAAAAATTAAAATACCAATTGTTAGTTACTTTGACTTTAGAACCTTGGTCCAAGGACTGCAAAGACATTTTAATCAAATAGTCAATGTGTGAAATAGGTGGTTAACCTAGTATATGCAGTGGATTAATAGACAAGCCAGCACCTGGTTTAGATATATTCAGGGATAGGGTGGTGTTTGCATGGGACACCCTGCAGGTTATGATCGCTCCTGGTAACCAGTTGCCTTTGGGCGGACGAAGGTGGCTTCGGACACTGAACTTTCCATCCTGGCTTTCGTGGGGCTCGCTGGTGTTGTAGTCCAACAGTGGCACGGATTCATCAAGGAACCATGTGATGTTAATGGATGCAGGGCTGAAGCCGAAGACCAGGCACACAAGTTCGTTTGTGCCCTGGAGCAAGGTGGCTGAAGGTTCGCTGAGAGTGACTGTAGCTGGAGAAAATAGTCATTCATATTTAGTTTTTTCATTCATTGGTGGTGAGGCAGGTAATGGAAAAAGAAAAAATCAGAGTATTTACAAGTCTGGAAAGTTTAATAATGGAAATCAGAAGAAGAATGCTTAGAGGTTTTAAAATCAAAAAGTGCAAATGCTTATTTTCTTAATTAATATATTACCTTTTGATTTGCTATTGATAACAATCATATCTTAGAAATTATTGATAGGTCTATTTTATTTCCCAGCCCTACTGCGACCAGAGAAGATCGAGAAACTCTAGGGTATGATGAACAATAACATTGAACTGGATTTCTATCAAATGATAATCCTTAACTCACCAAACACATTCTTTATAGTGCTTTTAAAAGGCGTTTCAGATGACTCGTGTCTCACAAAGCAAGAATACGTAGAGCTCTTGTCTTCAGTTTTGGATATGTTCAGTCTGCTGCTCATTGAATAAGTGCCGCTCCCTGTGGATGTCCACTCAGCACTGTTGGTGTAGCGAGTGGATGGGAGTCTCTGGCCACTCCCTTCCCAGTACACGATGACATTGGATGGGTAAAACCCAGAGACGAGGCAAATAAGTGGGAGGTCATCTGACGCAGAGAGCTCAGAGGCAGTTGGTTGTATTATCTTCACTCTTGGTTGATGAAAAACTTGAGAAAGAAAAAGAATAGAGCAGTCAAGACTTTTAGTTTTTAGCTATTTCAGTCTCACCATTTAGTCACAGTCAGCACAAGCATCATGGAGAATTTGATTTGTTTAACCTATGAGTTTCTAATGCCTTCTGAAACTATGTCGAACTCTAAATAGCTGTCAACATCCAACAACAATCCAAAAAGAAACACTACCTCTGCTTTTGCTTGTATGGCCCTCGTAGCCCATGCTGGAGCATAGGTGCTTTGCTTCACACGACACTTGTTTATGTGCATGCCAGTCCTCTGCGGACACATTGAAGACCCTCCTCAAAGTCTCTGTCCCATTGCTGTGCCTCACTGGTGGCTCTTTATGGAGCAGAGAAGATTTGTCCCCATCTACTTTCCAGGTGATGAAGAAATCATTAAGACGAGAGCCGACAAGAAGACAGGTGATAGTCACCTGTCCCTTGTTCTGGAATTCCTCGAGTGGGGGTCCCTGAACAAATACGCCAACTATCTGAGAGGATGCTGGAGTTACTGAAAACAGAAAATGGTATTAGAGGGAGAGAAAACTCAACAGTGATTAAGTTGTGATCATGAGTAAGAAATGTCTCAAATCCTTAAGGAATGATTCAGAAACAGAATAACAGTTATTCTGCACTTCATGCATAAATCTGATCATGGATATTGATATCCATCCCATTTTACCTGAGCAGAGGCTGACATTCTTGTGGACAGTTTTTTTCAGGGACGTGTCAGACACTTGGCAAGTGAAGACTTTCCCTGTTTTCCACTCCGTTTGGGGGATATTAAGCCGACTGGTCACTGCCACACGTCTGTCTGCTCCCATGGTGAAGTCATTGTTTGAAGATCGTTGCTGGGACTCAGAAAACCATTGAATTTGAGGGTTGAAGCCCCATCCAGAGCATAAGACTCTCTGTGGTCCGGACTCTTCACTGGGGACCAGGAGAAGTTCCACAGAAGGGTCCGCTAAATGAGAGAGGATTCATTAATGAGTGAATCTACTGCAGATGAATCAAGTGTGAACCATTAAATCGACTGTAATGATGGGAAAGAATGGGAATTCCTCTCACCAAATATATTTCCAGTTGACTCTGACTTGAAGTTGGAGGAGAAGCCTTGTTGGACTTTGCAGGTGAAATTTGTGTCTTTCCTCCAGTGACTTGGAGGGATGGTGAAGCGTCTGGTGATTGAATGGAGGCCTGGGGCTACAGGAAGGTCAACATACTGTCTGTCAGAGATGTCTTCATCATTTTCCTGAAAGGTGACGTAGAGGTCGCTGGAGGAGATATTTGTGATGTCGCACTCGAGCACAGCACTTTGTCCCTTCAGCAAATCTCGGAGAGACCTCTTGATCTCCACTGATGGAACTGTAAGTGCAGGATCTGAATGATACAGAAAGCAGAATGACTACTTTACAGTCCTCTGCATTTATAATGTGTCTAATTTCAATGTTGTATTGTCGTCTTATACCTGCAACATTCACAGTCCTCTCAGTGGATGAGAGGCACTTATGTTCAGCTCTACATGTTATAGACTTGAGCTGTTTCCACTGACGTATGGGAACCGACACATCACTGATGATATGAGTTGTGTTTGAATTCGGTATGACTGTGCTGTACTCTCCTCCATCCATCAGCCAGGTCACCTTGGCATCAAACAGAGTGTGGACAGAACATGTTGCTGTCACTGCAGATGTTGTCGTCATTACAGTCCTGAAGCTGGGAATCTCCACATCAATGGAAGCAGCGGCACTTGAAGAAACTGACAAACAAGAAATACAAATCATGATGCAAGGTCAAGTCATGAGTAAACTCTGTCACTTATATGCACCAATGTCAGTGATAGCAGGAGCTGTTGTCAGGGTTGTCTCTCCATACGTCAGTGTGTGTACATTTCTATGTCAGACAAATCCTTACAAATTTGATATCCCAGTAACACCTGATGGGAATGTTTTTAAATGTCGTACAGTTGTCACTGGACTCCAAGTTTTGGCCTTGTGACCACAATATTTCAGGAACACCTCAAGGGCATTTCTTCAAATTTAGCACAAACGCTGACTCTGAATCAAAGATAAATGAATGTGGATTTGAATGGTTAGAGCTCAAGGTCACTGTATCTGCACAAAACATACGTTTTTTTCCATAATCAAAAGTTTACGCTGATTGTGACAAGATCTCAAACAAACGTCTAATTGGATAAAATCATGAAGTCATGAAATTTATATTCAAAAGGTCAAAGGTCAGCTTCACAGTGACATTGTAATGTTCAGCAAAAACACTTTTCTGGCTGTTATTCAACATCACTCAGGAACAGAAGGGGGAATTGTAACTGTATTTCCTGCAACTTTACTGGTTGGTGGAGATGTAAAACCACTTGGTGGTAATGTTGGTTATCCTGTATATTAAGACTATTCACGTGATACTTTGAACTCAGTTAAGGACTGTTTGGCTGGTGACACTATTCTCAGTAGACAGCTGAGGTTGTGATTCTCCACATGTTCTTACCTGAGCAGAGGCTGACATCCTTGTGGACAGTTTTTTTCAGGGACATGTCAGACACTTGACAAGTGAAGACTTTCCCTGTTTTCCACTCCGTTTGGGGGATATTAAGCCAACTGGTCACTGCCACACGTCTGTCTGCTCCCATGGTGAAGTCATTGTTTGAAGATTGTGGCTGGGACTCAGAAACCCATTGAATTTGAGGGTTGAAGCCCCATCCAGAGCATAAGAGTCTCTGTGGTCCGGACTCTTCACTGGGGACCAGGAGAAGTTCCACAGAAGGGTCCGCTAAATGAGAGAGGATTCATTAATGAGTGAATCTACTGCAGATGAATCAAGTGTGAACCATTAAATCGACTGTAATGGTGGGAAAGAATGGGAATTCCTCTCACCAAATATATTTCCAGTTGACTCTGACTTGAAGTTGGAGGAGAAGCCTTGTTGGACTTTGCAGGTGAAATGTTTGTCTTTCCTCCAGTGACTTGGAGGGATGGTGAAGCGTCTGGTGATTGAATGGAGGCCTGGGGCTACAGGAAGGTCAACATACTGTCTGTCAGAGATGTCTTCATCGTTTGCCTGAAAGGTGACGTAGAGGTCGCTGGAGGAGAGATTTGTGATGTCGCACTCGAGCACAGCACTTTGTCCCTTCAGCAAATCTCGGAGAGACCTCTTGATCTCCACTGATGGAACTGTAACTGCAGGATCTGAATGATACAGAAAGCAGAATGACTACTTTACAGTCCTCTGCATTTATAATGTGTCTAATTTCAATGTTGTATTGTCGTCTTATACCTGCAACATTCACAGTCCTCTCAGTGGATGAGAGGCACTTATGTTCAGCTCTACATGTTATAGACTTGAGCTGTTTCCACTGACGTATGGGAACCGACACATCACTGATGATATGAGTTGTGTTTGAATTCGGTATGACTGTGCTGTACTCTCCTCCATCCATCAGCCAGGTCACCTTGGCATCAAACAGAGTGTGGACAGAACATGTTGCTGTCACTGCAGATGTTGTCGTCATTACAGTCCTGAAGCTGGGAATCTCCACATCAATGGAAGCAGCGGCACTTGAAGAAACTGACAAACAAGAAATACAAATCATGATGCAAGGTCAAGTCATGAGTAAACTCTGTCACTTATATGCACCAATGTCAGTGATAGCAGGAGCTGTTGTCAGGGTTGTCTCTCCATACGTCAGTGTGTGTACATTTCTATATCAGTCAAATCCTTACAAATTTGATATCCCAGTAACACCTGATGGGAATGTTTTTAAATGTCGTACAGTTGTCACTGGACTCCAAGTTTTGGCCTTGTGACCACAATATTTCAGGAACACCTCAAGGGCATTTCTTCAAATTTAGCACAAACGCTGACTCTGAATCAAAGATAAATGAATGTGGATTTAATGGTTAGAGCTCAAGGTCACTGTATCTGCACAAAACATACGTTTTTTTCCATAATCAAAAGTTTACGCTGATTGTGACAAGATCTCAAACAAACGTCTAATTGGATAAAATCATGAAGTCATGAAATTTATATTCAAAAGGTCAAAGGTCAGCTTCACAGTGACATTGTGAATGTTCAGCAAAAACACTTTTCTGGCTGTTATTCAACATCACTCAGGAACAGAATGGGGAATTGTAACTGTATTTCCTGCAACTTTACTGGTTGGTGGAGATGTAAAACCACTTGGTGGTAATGTTGGTTATCCTGTATATTAAGACTATTGACGTGATACTTTGAACTCAGTTAAGGACTGTTTGGCTGGTGACACTATTCTCAGTAGACAGCTGAGGTTGTGATTCTCCACATGTTCTTACCTGAGCAGAGGCTGACATTCTTGTGGACATTTTTTTCAGGGACGTGTCAGACACTTGACAAGTGAAGACTTTCCCTGTTTTCCACTCCGTTTGGGGGATATTAAGCCAACTGGTCACTGCCACACGTCTGTCTGCTCCCATGGTGAAGTCATTGTTTGAAGATTGTGGCTGGGACTCAGAAACCCATTGAATTTGAGGGTTGAAGCCCCATCCAGAGCATAAGAGTCTCTGTGGTCCGGACTCTTCACTGGGGACCAGGAGAAGTTCCACAGAAGGGTCCGCTAAATGAGAGAGGATTCATTAATGAGTGAATCTACTGCAGATGAATCAAGTGTGAACCATTAAATCGACTGTAATGATGGGAAAGAATGGGAATTCCTCTCACCAAATATATTTCCAGTTGACTCTGACTTGAAGTTGGAAGAGAAGCCTTGTTGGACTTTGCAGGTGAAATGTTTGTCTTTCCTCCAGTGACTTGGAGGGATGGAGAAGCGTCTGGTGATTGAATGGAGGCCTGGGGCTACAGGAAGGTCAACATACTGTCTGTCAGAGATGTCTTCATCGTTTGCCTGAAAGGTGACGTAGAGGTCGCTGGAGGAGAGATTTGTGATGTCGCACTCGAGCACAGCACTTTGTCCCTTCAGCAAATCTCGGAGAGACCTCTTGATCTCCACTGATGGAACTGTAAGTGCAGGATCTGAATGATACAGAAAGCAGAATGACTACTTTACAGTCCTCTGCATTTATAATGTGTCTAATTTCAATGTTGTATTGTCGTCTTATACCTGCAACATTCACAGTCCTCTCAGTGGATGAGAGGCACTTATGTTCAGCTCTACATGTTATAGACTTGAGCTGTTTCCACTGACGTATGGGAACCGACACATCACTGATGATATGAGTTGTGTTTGAATTCGGTATGACTGTGCTGTACTCTCTTCCATCCATCAGCCAGGTCACCTTGGCATCAAACAGAGTGTGGACAGAACATGTTGCTGTCACTGCAGATGTTGTCGTCATTACAGTCCTGAAGCTGGGAATCTCCACATCAATGGAAGCAGCGGCACTTGAAGAAACTGACAAACAAGAAATACAAATCATGATGCAAGGTCAAGTCATGAGTAAACTCTGTCACTTATATGCACCAATGTCAGTGATAGCAGGAGCTGTTGTCAGGGTTGTCTCTCCATACGTCAGTGTGTGTACATTTCTATATCAGTCAAATCCTTACAAATTTGATATCCCAGTAACACCTGATGGGAATGTTTTTAAATGTCGTACAGTTGTCACTGGACTCCAAGTTTTGGCCTTGTGACCACAATATTTCAGGAACACCTCAAGGGCATTTCTTCAAATTTAGCACAAACGCTGACTCTGAATCAAAGATAAATGAATGTGGATTTTAATGGTTAGAGCTCAAGGTCACTGTATCTGCACAAAACATACGTTTTTTTCCATAATCAAAAGTTTACGCTGATTGTGACAAGATCTCAAACAAACGTCTAATTGGATAAAATCATGAAGTCATGAAATTTATATTCAAAAGGTCAAAGGTCAGCTTCACAGTGACATTGTGATGTTCAGCAAAAACACTTTTCTGGCTGTTATTCAACATCACTCAGGAACAGAAGGGGGAATTGTAACTGTATTTCCTGCAACTTTACTGGTTGGTGGAGATGTAAAACCACTTGGTGGTAATGTTGGTTATCCTGTATATTAAGACTATTGACGTGATACTTTGAACTCAGTTAAGGACTGTTTGGCTGGTGACACTATTCTCAGTAGACAGCTGAGGTTGTGATTCTCCACATGTTCTTACCTGAGCAGAGGCTGACATCCTTGTGGACAGTTTTTTCAGGGACGTGTCAGACACTTGACAAGTGAAGACTTTCCCTGTTTTCCACTCCGTTTGGGGGATATTAAGCCAACTGGTCACTGCCACACGTCTGTCTGCTCCCATGGTGAAGTCATTGTTTGAAGATTGTGGCTGGGACTCAGAAACCCATTGAATTTGAGGGTTGAAGCCCCATCCAGTGCATAAGAGTCTCTGTGGTCCGGACTCTTCACTGGGGACCAGGAGAAGTTCCACAGAAGGGTCCGCTAAATGAGAGAGGATTCATTAATGAGTGAATCTACTGCAGATGAATCAAGTGTGAACCATTAAATCGACTGTAATGGTGGGAAAGAATGGGAATTCCTCTCACCAAATATATTTCCAGTTGACTCTGACTTGAAGTTGGAAGAGAAGCCTTGGTGGACTTTGCAGGTGAAATGTTTGTCTTTCCTCCAGTGACTTGGAGGGATGGAGAAGCGTCTGGTGATTGAATGGAGGCCTGGGGCTACAGGAAGGTCAACATACTGTCTGTCAGAGATGTCTTCATCGTTTGCCTGAAAGGTGACGTAGAGGTCGCTGGAGGAGAGATTTGTGATGTCGCACTCGAGCACAGCACTTTGTCCCTTCAGCAAATCTCGGAGAGACCTCTTGATCTCCACTGATGGAACTGTAAGTGCAGGATCTGAATGATACAGAAAGCAGAATGACTACTTTACAGTCCTCTGCATTTATAATGTGTCTAATTTCAATGTTGTATTGTCGTCTTATACCTGCAACATTCACAGTCCTCTCAGTGGATGAGAGGCACTTATGTTCAGCTTTACATGTTATAGACTTGAGCTGTTTCCACTGACGTATGGGAATCGACACATCACTGATGATATGAGTTGTGTTTGAATTCGGTATGACTCTCCTGTACTCTCTTCCATCCATCAGCCAGGTCACCTTGGCATCAAACAGAGTGTGGACAGAACATGTTGCTGTCACTGCAGATGTGTCGTCATTACAGTCCTGAAGCTGGGAATCTCCACATCAATGGAAGCAGCGGCACGTGAATACACTGCAGGAAACATTAAAAAACATAATAGTAACATGCATTTAAAAAAACAAACATTAATTATATAATATTGCCATGAAATAATAAACATACGTACCTTGACAAATATTTACTGTTTTTGTAAATTCCTTTTTGTTGTGCTGGGCCTTGCAACTAAACGTTGAGCCTCGTTCCCATTCTTTCTTCGCGGGCTCAATATAGCTGCTTAGACTGAAGGTTTTCTCCTCTCCCTGCATACTCTGCAGCTTCATTTGAGTTTGAGTAATAGTTAAGGGTCTGTTGTCCCTTTGCCACGCCACTTTCAAATTGTTGGGGAAGAAGCCACTTAAGGTGCAGATGAGTCCGACAGGTGAGGCCCCAAATTCACCTTCCCAGACAGGGTGAAGTGTGATGTTTGGCTCGACAACCTGCACAACTGAGATAGAGCATAGATTAATTTGTCTTTACTTGCCTTATTCCATATGTTAGATGTAATTGTTTTGAATATGAACTGAACAGGTTCTCTTCAGTGATACATACCTACAGATTTTGGTCAAGTAACTAACTGAATAGCCTCAACGCAAACTGTAATATCATTGTATTTTGGCTAGATGGCAGAGTTGTACTTTTACAGTGGCTGGTGTCTGAAAGTCAGGTGGAAATAGGGCTGGAAGTCGGTTGCACAGATGTGAGGCATGACAGGGCCGAGTGATCACGGCTAGCAGCAAGCAGAAGCATTGAGTAACACCCAGCTCTCAAAAAAGTACCAAAATGCAGAAGTGAAACAATACAAGAAGCAATGGTGCATCACAGATACCAGGTGTGAGGTGTGGTTATGCCAGTAACAGAAACAGCGTGTACATTTAAATATCTCAGAACTGTTTACATAAGGTTTCACATAGATTTCATGTGTTCCTCATGACTTTAGCGAAGGCTTTCGTTTTCAGGTCCATTAATGACTGGAAAACTAACCAACTGTTAAATCTACAAATTGACTTGCTGATGAGGTGATGAACATAACCTTTTATTACATAATTCAGTACAACAATAAACAAAGACAGAACATTAAATAACACAGTTATGAGTATTGTATAAAACATATTCAAACTGGATGATGCAAACCATTTCAAAGTAATGGTGAGGAGAAAAAAAGTAACGGCATCAGTTGTTATTTGCATTTTAACATTTATTTTCAAAAAGACATAAAGCTCTTGTAATTTTAATGGGAAAAGGGGGAAATTGCAGTTACTTACATGATACTGAGTTTACAAGAAAAAAATATATGAAAAAGTATTACTGTACAGAAAGTTGGCCTGGTTTCATTTAACCTGAAAAGACACAAACATTAAAAGAATGGATTAATAATATTCCACCAAAAATCTTGAATTCCTGCCATTTGTTGCACTTAATATTGGGGTTAAAGTGTATCATGTGATGAACATATGCACGTAACGGCTACAACATTACTGCATGTATAAAAAATACAAATGTTATATATAAATCATAAATGTTGTCTGACCTCTTTGTAAGGATGTCCATTATAGTTGTATCCAAAATATAGTCATATATAAAATATAGTCAAAGTCCTTTACAGGTCTTTTTGAAGTCCTCACATTATAGTTAAGTGAGGCACTTCACCAAAAAGTATGTATATGAAAATATATACCTGACACAAATACAAATTTGACATAATCTAATGTTATCATGAGTATCTTTGCAATGTTAAACATGATAAAGAAATAGTATTCAACACACACCAACAGGTACAATTACAGCAAAACAGACATAATTCAATTCACCAACACTTTTTGGGAATTTAAAAAAATGTTTCTCGAAGTCAAAATATTTTGATGAGACAAAACTCTTTTATACCGCAGAGAAAATTTAGTATACTCTGCTGACCGTAGTCAGTTTTTATCGTAATTTGTATTGTGTTTCACCGCATTAGGAGACTCTGTTATTGGTGTTTTCAGCTGTGGTGAATAAAGCATTTTATCTTGTGCAATCTAATAATTCAAAATCTGTGCCAACTTGTAAACTCATTGTTACCTTGAAAGCAGTGGTTCCAATGATGAACAGAATGGAGGTGAGGAAGAGAATGATGAAGGTGACGGCAGTGTTTCCCATGTTATCATCTTCTGCCTTCATGGCATTGTCCCATTCAAGCAGGATCCCTAGATGTAACATACATAATTATACCATAAATATCAAGGAAACTCCAAACCCACCATTGAACAAAATCTCACCAGGTAATGACCAATACAATATTTTTACAATTTGGGATTTAGTATCTTGCCCTAAGACACCTTGGACGAATGCGGAACCTGGGGAATCGAACCACCCACATTCTGGTTAGTGGACGATCCGCTCTATCTCCTGAGCCACAGCTGCCGAGTGTAAAATAAATACAATTTTAAAAAAACATCTGGTTTACGACCTGTGACTTATTAGTGTATTAAGGATGTTGGCTAACAGGGCTAATCGTTTTGCATTCCCTTTCGTTAAATATTGATTTAAAGTTGTCCTACTGTGATGCTGATTTACTTTTGAAAGACCCCATTATTGGTTTGGCATGACTCGTCAGCTTGTGAGAAATATGCATCATTTGACTGCGGGACCACGGAGCTGCGGTTTTGTCTTGAAACCCTCATCTATCTTGTGTTGGGGGTGCAAGACCCAGTAGAGGAAACACACATACATCAAGACACAAAATGTGTTCGTGCACCATCTACATCCAAAAGCCTAAATGCCTAAAGTTAGGGAGGTGTGGTGATTGCATTTTTTGTAGTGAATACAATTTGAGCTTGAAGGCTAAATATATTGTGTAATTGGCAATTGGACAGCACTGACTGTACACTAAACATGTATCTCCAAATATTGGTTGAATAAGACATGAGCTGCATGCAACAAACAACAACAGAGTTGCAAAGGGCTTTTTTTTTTTATTTTGATTTTGAATCTGCATTAAAAAGACACACACACAATGTCATATCAAAAGCAACACACATTAACAAACAGCAGAGGACACAACATAGCATCTACTGGGGCTTGCACTGTGGGCTAGGTATGTTCAGGCTGAGGTTGACCAGGTTGAGTTTGTCAAATGTATTGTAGCCAATGGATCTGACAATGGCTTTTGTATTGGAAACCAGAGATTGGTGGTAAACCACGCAGCTGTACACCATGCCCGGTGTTTTCCACTTCTCGAGGCCGAGTGTTAACTGGCCATAAGCCGAGTAGGATCCTTGGTTTTCAATAGGGTTTGTGGTATAGAACTTGTCTGTTGTCAATTCATCATCAACAAGCCAAGAAACGAAAACCTCTTCAGGGGAGAAGTCTTTCACATAGCAAGTCAGAGTAACCACATTTTTTTTTATGTGTTCTACTGGTGGCATCATAAACACTGACGGACGCTGAGTAGGCCCTCCTGCAAGCATGAGAGCACAATTAGGCCTCCTGACAAACATAGAAAGTGCCTACAGTTGTGCAAAAAATAAACTTGGAAATAATACTTGAAAAGTCTCATGACGTTTTTAGTGCACAGTAGCTGAATAGTCTTACCGGTTTTCCTTTCATAAGGTGTCCTTATAGGGTCAAACAAATAACTATGTTCCACAACACAGTTGAGCTTAATCCCCTGGCTCCATTCGTCATATGTGATGCCAAGAGCAAGGCTGTATGTTTTTTCGATCTTAACCGGTTCCATAGATGCCCCGGCAATTTCATTTCCATTCTGATATTCCCAATATATCCTTGAAACAGATGGCTTATTCACCTTAACATGGCATGTTATGGTACCTGTCTTATTTAGAAACATTTCTTCCAGTTTGGGGACTTCGATATTTACAACCACGTCTGCTGCAGGGCATTCTTTGGTCACTGAGTGTGAAATTATTGAAGGGGCATCAGTGTAAATCCATTGACATTGAAAATAAATTTAATTTTGACATTTACTAACCTGGTTTTTCGGTTTCGTATTCATGAGTGGCGTTCAACAATCCAGAATCCTTGGATTTTTTCCCCTCGAACACGCATGTAAACATGGTCTTGTCAGGCACGTCATTGGTTTGCAATTTGAGAATACTTGCTACACTGTAATGTGTACCATTATCACTTTTGAATTCAGAGATTTCCTGAGTGATTTCCTCTTCATTTTTCAGCCATTTGATCTGGTGATCTTTTGGTGTAAAGTCTGTGGCAGTGCAGATGAAGGAGGCCTCGTTTGGGTCACCAGAGAGGGCCAACACTTTCACCTTGGGTGGCGTAATAATTACCACTGAAAAACAAACACATACACAGATATGTTTGCAGAAGCAGGGAATAATATATATGCAGAAGCAGAGATTAACAATGTGCTACAACGACTGTGTAATCTAGATTTAATGTTGACTTTGAATAGAGTTCAGGACTTTTCTTTTTGATTGTATGCTATGCAACTAGAACAAACAAGTGCACCTGGATTACAGTCCTTAATGAATTGTTTTTACCAAAGTGCGCAATAAGGGTAAAAAGGAAGATATGATTTTCATAGTAAACAAGATTACACAATTGAAAAGCAGAGATTTAATGCTGGCTTCTGCATATACATTGACTTTTCAGGCAAGCACACACATATTCCATGTGAATGTTAATTACCAACATACACTGAAAATGAAGGGAGGCAGAAATTGGGAAGAACTGGGATTAAGCAGACAAATGGAAAGAAGAGGAGCACACTGCGATATTCTGTCCTGAGACAGGAGCAAAGGTTATACAGTATATCAAAAGAGACCAGAATAGAAGCTGAAAACACACGGGCGAGCTTCGCCTTTTCATTCCACCTCACTGTTCACTATGTGCTACTAGTCAAGTAGACTAACAATTCAAATGAATAATGTGTCTCCCTGTTTGATTTCTAAAAATTAAATCTTTTCCCTATCCTATATTTATGCAGCCTGTCTTACATTCTACTGTTATTTTCACTGTTAAAGGTTAGATTCTTATCAAATTGTACTTACGGAATAGTAAATTATAAAATTGTATTTGACACAGTAATTAATAATAATAATAATACAATTGTAAAACATTAAAATGGTGGCACAGTTTTCAAATATGCTCAAAGCTCTGCCATGTAAACCTGCTATAATTCAAACCAATTAGCAAACTAAAACTTCCGACAGATTTATATAGAATTTATACATGGGTCTTACCTGGCTTACTGATGAATACCTCTGCATTTCCTGCAGCATGTGTCACAGCACACTTGAAAGGGTCGGTCGGCCGGCTCGCCTCCCAGTCCTCTCTCCGGACTTTGATTTGACTGACTCCTGTGTAGAGGTCGCCTTTCAGTACCGAAGGGTACTGAACAGTATCTGCCAAGGCAGCTCCATTTTTGTTCCATGCGAAAGTCAGTGAGGAGGGTGTGAAGCCGGTGGCGAGGCAGCCAAGAGTGACAATTGCTCCATTCTCAGAACCACATGGCATCAGAGGGAACACAGTTGGTTTAGTTGAAGTGGCTAAGAATGGAAGAAAAAATAAATAAAAACATAGAAAAATGACAGACAATCTTCACCAAGCGTTAACTAAGACGGAAAGAAGGCAATCAAGCTTTTTGGTCAGTCCCCAAACAAAGCACAGCATCGAGGGCATTAGACTTAAAAAGTTAACTGTGGAAATTTTGAGGTGACCTCCTCCCGTGCGCCTTTAGGTATTTCAATGGTCATTATTTAGTTTTTTGTTGCACTAAAATTAACCACCTCTAAGATATTATTCACGTTCATTTCGTTTTCCCTCTAGATTAATCAAAATTAAATAAGGTAAATTACTTTAAATGCAGAACTTTAAAGTGTACAACTTTGAAACTAAATTTTGGAGGAAATAAGGTGTAAACTCAACACATAATCATTGGCATAATAACACAATAGTTTTTGTTCAATTTCAGCATTTATGTATGAGATTAAAATGTTTTCTTACCTGAAGAAACTGTTACCGTGGTACCCGCTCCCCAGTAATCATAAGCGCCATAGTAGCACAGTGCTGAATCTACTTGCCAGTTCATATAGTCAACATGTACTAATGATGATCACAGAAACGCAATCTTAAAGTTGAATTCCCCTCGTTTAAATGATCCAATACATTTATCATTGTTTTCTAATGAAACCATGGCTGTTTGAGTTTGAACTTTACATGCGGTTAAAACAATTCCCCTTTGAATTAAGACTTGACATGATGAGAAATTATAATTTAAACGCTTTAAAATAATCCTACTGTACATTGTAGATGGCGAGATCACACGTCTGACACAAACTCATTACCGCACTTAACAATTAGGTTTTAACAACATGCAGTTAAAATCCAACTGAAGTTGACAGACCAGTTCAGAACTTTTTGTGAATTTGTTTTCAAGGGACTAAATTTTGTCGGCTGGCCGAAGTGTCGCACTGCAACAACCACTTAACCACTGCATTCATGAACTTGTTTCCAGATATCTACCCTTTTCAACGTAGGTTATTCCATGATAATCTAGCCTCTGACACATTTCAATTTGCAGATCCGCGGGATGGAACGAATCGCGATTTCTTTTTTGCAACACCAAAACATAAATCGAGTTCACCTGTACCATAAATTCATTATCTGCAAGTGTCACAACAACTGTTTTTCAATCCAAATCTACAAAAAAGAGCAATTCAAAATGTAACAGACTTACCTGATGTAACTGTGACCATCGTTCCTTGCCCCCAGTAGTCAAAAGCGTAATCACAGTGCAATACACCAATGCATTAAACATACAAAAACTACTACACTGAATGAGCTTCACGCCACATATATCGAAATATAAAATTTAGCTCTGTAGTTAATACATTTTCAGAGCCAGAAGATCTTACCCTTACCCTTACCCTTTAAAATCTTAAAAACAATTACCTGCTGTGACAGTCGCCATTATAGGCACAAAAAGGAGTCAAAGTATAGACAAAATGGAATAGTTTTCACCCAAATGTATTAGATTCTTACTCACCAGAAGTTACTGTGACTTGTGTCCCTTGTCCCCAGTAGTCAAAGTAGTCACAGTGATCTATTTCAATCTGCTTCTAGTACAAATACCAAACATGTCGCTCAAACCACTGACGAAGCAGTCCCCACTCAACTATTTATTAATCATTTCCCTTGAGATCTTTCGTCTCCTGAGGTCGGGGTTATAAAAAATTAAGTAACGGTTGGAGACCACTTCCCCTTTAACGGACCCTCCTGTCAGCTCCACTTCCTGCAGCATGAGGTTCACGCAACACTGGATTCAAATGCATCTTGTTTCTATTAAGCCTGATACAAGTTACAACCATAATAGAGCTCTGTGCCTGCAGGTTCACATTGTCATAATTTAGTTTTAAATAATATTAATTCCGCGTTATAACAAAACACTCTTGATCAGGTTATAACGTAAAACCTTTTACGTTAAAGCATGATACCTTCTTGTTAAAACAAAACCTTTCATTTCATGCTCAAAGAAAACACTTAAATCACACATCAGATCTTGATGAACAAATTATTCCAGTTGAAAATCTTTACTGATGGACAGTGTTTAATTTGTTGGGAACAAAATGGTGTAATAACGGTCAATGGAAACCAAAATCATCAAACCAGTGAGGGCTCGATTCAAAAGCACGTCGGAAATTAAAGTCAACAATTGAAATCACAGGCTGATCCAACTTGTGCACATTTCATCACGGCAACTACTAATGTGACTCGTGTAGTGTGTATGGTACGGTGGCCCTGAGAGCTCAACGCACTGCAACTTAAGAAACACATGCAAGTAGACAAAACGCAAGCAAAGTAAGAAAACATCTTCATCAATTTGACAACACAACACAACACATTATGCACAACACAACACAACACACATTCCAGAAACGCGCCGCAAATACAGAAAACGAGGACACCTAAAAGTGATGGACACGTCCGGTTGTTGTTGCTGCCGCAGTTTGGAGTTGTTAAAGTCGGTGTCCGTCAGTGATATTGGAAAATTAGCTAAACTGTAAACGTTTTACTTACGCTATTTTAATAAATAATAAACTTTATTACAGCAGACGTCTACTGTTAACCCTCTGAGACCCACTGGGCCGTATACGATCTCAAATATCATCTTGTCTTTAGAGCGTCATGACTCCTCAATGGTCTGAGCTAGACACGTGCCGTTTTTTTCCTGTTAAACTGAATAAACAGCGCTAACAAGCAAGCCCCTTGTTTGTGAGTAATTTACAGCACTTAGCATTCACATTCTTCCTTTTCTCCAGGCAAGGTATTGTCCATATTGTGCAACCGAATTTGTTGGACGTATTGGACGTTTTTGTGGCTCCTGTGGCAACACTTCCCTTGTCGTCTTCTGGAATTGCAGCGCGTTTCTGTATTGTGTTGTGTTGTGTGCGATGTGTTGTGTTGTGTTGTCAAATTGATGAAGATGTTTTCCTACTTTGCTTGTGTTTTGTCTACTTGCATGTGTTTTCTTAGGTTGCAGTGGCGTTGAGCTCTCAGGGCCACCGTAGTACGGCCTCCGAGTGCCTGTTTGCACTCCCGACAACGTCTGGACATGCTCCTGATGAGTCGTGTCCTGGGAGAGCTCCTGGCAGGACTCCTCAGTGAGCTCCTGGACAGTCTGTGGCGGTACTTGGCGGCGTTGGATACACTGATGCATTTGGATTTAGGTCAGGGGAACGTGAGGGTCAGTCAATGGCATCAATGCCTCCGTCTATCAGGAACTGCCTACACACTCAGGGCCCACTGCACCAGCGTAAGGTCGGATAATCGCTCTGAGGATTTCATCCCGGTACCTAACAGCAGTCAAGGTACTTTTGGCTATGACATGGAGGTCTGTGCGACCCTCCAAGGATATGCCTCCCCGGACCATCACTGACCCACCGCCAAACCAGTCATGCTGGATGATGTTACAGGCAGAACAACATTCACCACAGCTTTCACGCCTGTCACATGTGCTCAGTGTGAAATTATTCACAATCACTTGTGCTTCCGGTTCCCCTCAAGGCTGTGTTCTTTCCCCTCTACTCTTCTCCCTGTATACCAACAGCTGCACCTCCAGTCACCAGTCCGTCAAACTCCTTAAGTTCGCGGACGACACCACCCTCATTGGGCTCATCTCTGGTGGGGATGAGTCCGCCTACAGGTGGGAGATTGACCATCTGGTGACCTGGTGTGGTCAGAACAACCTGGAACTCAATGCTCTGAAAACAGTGGAGATGGTTGTAGATTTTAGAAGGAACCCAGCCCCACCCGCCCCCATCACCCTGAGAGACTCCCCAGTCGACACTGCGGAGTCCGTCCGCTTCCTGGGCACCATCATCTCCCAGGACCTCAAGTGGGAGCTGAACATCAGCTCCCTCACCAAAAGAGCTCAACAGAGGATTTACTTCCTGCGGCAGCTGAAGAAGTTCAACCTGCCAAAGACAATGATGGTGCACTTCTACACCTGCATCATCGAGTCCATCCTCACCTCCTCCATCACCATCTGGTACGCTGCTGCCACTACCAATGACAAAGGCAGACTGCAGCGTATCATCCGTTCTGCTGAGAAGGTGATTGGCTGCAATCTGCCATCTCTACAGGACCTGTTTGCCTCTAGGACCCTGAGGCGTGCAGGTAAGATTGTGGCCGATCCTTCCCACCCGGGTCACAAACTGTTCGAGGTGCTTCCCTCCGGCAGGAGGCTGCGGTCCATCAGGACCAAAACCTCACGCCACAAGACCAGCTTCTTCCCGGCTGCAGTTAGCCTTATCAACAAGGCCCGGGACCCCCACCTGACTTGGACTCTTATCCCGCCCCCACGCCTCTAGTCTGTGTTACATTAACAAACATCATATCACATTGCACACTGCATATTGCACATTTACAGTTACATTGCACTCCTGTTTTTGCATTTTACTTTTGACATACTTTTTATATCTTTTATATATTTTTATTTTATATTTGTTTTTTGTTGAAGTACTTATCGTGTTTTTATGTTTTTATGTTCATTGCACCTTATGCCATGCCAAGGCAAATTCCAGGTAGGTGTAAACCTACTTGGCAATAAACACTTCTGATTCTGATTCTGATTCCTAAATGGACAGATTGATATCCCTGAAGTTGAACTGACTGGTGTTATACTGTGAAGATTACAGTATATTCATGCTTCTGTGGCAGCAATAGCCAGTGGCCGCCGGCATCGTGTTTTGGGGTTTTCTGTCCGTCCAATTCGGGAATTTCTTCAAATTTGGTACTTGGCTTCGAGTCAAGGATAAACTGATTAGATTTGTTTGCCTTGTGAACATGATATCTTACGAACAACACAAGGGAATCTTTTCAAATTTGGAACAAACATTCATGAGGAAACACAGACGAACTGATAAGAATTTGTTGGTCGAAGGTCAAGGTCACTATGACCTTACAGAACACATGTGTGAACATGAGATATCAGGAACACCCATGGGTATTTTTATTAGATCTGGCACAAACATTCATTTGGACTCAAGGATGGCCTGATTAGAATTCGGAGGTTAACGGTAAAGGTCACTGTGACCTAACAAAACATGTGTTTGGTCTTGAGGACATCACTAGTCTCCCTTTAGGGAATTTCATCAAATTTTGACCAGTTGTCCCTTGGCCTCCAAGATGAACTGATTGGATTGCAATGGTGTCACAACCTGGCTCAAAGCTGGAAAAAGTAGGGAAGGCCTCACATGAGCTTAACCTAAAAATAAGTTTATTTACAGAAATGAACAGGAAATGTAAATGTAGAAATCAAAGTACAACCAAGACCAAATGCTGTGGAAGCCATGGGGGAGAGACCGACTGGCTGAATGTCTCCAGCTTACTGCAGCCAGACCAGGTGAGGTGAATCTACCTGACGACCAAGCTCCTCCCATCAGGCTCCTGCAGAGAGAGACCTGCTTTGAGAGGGTGGTCACAAGGGGCCAAAGGTCAAAGGCCACTGTTACCTCATATGAGTCCGGGGGGGAAAAAATGTGACATTAGTAGAATTAGGAGATAGCTGATAACTCCACCCAGCATAACTTAAATGGTACTAGTTCAGACAATGTTGTGGCATTTATCAAATGTTTTCTGTCCGAGATAATAGCTCAAACAGTTTTTTTAAAAAGGGGACATACTGTAGGTTCTCTGGCCTCTATTGCTGGTTGCTGAGCGTTTGGCTTCAAGTTTCAGTTTGTTAACTGGCTGCGGAAGCACCTGTTGTGGTGAAGACTATTTCCTCTGCGTTACATGAATATCAACCAGTAAGGATGTTATTAACCACAAGTCCAAAATGTACAATTTTCAACTGTCTTTTAATAGTTATTCTAATTTAAGTCTTTGAGTCTAACACCTTTTTGTTTTCCTAAAGTACAACTCGAAATATGGCTATCAAATAAGAGATGATGTTACAATTAAATATTTATTGGATCATTGATTGACCTATGAACTCATTTAAAACATACTTTAATTAACTTGACAACAAACTGTAAGTGGACAAAAATGTTAACTTTTTTCAATAAATAAAATGAATCATATCTGCTGATACAAAGCATGAGGAAGAGACGTTTATTAGACGAAATATGTCTAGTAAATATGGAAAATGTTGTTATTGTTTTCCTTCTTTCTTGAGAACAGTGCCTATGTGCCTCAGTTAAGTTCAAGACTAGTTTTTGTATTGCAATATATCACTGTGCCCATGTTGCCCCCATACACAGCTGTATATACTCATACAAAAACCTCTGCCTCATGGTGCGTGGCCAGTATTTGTACTGTTTGCATTCATTTTACTGCAGTTTAAAAATATGGAATCTTGATCACTGTTTTACTTTTGTTACCTCCACCAAGGAGGTTCTGTTTTCATCCCTGTTTGTTGGCTTGTTTATTTATATGTAGACAAGACTACAAACAAAACACTGAACAGATTTCCACGAAACTTTGTAGAAGGAAAGAACATGGACCAAGAAAGGAAACTTTATATTTTGGGGTATGTGCTATGTGCTCTAGTTTATTTTAGTTTTATTTATTTTCAATCACATTTTTCAAACACAGTTTGTTTGTGATGTCCTCATACAAACCTTTATGTGAGAACACATTACTGTCAATCCTTCATCTTCCCAAGACGTGTTTTGTGATTACATTGATATAATCTGTGGCCATTTCACTCAGCCCTCGTACATATCCATAATTTGTTGGATTTCATAATCAACCATTAAGGATGTTGTTAACCACAAGTCCAAAATGTACAATTTTCAACTGTCTTTTAATATTTATTCTAATTTAAGTATTTGAGTCAATCACCTTTTTGTTTTCCTAAAGTACAATTTGAAATATGTCTATCAAATAAGAGATAATGTTACAATTAAACACTTATTGGATCATTGATTGAACCATGAACTCATTTAAAACATACTTTAATTAACTTGACAACAAACTGTAAGTGGACAAAAATCTGAACTTTTCTCAATAAATGAAATGAATCATATCTGCTGATACAAAGCATGAGGAAGAAACACTGAAGCTTTTCCTGAGACCTTTTGACTTTCATGTTTTTTCAGGGTAAAACTAAATGATGATACATATAGTTTATGCAATTTACCATCACAGAGTGAAAATGACTCTTTGCAGCCGAGTGTGGTTGTGAACTTTACGCCATCATTTCCACATAGTGGTTGTTGAATTATGCTCTTGTTAGAGCTCAATCTGCATTTCATTTTGCATCAATGAAAGTGACTCCTCTAATATTGATTTTCACAATCAAATGTCGTCTTTATTTAAACAATAAAATGATATAAATACAGTTAGAATATTCAGTGACAGCCCTAATGTCTAATAAATATGGAAAATGTTATTGTTTTCCTTGTTTCTTGAGAACAGTGCCTATGTGCCTCAGTTAAGTTTTTGTATTGCAATATATCACTGTGCCCCAGCTCCCAGAGTACACAGCTGTATATACTCATACAAAAACCTCTGCCTCATGGTGCGCGGCCAGTATTTGTACTGTTTGCATTCATCTTACTGCAGTTTTAAAAATATGGAATCTCGATCACTGTTTTACTTTTGTTACCTCCACCAAGGAGGTTCTGTTTTCATCCCTGTTTGTTGGCTTGTTTATTTATATGTAGACAAGACTACAAACAAAACACTGAACAGATTTCCACGAAACTTTGTAGAAGGAAAGAACATGGACCAAGAAAGGAAACTTTATATTTTGGGGTATGTGCTATGTGCTCTAGTTTATTTTAGTTTTATTTATTTTCAATCACATTTTTCAAACACAGTTTGTTTGTGATGTCCTCATACAAACCTTTATGTGAGAACACATTACTGTCAATCCTTCATCTTCCCAAGACGTGTTTTGTGAGACACAGACTGAACAGGCCTGCTAACGTACTTGTTTTGTGTGTCAGCATCATACACAGCATTTTCTCTCTCAGAGGAAGGAGGTTTTTGTAATGGGATGTATCACTGTGGCCAGTGTTGTACACAGTGATATCACCCTCTACAAAAACCCATACACAGTGGTACATGCTCCTTAGATGTTCTTGTTTTCCTTCTTTCTTTAGAACAGTGCCTATGTGCCTCAGTTAAGTTTTTGTATTGCAATATATCACTGTGGCTAGTCCCACTGCTGTAGTACACAGCTGTATATACTCATACAAAAACCTCTGTCTGACACACATGTGATATTCTCTCATTTTATCCACAGATACCCTCGAACCATTCGATGACATAACTCTAAAGTTTGTCATCTTTATATTAGAAGTTTATTATCACTGTTCAGTGAAATAACACACAAAGACCAACTTATTCAACTTCAACACATCAGGGCTGGGCGATAAAACAATATCACTAAATATTAAATTATAATTTCCACCAATATCAATATACCAAAGATTAAATATATATTGATTTAAGCATTGTGATAATGTAAAACTCATCATTGATCTTCCTCAGATTTGTAGAATGTTTAGCTGTTTATTAACGGTTTCATTCTTTGCTCTGAGTTTAAAACGACAGCCTTCACAAAGGAGCAGAAATCAGTCTTTAAACGATAAAAACTAAATAATATTATAAGACATTTTTCGGGATAATTATCGATTGATATGAAAACTTTTACATTGATATAATCTGTGGCCATTTCACTCAGCCCTCGTACATATCCATCATTTATTGGATTTCATAATCAACCAGTGAGGATTTTGTTAAACACAAGTCCAAAATAAAAAAATGTCAACTGTCTTTTAATATTTATTCTAATTTAAGTCTTTGAGTCTATCACCTTTTTGTTTTCCTAAAGTACAATTCGAAATATGGCTATCAAATAAGAGATAATGTTACAATTAAATACTTGGAAATTGTTGTTATTGGTTTCCTTTCTTGAGAACAGTGCCTATGTTCCTCAGTTAAGTTTTTGTATTGCAATATATCACTGTGGCCCATCCCACTGCTGTAGTACACAGCTGTATATACTCATACAAAAACCTCTGCCTGACACATATGTGATATTCTCCCATTTTATCCACAGATTCCATCGAACCATTCGATGACATATCTCTAAAGTTTAGAATTTGATTATCACTGTTCAGTGAAATAACACACAAAGACCAACTTATTCAACTTCAACACATCAGGGCTGGGCGATAAAACAATATCACTAAATATGGCATTATAATATCCACCAATATCAATAAACCAAAGATTAAATATATATTGATTTAAGCATTGTGATAATGTAAAACTCATCATTGATCTTCCTCACATTTGTAGAATGTTTAGCTGTTTATTAACGGTTTCATTCTTTGCTCTGAGTTTAAAACGACAGCCTTCACAAAGGAGCAGAAATCAGTCTTTAAACGATAAAAACAAAATAATATTATAAGACATTTTTCGGGATAATTATCATTATCGATTGATATGAAAACTTTTACATTGATATAATCTGTGGCCATTTCACTCAGCCCTCATACATATCCATAATTTGTTGGATTTCATAATCAACCAGTAAGGATGTTGTTAACCACAAGTCCAAAATAAAAAAATTTCAACTGTCTTTTAATATTTATTCTAATTTAAGTCTTTGAGTCTATCACCTTTTTGTTTTCCTAAAGTACAATTTGAAATATGGCTATCAAATAAGAGATAATGTTACAATTAAATACTTGGAAAATGTTGTTATTGTTTTCCTTCTTTCTTGAGAACAGTGCCTATGTGCCTCAGTTATGTTTTTGTATTGCAATATATCACTGTGCCCCAGCCCCCCCGTAGTTACACAGCTGTATATACTCATACAAAAACCTCTGTCTGACACACATGTGATATTCTCTCATTTTATCCACAGATACCCTCGAACCATTCGATGACATATCTCTAAAGTTTAGAATTTGATTATCACTGTTCAGTGAAATAACACACAAAGACCAATTTATTCAACTTCAACATATCAGGGCTGGGCGATAAAACAATATCACTAAATATTAAATTATAATTTCCACGAATATCAATATACAAAAGTTTCAATATATATTGATTTAAGCATTGTGATAATGTAAAACTCATCATTGATCTTCCTCAGATTTGTAGAATGTTTAGCTGTTTATTAACGGTTTCATTCTTTGCTCTGAGTTTAAAACGACAGCCTTCACAAAGGAGCAGAAATCAGTCTTTAAACGATAAAAACTAAATAATATTATAAGACATTTTTCGGGATAATTATCGATTGATATGAAAACTTTTACATTGATATAATCTGTGGCCATTTCACTCAGCCCTCGTACATATCCATAATTTATTGGATTTCATAATCAACCAGTAAGGATGTTGTTAACCACAAGTCCAAAATGTACAATTTTCAACTGTCTTTTAATATTTATTCTAATTTAATTCTTTGAGTCTATCACCTTTTTGTTTTCCTAAAGTACAATTTGAAATATGTCTATCTAATAAGAGATAATGTTACAATTAAATACTTATTGGATCATTGATTGAACCATGAACTCATTTAAAACATACTTTAATTAACTTGACAACAAACTGTAAGTGGACAAAAATCTGAACTTTTCTCATAATGAAATGAATCATATCTGCTGATACAAAGCATGAGGAAGAAACACTGAAGCTTTCCTGAGACCTTTTGACTTTCATGTTTTTCAGGGTAAACTAAATGATGATACATATAGTTTATGCAATTTACCATCACAGAGTGAAAATGACTCTTGCAGCCGAGTGTGGTTGTGAACTTTACGCCATCATTACCACATAGTGGTTGTTGAATTATGCTCTTGTTAGAGCTCAATCTGCATTTCATTTTGCATCAATGAAAGTGACTCCTCTCAAATTGATTTTCACAATCAAATGTCGTCTTTATTTAAACAATAAAATTATATAAATACAGTTAGAATATTCAGTGACAGCCCTAATGTCTAATAAATATGGAAAATGTTGTTATTGTTTTCCTTCTTTCTTGAGAACAGTGCCTATGTGCCTCAGTTAAGTTTTTGTATTGCAATATATCACTGTGCCCCATCCCCCAGTGTACACAGCTGTATATACTCATACAAAAACCTCTGCCTCATGGTGCGCGGCCAGTATTTGTACTGTTTGCATTCATCTTACTGCAGTTTTAAAAATATGGAACTCGATCATGTTTACTTTGTTACCTCCACCAGAGGTTCTGTTTTCATCCTGTTTGTTGGCTTGTTTATTATATGTAGACAACTACAAACAAACACGAACAGATTTCCACGAAACTTTGTAGAAGGAAGAACATGGACCAGAAGGAAACTATTTTTGGGGTATGTGCTATGTGCTCTAGTTTATTTTAGTTTTATTTATTTTCAATCACATTTTTCAAACACAGTTTGTTTGTGATGTCCTCATACAAACCTTTATGTGAGAACACATTACTGTCAATCCTTCATCTTCCCAAGACGTGTTTTGTGAGACACAGACTGAACAGGCCTGCTAACGTACTTGTTTTGTGTGTCAGCATCATACACAGCATTTTCTCTCTCAGAGGAAGGAGGTTTTTGTAATGGGATGTATCACTGTGGCCATAGTTGTACACAGTGATATCACCCTCTACAAAAACCCATACACAGTGGTACATGCTCATGTAGAAACTATGACACACATGTGATATTCTCTCAGTTTATCCACAGATACCCTCGAACCATTCGATGACATAACTCTAAAGTTTGTCATCTTTATATTAGAAGTTTATTATCACTGTTCAGTGAAATAACACACAAAGACCAACTTATTCAACTTCAACACATCAGGGCTGGGCGATAAAACAATATCACTAAATATGGCATTATAATATCCACCAATATCAATATACCAAAGATTCAATATATATTGATTTAAGCATTGTGATAATGTAAAACTCATCATTGATCTTCCTCAGATTTGTAGAATGTTTAGCTGTTTATTAACTGTTTCATTCTTTGCTCTGAGTTTAAAACGACAGCCTTCACAAAGGAGCAGAAATCAGTCTTTAAACGATAAAAACTAAATAATATTATAAGACATTTTTCGGGATAATTATCGATTGATATGAAAACTTTTACATTGATATAATCTGTGGCCATTTCACTCAGCCCTCGTACATATCCATAATTTATTGGATTTCATAATCAACCAGTAAGGATGTTGTTAACCACAAGTCCAAAATGTACAATTTTCAACTGTCTTTTAATATTTATTCTAATTTAAGTCTTTGAGTCTATCACCTTTTGTTTTCCTAAAGTACAATTTGAAATATCTATCAATAAGAGATAATGTTACAATTAAATACTTATTGGATCATTGATTGAACCATGAACTCATTTAAAACATACTTTAATTAACTTGACAACAAACTGTAAGTGGACAAAAATCTGAACTTTTCTCAATAAATGAAATGAATCATATCTGCTGATACAAAGCATGAGGAAGAAACACTGAAGCTTTTCCTGAGACCTTTTGACTTTCATGTTTTTTCAGGGTAAACTAAATGATGATACATATAGTTTATGCAATTACCATCACAGAGTGAAAATGACTCTTTGCAGCCGAGTGTGGTTGTGAACTTTACGCCATCATTCCACATAGTGGTTGTTGAATTATGCTCTTGTTAGAGCTCAATCTGCATTTCATTTTGCATCAATGAAAGTGACTCCTCTCAATTGATTTTCACAATAAATGTGTCTTTATTTAAACAATAAATGATATAAATACATTAGAATATTCAGTGACAGCCCTAATGTCTAATAAATATGGAAAATGTTATTGTTTTCCTTTTCTTGAGAACAGTGCCTTGTGCCTCAGTTAAGTTTTGTATTGCAATATATCACTGTGGCCACCCCGTAGTACACAGCTGTAATACTCATACAAAAACCCTCTGCCCATGGTGCGCTCCAGTTTTCGTACCTGTACCATTCATCTACTGGCATTTTATAAAATATTTAGTGAATCCCAAGATCAACTTTTTACTTTGTTACCTCCACCAAGGAGGTTCTGTTTTCATCCCTGTTTGTTGGCTTGTTATTTATATGTAGACAAGACTACAACAAAACACTGAACAGATTTCCACGAAACTTGTAGAAGGAAAGAACATGGACCAAGAAAGGAAACATTATATTTTGGGGTATGTGCTATGTGCTCTAGTTTATTTTAGTTTTATTTATTTTCAATCACATTTTTCAAACACAGTTTGTTTGTGATGTCCTCATACAAACCTTTATGTGAGAACACATTACTGTCAATCCTTCATCTTCCCAAGACGTGTTTTGTGAGACACAGACTGAACAGGCCTGCTAACGTACTTGTTTTGTGTGTCAGCATCATACACAGCATTTTCTCTCTCAGAGGAAGGAGGTTTTGTAATGGGATGTATCACTGTGGCCATGTTGTACACAGTGATATCACCCTCTACAAAACCCATACACAGTGGTACATGCTCATTGTGAGAACATGACACACAGTGTGATATTCTCATCAGTTTATCCACCAAGTACCCCTCGAACCATTCGATGACATAACTCTAAAGTTTGTCATCTTTATATTAGAAGTTTATTATCACTGTTCAGTGAAATAACACACAAAGACCAACTTATTCAACTTCAACACATCAGGGCTGGGCGATAAAACAATATCACTAAATATGGCATTATAATATCCACCAATATCAATAAACCAAAGATTCAATATATATCTATTTAAGCATTGTGATAATGTAAAACTCATCATTGATCTTCCTCAGATTTGTAGAATGTTTAGCTGTTTATTAACTGTTTCATTCTTTGCTCTGAGTTTAAAACGACAGCCTTCACAAAGGAGCAGAAATCAGTCTTTAAACGATAAAAACTAAATAATATTATAAGACATTTTTCGGGATAATTATCATTATCGATTGATATGAAAACTTTTACATTGATATAATCTGTGGCCATTTCACTCAGCCCTCGTACATATCCATAATTTGTTGGATTTCATAATCAACCAGTAAGGATGTTGTTAACCACAAGTCCAAAATGTACAATTTTCAACTGTCTTTTAATATTTATTCTAATTTAAGTCTTTGAGTCTATCACCTTTTTGTTTTCCTAAAGTACAATTTGAAATATGGCTATCAAATAAGAGATAATGTTACAATTAAATACTTATTGGATCATTGATTGAACCATGAACTCATTTAAAACATACTTTAATTAACTTGACAACAAACTGTAAGTGGACAAAAATCTGAACTTTTCTCAATA
The DNA here is from genome assembly GCA_006182925.3 of Reinhardtius hippoglossoides. Taxonomy (NCBI): domain Eukaryota; kingdom Metazoa; phylum Chordata; class Actinopteri; order Pleuronectiformes; family Pleuronectidae; genus Reinhardtius; species Reinhardtius hippoglossoides. The sequence goes on from CM031685.1 coordinate 16,482,331, forward strand.
AATGAAATGAATCATATCTGCTGATACAAAGCATGAGGAAGAAACACTGAAGCTTTTCCTGAGACCTTTTGACTTTCATGTTTTTTCAGGGTAAAACTAAATGATGATACATATAGTTTATGCAATTTACCATCACAGAGTGAAAATGACTCTTTGCAGCCGAGTGTGGTTGTGAACTTTACGCCATCATTACCACATAGTGGTTGTTGAATTATGCTCTTGTTAGAGCTCAATCTGCATTTCATTTTGCATCAATGAAAGTGACTCCTCTCAAATTGATTTTCACAATAAAATGTTGTCTTTATTTAAACAATAAAATTATATAAATACATTTAGAATATTCAGTGACAGCCCTAATGTCTAATAAATATGGAAAATGTTATTGTTTTCCTTGTTTCTTGAGAACAGTGCCTATGTGCCTCAGTTAAGTTTTTGTATTGCAATATATCACTGTGGCTACTCCCGTAGTTACACAGCTGTAAATACTCATACAAAAACCTCTGTCTGACACACATGTGATATTCTCTCAGTTTATCCACAGATACCCTCGAACCATTCGATGACATAACTCTAAAGTTTGTCATCTTTATATTAGAAGTTTATTATCACTGTTCAGTGAAATAACACACAAAGATCAACTTATTCAACTTCAACATATCAGGGCTGGGCGGTAAAACAATATCACTAAATATGGCATAATAATTTCCACCAATATTAATATACCAAAGATTCAATATATATTGATTTAAACATTGTGATAATGTAAAACTCATCATTGATCTTCCTCAGATTTGTAGAATGTTTAGCTGTTTATTAACGGTTTCATTCTTTGCTCTGAGTTTAAAACGACAGCCTTCACAAAGGAGCAGAAATCAGTCTTTAAACGATAAAAACTAAATAATAAAATTATATTTTTCTTGATAAATATCATTATGGAATGATATGAAAACTTTTACGTTGATATAATCTGTGGCCATTTCACTCAGCCCTTGTACATATCCATAATTTATTTGATTTCATAACAAAGACAGCCCATAAAAAATGATGATGGCACAACCATCTTTTTATTGTAGGAAATGTAATTTAACAATACAAATACAGGCTTTGACAATTACCCAATCATCGCATCGGTCATTTACTGGGGGATGTTGCTCGCTATATGATTTACAGCAGAAATACGCATGTGTTTTCACAGCATAATTTAATTCTATATTTATATTTAAGGGCTTCTTTTATCGATCCTTCCCACCACTGACACAAAGCTATTTGGAAATATCATCTCCAAATTGAATCTTGAATGCAAGAAAGGCTTGAGGTACAGCCTTTCTCTGCACACAGTGGGGACAGTGCACATAGGAACCTCTAGATGGCAGCACAGACACGGTAATTTTATGCACTCGTCTCCATTTGCAGAACGAACCTGGAAAGCAGAGCTGCTGCTCAATGTCCAAACAGCAGATTGTAAATGGAATGAAGTCCTTTTGATGTAGGCCTGCATAAATCTGGTTCTACAAGCTTAACAGTCAAACCTCTAATTATCTTGTCCCCACTGCTCATGACCACGTTTGAAATCATATTTATAAGGCTTTGTTGTCGTGGTTTGGTTTTTCCTGCATCTAGACATGAGGAGGTGTGAGTGTATGTTTTTTTTCTTTATCAGTACTAGAGCTGAATAGGGGACATTTCGAGTCTAGTCTTACCTTGCTAGATAATACTAGCTGGGATGACGGTCAGCACCTTTAACTCTGAGGCCATGGTTCTCTGCTAGAAAACAACGGATTCATTCTTTGGGTTGGGACGGAGATTCTACACCAAATGAAGGAGTTTAATTATCTCTGGGTCTTGTTAGTGAGTAAGGTAGAATTCAGCAGGAGACTGACCGTTTAGAGCAACGTTGGAGGCTGAAATAACTTTTAGGACTCACTCCGACAACATTTCCATACATGACTCTCTAGCATGTGTCAGAATGCATTGAAGTGTTTAGCTGCCACGCCAGAAAAAGAAAAACACGTGTATCATAAAGACTTGAACACTTTATTGTTATAAAAAATATGTTTTTCATGTTATTGTAGCAACTTTCATCACATAACAAGGAACTCTTCTTGTCATTAGAATGTACTGTTTATGGTCATTGCAAAAACGTTTCACGTCATGATGCCATAACTTATATAATAGAATATAAGTGTGTGCAGAAAGGGGATAAATGGATGGATAAAGCTCATTTACATGATTTGATCAAGTTCTGCAACATTCTTGGTTTTAAGACGTGGAGATTCTGCTGCTCTTTAGCAAGGTGGGTGATTTCTTGACATGTTATGCAGGAGGAATGAGTGAACTGATGAAAAGAGTTCCTGCAGTTATAAAACCTTCATGAAACGGACTGATTCCTCTTTACAGTAACAGTGAACTGGTCTGAAACCACCAGTAGTCTTTGGGCTCCTCCTCTGGTGGCTTCATGTAACTACTGTTCAGGCACTGAGGGGTTTTTGTTCAGGTCGGCTGATGGTTTGTATCATTGTGTGCGTCTGGCACAGTAATACACAGCAGTGTCTCCAGGCTGCACGTTCTGTCCCTTTAGAGTCACTGTGTTGCTGGAAGAGTCTGAGTCGATACTGAACTTGTTCTTTAGTGAATCTTTATAGAATGCGGTCCCTTCACTTTCCATCCCAATCCACTCCAGTCCTTTTCCTGCAGGCTGTCTGATCCAAGCTGTGAAGTAGGTGCTGAGAGAATAAGAGACCTGGCAGCTGATGGTCAGAGGTTGACCTGGCTGCACAGTCACAGAGGCTGGCTGCGTCAACCGTTCACACTTCACATCTGTTAAAAGAAGAATGTTTTGTCATAAATCATTAAGTTGTCCTGCAAAAGAAAAAGTGGTGACTCTATGACAAATCCAGGGAGACTCACATGATCCAGCTGCCAACAGCAGCAGCACAGCTACAGGAAACATGGTTAATGGTGAATCTGACGTGCCGTCAACTCCCCAGTCAGTCTGTTGGGAAGTTTTTATAGTTGAGTAACAAGGAAGGTCTCTGAGTTTGCATAGAATCAAATATACGAATCATCAGTGATGGTGTCTCTGGGGGTAATAGAATAGAATAGGCTGCTCAGTGTTATTAGATCAGCTCTGGCAAAACATGACAGGGAATCACCTCTGCTTACTATAAAATATGATGTATTTTGATCTCATTATTTACTAAATTTGAACACATTGAAATCACATTGTAAGGCTGATTAAACCGTTAGCTTTGCTTTTACAGTAAACAATTAAGGCACATATGTATTGTTGTGACATTTCAGAAATGCAATGATTTTTGATTTTGGTAAATTTACCATTATCAATGGGAATACAGATTCTAGGGCCATTGCTACGAGCAATACCGTCCTTGTATAATATGAATTGATAATTGTGTCTCCTGTGTTCTGGGGAGGAACTCAAACTGAGCATTGACCTACAGGTCAAGGTCCCTCTTCACCAGCCCTGTGTTGGGACCTGGTATTTGTGAACTACAGTTCGGCCTACATGTGTAGTCCAAGCCTGGAGCACATGTTCTTTGTTCTGGAGAAACCAGAGCAGCCAGAACTCAGTCTCCCAGGCTGCTTCAACGTCACACAGAGATGTGAAAACCGACTGGGAACACAAGGTTCAACCAATATTGGTCACTCTGGGCTCTTCTTCCTCTTTCAACTCAACCCTCCGTGAGGAGAAGTGAGGCTGTCCAGCTCACTTACTCTTTCAACTCAACTCTCCGAGAGGAGCCCACCTCTCTTTCTGCTCAACTTCAATGGAGGAGAGGTGCAGCTTGCAGCTCACCTCACCAAGGAAACCTCCTCCCAATCCAAGCTCTACCAACCTTCAAGCAGGCCTGACTGGAGCAGACTGCTAAAACCTTCCGAAAGGCAGCGACGCATAAGCCTGCCTGAGAACTTCCAACAGCACAAGAGCTGCATCGCACAGCAGAACCACAACAGGAGCCGCAACCCAGCAAGACGACTTCACTGGACTTCGAACAACACATCAACCTTTTTTCCCTTTTCATGGACGGGTAACACAACTGGGCTTAATAATTATACTAGAAAAGCAAAGACTGTTTATTCGATTCCGTGTGATGTTTATATGTTTGATTTGTGTTGCTGTGATATTTTGGTTACAAGTTATTTGAAAGTTAATATTAGTTATGCTCTTCCCAGTCTTTCTTTGCATGCATCTAGTAACTTTCTCTAATTTGGCACCAACACACACACACACACATCTCTCTGACCACCGCTGCATGTCGTAAACATACTAGGGGGGATGGTTTATTGTCCTCATAGGGGCCAGCCGCCATTTTGAAAGCGCACTCACTCACACAGACACACACACGCACGCATACTCACATAAACATATTTATATAGTAAGTACACCTTTAGTAATTTGTGTATTTATACTTAATTATCTTCATAATAAATGTCTTCTTTCACAAATGTTGTTTTAATGAATATTGCATAAGTGTGAATATTGCCAACCTCGACAATGTCAAGAACTCTATATCCTTCAACTTTGCTAACTATCTCTATGGTAATTTTGGTTATAGTTATTAATTTAATTGTTAATCAGAGTTCCAAATTCGTAGTTAGTACTTTCATGAGACTTAATCAATAAATTGTCCATCTTGTCCTCTTTCCTTTGAAGGGTGGTGCCCCGAGGTAACTTTAATAAATTAAAGTTATTATTTAATATGAATATTTTTAATATCAATATTCAATATTTTAATTTGATAACCAAATTTATTGAATGTTGAAAGGCACACCATTTAATAGTATCACGTTTAATGCATTATTTCACAACAGTAGAATTCAGAAGGAGACTCTCTAGTTTATCGTCTAACATTGCAAAAAAGTTTCACATCATGATGCTGTAACTTATATAATAGAATATAAGTGTGTGCAGAAAGGGGATAAATGATGGATAAAGCTCATTTACATGATTTGATCAAGTTCTGCAACATTCTTGGTTTTAAGACGTGGAGATTCTGCTGCTCTTGAGCAAGGTGGGTGATTTCTTGACATGTTATGCAGGAGGAATGAGTGAACTGATGAAAAGAGTTCCTGCAGTTATAAAACCTTCATGAAACGGACTGATTCCTCTTTACAGTAACAGTGAACTGGTCTGAAACCACCAGTAGTCTTTGGGCTCCTCCTCTGGTGGCTTCATGTAACTAGTGTTCAGGCACTGAGGGGTTTTTGTTCAGGTCGGCTGATGGTTTGTATCATTGTGTGTCTCTGGCACAGTAATACACAGCAGTGTCTCCAGGCTGCACGTTCTGTCCCTTTAGAGTCACTGTGTTGCTGGAAGAGTCTGAGTCGATACTGAACTTGTTCTTTAGTGAATCTTTAAAGTATGTGGTCCCACTTTTCCATCCCAATCCACTCCAGTCCTTTTCCTGCAGGCTGTCTGATCCAAGCTGTGTAGTAGTGCTGACAGAATAAGAGACCTGGCAGCTGATGGTCAGAGGTTGACCTGGCTGCACAGTCACAGAGGCTGGCTGCGTCAACCGTTCACACTTCACATCTGTTAAAAGAAGAATGTTTTGTCATAAATCATTAAGTTGTCCTGCAAAAGAAAAAGTGGTGACTCTATGACAAATCCAGGGAGACTCACATGATCCAGCTGCCAACAGCAGCAGCACAGCTACAGGAAACATGGTTAATGGTGAATCTGACGTGCCGTCAACTCCCCAGTCAGTCTGTTGGGAAGTTTTTATAGTTGAGTAACAAGGAAGGTCTCTGAGTTTGCATAGAATCAAATATACGAATCATCAGTGATGGTGTCTCTGGGGGTAATAGAATAGAATAGGCTGCTCAGTGTTATTAGATCAGCTCTGGGAAAACATGACAGGGAATCACCTCTGCTTACTATAAAATATGATGTGTCTTGGTTTCATTATTTACTAAATTTTAACACGTTTATTTCATTTTTTTATTTTCTTTATGCTTTTATTAGTAAGAGACAGTGACGACAGACAGGAACTGGAGGAAAGTAGTGGATATACATTTGTGGTCATGTTGTGAGAGCCCTATAACCACTCAGCTTTATATCTTTCATGTAAAATCTAACGCCCACTGTCATTTATGTAGAAAGCCATGGTTTACACATATCTCTCAATCTGATGAAGTCAAAGAAAAATCTCAGAGTTTAGGTTCCTTATTTAATTTGTCTTTATTTTGTGATATTGACTCAGCAACCATCTTTTCTTCAGATCACAATGTTGAATAAAACTGTAAAATCATGAGCTTAGTTTAAAAAGCAGTATTCCTTTCATAAATACAAAATATATATTCAGTGTTTTATTTTTTATGTTTAAAATATAAATTGGAGGAATTTTTGATATTGATACTTTTCATCGTAGCTTAGGACATGGGGGGGGGGCTTCAACTATTTTCAGTGTTGGAAGAGGAGGATATTTAAACACTCAATGAGAGACACAGTGACAGATGCAATGCTTTGTGTACAGCTCTGTGGCTTCCTGTGTTACTGTGGATCTCGAGCACAATAATAAACAGCAGAGTCTTCAGTCGTCAGGCTGCTCATGTGCAGATACACCTGGTCCATGTCGTTGTTTCTGGAAATTGTGAAGCGATTCTTGACAGATGCTGAATAATATTTAGAGCTGCCTGACGGAGCAGAAATGAGGCAACCCACTCCAGGCCTTTTCCTTCAGCTTGTCTGATCCAGCTGATATGAGCAGAGTCATCAGATATCCCTGCATATGTACACGTCAGTTTGTGGGATTCTCCGGGCCGCTTCACCGCCGGTTCAGATTCAGTCAGAGTCTGACTGCAAACACCTGAGGAGAAAATCAGTTGGGTTATAGGACAGAGCCGAACATGAGCCTGGACGACAAAGACGAAGAGTGCAGAGGTTTGGAATTCACCAGAAATGGCTGACAGCAGCAGAAATGTGAGACATTTAGTTAAAGTCATCATGGTCGTTTGTTGAACGTCTGGTTGGTGGTTTGGTTTGTCATCAGTTTGAAGGGAGATTAATACAGATGGAGGAGGTCATGATTTGCATTGACTCCTCCTCACAATGATGAAAGTGTATCGATCAACTGAAGGGATTTTATCTCATTTCCTATTTTACTCGTTTTAACTTTTTGTTCATTATATTATGATGTTAGTTACAAAATGTTTTATTAATATATTTACATGTGTGGGTGTTTTAGCCATGTCACAATTATTCAACCCCTATATAATATTGTTGTTTTTAAAGCTGTCTGACAGTTTTTATGGCCTAAAGTTGAGTTGTAACATAATTAAGCCTTTGGGAACTCTATAATGATCCTTCATTTACTTCAGCTGTGATGCATATATAAACCCCACCCATGAAGGTATTCAAGGTGAGTTGCAATCATGGGAAAGACAAAGGAGCTTCCACAAAAGCTGAGAGAGGAGATTATTTCATCAAACCTGAAGGGCCTTGGGTATAAGAAGATTTCCAAAACATGTAATATTCCAAGAAACACCATGGGAGCATTATAAGAAAGTTTAAAACTTATGGAACAGCTGCAAACCTGCCTGGCCGTGGAAGAAAGCTCAACATTTCATCAAGGGCCCTCAGCAACTTAGTCAGTTCAACTAAGAGAAACCCCCGTGTGACTGCAAGACTCCTACAGGATGAACTGATGAAGGCTGGTACAAGTGCTTCAGTGGCAAATATAAGACGTGCACTGAATAGACAAGGACTTCATGGCCGGACTCCAAGACGCACTCCACTCTTGACCACAAGGAACATCAAAAGTCGACTAGAATATGCCAGGAGGAGTCTGGATCAGACTACAGAGTTTGGGTGACAGGTCTATGGACTGATGAAACCAAACTGGAACTGTTTGGACATATGGACCAGCGGTATGTCTGGCGTGCGAAAGGCTTATGACCAGAAGAATACCATCCCCACGGTCAAGCATGGAGGTGGGTCATTGATGATGTGGGGATGTTTTTCTGCGGCAGGAACTGGCAATCTTGATCGTGTACCTGGCATCATGGATTCCCAGAAATACCAGACCGTTTTAAAGCGGAATGTGATGACTTCTGTTGACAAATTAAACCTTGGTGATCATTGGACTCTCCAGCAAGACAATGATCCCAAGCACACCTCCAAGTCAACCAAAGCTTGGTTGAGAAACAGATCCTGGAACGTCCTGGAGTGGCTTTCTCAGTCACCAGATTTAAATCCGATTGAAGATCTTGGTGGGATTTAAAGAAGGCAGTTGCAGCACGGAAGCCATCAAACATCACTGAGCTAGAGGCTTTTGCACGTGAAGAATGGGCAAAGATTCCGATCGAGAGGTGTAAGAAGCTTGTCAGCACTTACCGAAAACGTTTGTTGGAAGTTATAAAAGCTAAAGGATGGACCACAAAGTACTGAAGCTGGGGGTTGAATAATACTGCACATGTTAAAAGAGTTACATTTTTCATTTGAACTTCAAAGTTAAGTCAACTTCTGTTGTCAAAATAACTCAAATATGTATCAATAAATATTTTTTGTTGCTTAATGAGGTTTTTTGTCATTTATTGTCATTGTCATTCATGATGATTCATGTCTTTTGAGGTGAAGGGGTTGAATATTTCTGATTGCAACTGTATATACACGTGTGTATATATACACATATATAAGTAATTTTGTCTCTGTTAGTTACAAATGAAAGTACATTTTTGTAATTTGTCATCAATTGTAATTTTTTCTTCTCAAAACACGGAAACTTTATTATCTTTATTAACCTTTATATCATTTTTGTAAAACAAAA